>JACVBY030000440.1:727500-760488 GCA_017589505.3 Metroxylon sagu
TTACATATATTTGCTTTGATATCACTGGTTGAAGATTTAAGAATTATATATATATATATATATATATATATAATCAAAACATCATAGTAAAATTTTTGTATTTATTTCTATCATCATAAAAAAAACATATAGAAATCTGAAAGAAACTTAGGTCTTCTTACTCCTTTAGATGATATTTTTATGAAAAGAATTAGTCTATTTATAATGAAATCCTATTAGATCCTTATAAACTCTTTCAACATGGATCACTATTGAGCTTTAAATTCACATAAGCCGCTAATCATATTAGTCAATAAAAATGTACTCAAGTCCAAACAAATGAACCACATTTTAATCAACAGTAGGCTCTCTAGCTTGTATTATTAGATCAAATTTTTTTAATCAATTTTATAAATTTAAAATTATAACAATTAATGATAGTTCACACATGAAAACTTTTAAACATTATATTTTTTTTAGCACATGAAAGTAATCATTGAAGATGCTTTATCATACATGTAAGATTCAATCTTAATTGTTAACATGTGAAGATAAATTTTGAATACCAATAGAAATGAAGTTACATTTTGACTTCATGATATAATTATTTTTGAAATAGTTGTAGTAATTTTTAAATCACTCTTTTGACTACCATAGGTTCGATTTTCTGGTCTCTTCTTTAATGTTAACTAACATTAATTTTTTTTCATTAGTAATTTTAATGCAAAGTAAAGTTAAGAATTGAGATAATGTTTACAAAAATTAGATTACAAAAAAATGTATTAACTATTCTTCAATCCTTCACTCATCCTTATATGATTAGTAATTTTTTACATTATTTGATAAACGCACTTGCTATTGCTTGTAACATATATTTTTATTTTTTAAAAAAGTTTATTATATTATTATATTATTTTTAAAGTCATTTGAATTATTTATTAAAATAACGTTAATTATTATATTTTGATAAAGAAACTCATTACTCATGTCATCAGTAATCATTCGGATTTTTTTTTTTTTTTTTTTTTTCAATAAACTTTTCTTCACTTTACAAGCATCCTTCCAATCGAAGATCGAAGCGTGGACTTCCTCTTCTCTTTATCCCAGAGGCAAATGATGAATTCTTGGATAGCCGGATCCGCCCTCCTTCGACGCTTCAGTACCGCCTTTTCTCCATTTCGAATGCCGGGGGGCCTTTATTTTCACTCTATTCACGAAATGAACTACACACACCTGGCAATTATCCGCCACCACAAATAAATGCCACAAACCCTACACAAAAGCCGTTATGATGATAGACCATGAAGAAGAGGGGTGTGAAAAAAAAAGCCAAGAAGGCCTCTACCGCTAGGGGGTTCAGTGGCCTCTAATTCCTCCCTAATTCTCGCACCATTTGCCGCCTCTTTCTCTCTTGTCACCGCTCATTCTTTTTCCCAATTCCATCGCTAGCAATTTTTTTTTTTTTTTTTTTCTTGCTCCGTATATTCTAGTTTTTTCCCTTTTTCTTTCTTCCAAGAAGTCAATTTAATGGAAAATAAAGAGAAAATTTCAATCCGTCAGTTTATTTTATTTATGCACACCAGCATACATGCCACAAGACCAACAAATTATTTTTCATTTAATTTAATGCATTAAAACAAAATCAAATACTGAAAAAAAAAAAAAAAACGCGCATGAAGTAGGGTCGAAAGAAGCCATCAATATTGAAATCCTCTACATAAACCAACTTAGGATTTACCAGCTACCAAAAGATATTATATTTTAGATATTAAAATATCTGATCGATGGACACCAAAAACAAACTTTGTGGAGACTTTAGAGCCCGGCCTTTTGCAGCCAGATTCCCATACTTTCCCATTCCACACCATAGTTTTGTTTGGTCATTAAGTATGAGTGTCATGATGGGGTACATACATTTTGATTTGTTTCAACTCTTTGACCCATATAGCAGAATCTGTTAGAGCTAATATTATTGTCAATGGAGTCAGCGAAGACAGGATGGAAACAGAGGTCAAACAACCAAATAACTTATCCACGGCACTGTGATAGAGAGCCGGACGAAGAACTTCTGTAAGAATGTTCTATTTTGAAACTGAGAAGGATTAACGGAAAAAAAAAAAAAAAAGAGTCACTGTTTTTTTTTAATACAACAATAAATGTAATTAGAACCTTAGAAAAGAAGTCCCTTAAAATGCTCTAAAGCTCCGGAGGAAAATTCTCTGTCCAAAACATACTTTGAGAAGAAGGAAAAGATTTGCTAGGTAAAAGAGGATGTACAGATCCAAATCTCCCATTAATCATGAATCACTTTTCAAAAAAAATGTCAAATTCATATATCGCATCAATTACCACCAATAAATCATATCCTGCTACTACCAATAAATCTTTTTTGAGGAAGAGCTGCAACCAATAAACCATATCCTGCAACATGCATTTTAGTATAGTATATTATGAATGTTGTCAAGGGAGTAGCAGCTGCAAGAATATGTCTTCTCAAATGATCATGAATAATAAAGCTTAAATGTAGGGATTTATCAAAATTAATTTTAATAACTTCTCAAGACAACAATAGGAAGATGAGGCTTCAGTAAACTGGAATTCTAGGTGCCTCAAATATCAGTGAAAAATTTCGTTTCTTTAACCAGATAAATTCCTCTACCAATATACTAACGTGTGTGATTGATAAAAAAAAAAAAAAAAAACCAGGACAAGAATTTGAAGACGAGATATTTGATAACTAACAAACTACTGCATTAAATTCAACATAATTGTTGATAGAAAAAATGCAGTAAAAAAAATCCGGTTGGAGGAAGTCCCGAGAGGTAGGGTAGTTTCTTTGGAAAGGTTTCACTTTTACAGTCTGGCTTCATGTATCCAACACTTTTTTTTTTTTTTTTTTTTTGTTTTTTGTTTTTTTAGTAGATACTAGATGATCGATGAAATTATATTCATGTTATTGACATCACAAATTGGGCAAAGACTGGATTTGATCTTTAGATAAATGAAATAATAACTTCATTTGACAGAGCAGCATGGAGGCCTAATAAGGATAAATGGTGAAAACTGGTTCGAATAGTAGTGCAGTCATAGAAATATAGCTTGATGCTGATCACAAACAGTCTCCAGTCTCTTTTCAAACTACTTAACCATTAAGCTGCTGCATATGTTTCCAACATCCTTAAAGAGTCTTTTTTTTGGGCGAAAGAGTCAAGGTTAGAGGGCGGAAACATTTCTAATTTCAGTTCGACTTCTGAAGGAATATCAATTTCTAAAGAAGGAAGTTCTGATCGTAGATAATTGCGTCGTGAGAATCTGAAAAATTAGGTGATGGTAATCAAATGTGATATGCAAGTAAGCAACTACAGAACTTCAGTACAAACTTCCCAAGTTCACATAGGTACCTACTAAAAATTCTTATTGGATTTCTTGCCAAAGAGACAGCATCAGTTGCAATTGCAAGAATCTCCAAGGAAGAAAAGGCCAGCTACACCTCACATGCCTACTGTAACAGTGAGAGCCTTGGTACAAATATGAACTGCAGAGAATCAGGCAGCAAAATATACATCAGAGATAGCAACGAAATGCATAAAACAACTACACGGCATGGTACAAACATGAACTGCAGAGAATCAGAGAGCAAAATATACATCAGAGATAGCAACAAAATGCATAACACAACTACACAGCATGTCTAACGATGGACATTCCCACATCATATTGGTTTTCCATGGCTACCAACCTCAGCAATGCAAGGATGCTGCAGCAAACTCAGGAAAGATTCGGAACATGATGAAGCCATGTGACTATTCAATGATTACGAGCTTTCGTCTCCCTCATCATCTTCACCTCCTGAAAGTCGACACAACATAATAAATAATTCATCAGTTTCTTATCTGTTTCGACAGACGTAGTTGTTTTGGTAGCTGAAGGCTAAGAGCAAAGATCGAAAAAGAATAACTAGTGCTGCAGTCTGTGCAAATATCATTAAAAGCTTATGCCAGCAAACATATTAAAAACACACCCTTTCATGAGCTACATGTAAACGTGCACATCATTTGATGACCTGAAGTGCTTGGCTCAAAACATCTATTCTTCTTTTCTCTCTCCTATCCAATATATGTTGGTTTTCAAACTTGTTTGTCTTCACTTACCTTCAAATCTAGATTTTGTTTGATCATCTTTGCGTTTGGGGCGGGGGGTTGTGAGGAGGGGGAAAAAGCATTTCGAAATCACCAGAAATCGATCTGGTTAATGAACCGTCTATTTAGAAACGTCACGGGGAAGCTCACATCAAGTAAGCCAGCTAGCTAACCTGCAACAAGTGCTTTTTGGGGCGGGGGGTTGTGAGGATGGGGAAAAAGCATTTCGAAATCACCAGAAATCGATCTGGTTAATGAACCGTCTATTTAGAAACGTCACGGGGAAGCTCACATCAAGTAAGCCAGCTAGCTAACCTGCAACAAGTGCTTTTTGTTCTTCTTCTTCTTCTTCTTCTTCCTCTTCTTCATCATCATCACGATCATCGCTGCTGCCACTGTCCCCGTAGATGGCATTGAGATAGTCCAGAGAGTCCCTGGTGAAGACAAGCTTCTCGGCGTCGAGGACATCGAACAGGTTCAGCGTCCTGGGCGTGAGCATCTTGAGGGTCCCGATGTTCCGGCAGGAGAGACGGACGTTGTCCGGCACCTCCATCATAAGGAACATGGATTTCTTCTTGGGGTCCAAGCCCCACCTCATCATGGCCGCCACGAACTCCCTAGTGTTGGGGCCCTCTCGGAACTGGTCCCCCAAGTCCTCCATGACGAGGGCGTCAGCGGCAGCGGCAGCGCTGGCGATGGCGGTGGAGATGGCAAGGCGCTTCTCCTTGCGGTTGATCTTGATGGACCAATCGCGGGGCTTGGGGCCAAAGACGACGCCCCCACCGGGGCGGAGAGGGGTGCGCTGGGAGCCACGGCGGGCGCGCCCGGTCTTCTTCTGGGGGTAGGGCTTCTTGCCGCCGCCGCTGACCTCGCCGCGGGTGAGGGTGGAGGCGGTGCCGCGGCGGGCGTTCTGCTGGTCGGTGATGAGGCCGCGGTGGACGACGGCGCGGGCGGTGTCAGGAGGGGCGACCTTGAAGTCGAGGGACGCCTCGCCGACCCTCTCGCCGGAAAAGGAGAGGACGGGAAGGGTGGCGAGCTCGGACCGGAAGCCTGACCTTTTGACAAGGGTAGAGGGGGAGGCGGGGAGGCGGCGGGGAGGCGGGAGGGGTTGGAGGAAGATTGAAGAGGAGGAGAAAGAAAGGGAGATGGGCGGCGGCGGCAGTGGCATTTTCGCCTTAGGTTTGGAAGAGGAGGAGAGGAGGAGAGGGAAGAGAAGGCTATCCGTTATCCATTATTATTATTATTATTATTATTATTATTAAGAAAGCAAGAAAGTAAAGGATTTTTTTTTGGTGGGTTTGTGAAAAAAAGAAAAAATAAATAAAGGAAGGGGGACGAATGCAATTACCACCCTAATTACAAACAAAATAAACAAAATACGATTTGCGGTGGAATATATTGATTATTCCATCAAAGATAATAGACCTGTTCCCCGTCTAATTAAGAAGTTTATGTAATTCATTAGTGACTGTTTTGGGGACCAATTTTGTCCCTGTTTTAAATGCCATCAACATCGAGCGCACAAATAAAAGACGTTGGATGACTAAAAACCGGATATTCAACAACTGTTCTCTTGGGGAACCGATAAGGTGCTGGATATTGCCACGAGCCCATGACCTCGCCCCCAGGGTATTCGAGATAAATTCACCTTGCACATTAGCCGACTTTCACTCCGATGCAAAGGTACACCTAGATTTCTTCCAAAGTTTCATTACATCCCTGCATTTACGGGATTTTTTTTTTTTTCTGATGCTGTATAAGAAGATGAAAGGAATTTAAAAATGTCCATCATATTCTCATCAAGGGATGACCAGACTTTACGAATGTGAGAAAACCGTTATTCAGCTGCAGCACGAGTTGTTGCACTGCACAGGAACAAATCGGCTTGATAAAAGAAACAGAATAAAGTTAGCAGACAGAAGTCTGCTTGAAACGAAATCAACCACTAAGAAAGAAGGCCTGCAGAAACAAAATATGCTTTTTAATCTCGATGCTCCACTATACTTTTCCATTCAACGATGTTCTGATTTTCCAGGAAGTCCTTGCAATCACATAATCAAGTACTACAGGGGGCGAATTTTATTTTGTTTGCGTCTTGTTGAGGGCTTATCAAAGTCATTGATTTTCTAGCCATACATGGCTAATAAATGGCCCCATTTTGCTGCTTGGTGAAGTAAAAATCGAGAAGTAAAAATCGAGAAAACAAAAAATCATGAAAGCGCCTTTGATCTTGAATTATTGTTCGGTCTGAATTCTCCAGTCACCACTGAACGAGCTGCCCTCACCAGCTCCTCCTTAACCATGAAGAGGACTGCTGCAGCAAAGACGCTCTGCACAATTTTTGTGCTCATTCCTTTATAAAGACCTGATAGGCCTTCATGGCGGATCATCTTTGTGATTGCATCAAATGTACCTGCACCCCAAAAGAAATTAAAATCATACGAACAAAGGAGCAACCATGCCACTTCAGTACCATTAGAATTTAATATTTCACTTGAACACAAGAAAATAAGAATCATTTGTAGTGATGAAACAAAAAACAAGGAAGACCCTCAAAAGGTTTGACTGGGGTTTCAGCATGTAGTGGACAGAAAAAATGTTAATTCACCACTTAATTTAAAATGTTGTATTTTTTAGATGGTATCAGACCTTACCTTTATACTGATGTCTCTTGTCATCATCATGTCCTTGTTTCACCTGAAGCCTTGACTGAAATAAATCATATCATATTACTGACAGTTCCAACAACATGGGATGACTCTCAAGCTATAGCAATATATTCAACATAAAAAACAACAAGGACCGTAATGAAACAATTATAAATCAGCAGAGCTGAACATTGGTCACCTTCACCACTAACAGGGGATATGTAACAACAGTAGCTCCAAGTTTGGCAACAGCTCCGAGAATGAAAATCTGAACATGGCTAATTGTTATGACAGGACATTCATATGTTTAACAAGTAGACAAGTCTCCTCAAATGTAGAGTAACCAATAAAGACTTCTATTGCAAGGCAGCAAAGAGCCAATTGAATTCTTCCCCAACAAGAGATCTTCGTAGACCAATATATATATATATATATATATATATATATATATATATATATATATATATATATATATATATGTGTGTGTGTGTGAGAGAGAGAGAGATAAATTTGGCTATATTCGAATGTAATTAAGCCTAAATCCGATCATCTTCCTCACCCTTAAAACCACACAGTTCACGAATCTCAAAGATGAAAAAAAGTAAAAAAAGATAGACTGACTTCGGAATCTGTGTGGATCTAAGAAGATCCTGAATTTGATTACATTCAAATGTAGCCAAGTCTGGATCTGATCACTTCCTCCACCCTTAGATCTACATAATTCACGAATCCCAAAGATGAAAAAAGTTGAAAAGATGGGGTGACTTCAGAATCCATGTAAATCTAAGGATGGAAAAGGTGATTGGATATACATACATACATACATATATACTTGGCTACATTCAAATCTAGCCAAACTTGAATCTGATCACCTTCTCCACCCTTGGATCCACACAGTTCACAAATCCCAAAGATGAAAAAAATGAAAAGAATGGGATAGTTCCAAAATCCGTGTGGATCCAATGGTGGGAAAGATGATCGGATCCTGAACTTGGCTACATTCGAATGTAGCTGAATCTGCCCCTTTCTCTCTCTACACACACACACACACACACACACACATATATATATTAAAAACCCAACTTTAGGTTACATCACTGAGAAATATGACTATTTTCAAGTTTGATTCAAGAATTTATGGCTAGCAACATATTCTAAAGTCAAAGTGAGGTCTACCTCCAGAGCAGTTAATCCATCAGTGCCTTTCCCATTTGAGGCTCGTTTTTTCTTCATCTTCTTCAGAAGAGTTTCATACAGCATGAACTGGATGGAAGGATTGCTGACCTGAAGCACATACAATGTTACAGTCTAACTCAATTACAACTTCAAACACGTCTTTTCTTACCAACCATTATAAGCGTAGGAACTACACCCTTCCAGAAACCCCATAGTCCTGCTTCATCATAGAGTTCTTGAACCTGTATGAGTTAATTTAATTCAGTCAATAAAACTGGCTTAACTGAATGGGAGAGAAAAGCAGGCTAGAACCATTTATGATGCAGCCGGTGTTAACATTCCAATTTTTGGGGAAAAAAAGTGTTCTATCATATAGGCATTGCAGGGACATTTTAACAAAATAGTTGTTAAATTCACAAGGAAAAGATATCTTTACCATTTACAAAAAGTGTTAGTTACTTTCCAGCTCATTTACCAATCACAAGGGCTATAAGTACATTGCATTTATTGAACATGTGAGTCAATGTTACAAAGCCTCTCCTATCCATGAAATAAACCACAGTTTCGAACTGAATAAATCAACAGGCTGCAGATATTGTCTAAAAATAAGTTTTCCATAAAAGTCAAAAACGAACTTGATAAAGAGACGAGAGGTTCTTTTTCCACACAAACAGCAATCTAATATATAAATAACAAGGGTATGAAGGTATACCACATGGCTGGTTCTGTAAGGTGGATGCTCAACAATTGCAGGCTGAATTGCTTCATCTGGAACACATGACAAAGCATGACTAATTTGTGTTTTATCTGTCTTCTTGTGAGTCTGCAAAGTGCCAAAGCATCTTAACAACGAAAACCAAGCAAAACAGTTTTCCACAGACATTTCTATCAATAACATAATCTGGGAGCACATGATAGTGCTGGAAAGGATTAAGCAAGCATTGACACACTCTAACTGCAACGTTAAGCTGGTCTCTCACCTGCATCCGTGTAACTACCACCCAGATAGGGTTTGTCAGTAGCACATTTACACATCTGCACCCAGGAAAATATGAAGAAACTTAGTAAATCACATGTGACCAGGTTGGTACCAATAAAGGAACAAGTCACATTCCATGATGGTGCCAAGCTCAAAATTGGTTTTTTGGCTCCCCATTGATCTGCTTCAAACAAGCATGAATGTGCAGCCAAAGTAGCCACCATTTTTCAAGTGTTTTGGTATTTGCAGCATGGCTAGCATTACTAATATCCAACTCCAGGTACAAGACTAGCATTACAAATAAGAAATCCATATGTGGTTAATCACCCGGATAGTGCAGCAATGACGAGTGACTCGAACATGCCAACAGATCCATCTCCAAATCCTTTCTTCCAATGATCATGAGCAGCAGCTTCTGCTCTGTTCCTAAATATTTGATAGAAATAGTAATATACACCCTGTGCCAAAATAATATCATTCAATAAGAAAACCCCGGATAGAAATATGTATATTAGCAATTTAGCATCGTGCATTTTCAGGTAACAAACCAAAGCAAAATAAAGCACTTCAGAAGGGGGAATCAGATGACAAAGATGAAGAGAGCATGGCCATGCATAATGGCTAATCAATATAATCTTGGTTTAAAGAATGATGTATCACAATTGATCTAATTAATATTCGTAGATAAAGCTAAAACATCTTATAAATAGCTCATTCATAAACCTGTCACTGTTTTGCTGCATTAATTATTGCAATCAGATCAAGTCTAAAAGCACAAAGGAATGAGACAAATTTAGTTAAGACAGGTCATTTGAGAAACCATTCAATCAGAGCAAAATTTCAATGACTATTCTTTTCTGGTTCCTCCAGATTTCTTTGAGGCTTACTCGGATGTCTTTCTTAATCAGAGCTCTGGATCAATTGGACTAACACTTTTGGGTCAAATGAATAAGCTGTCATTCTAGGGCATCAACTAATCCTTGGGTTTATTCATAAATAGAGTGCCCCAAATCCTTTTGCCCTAAAAGTGCTAAAATTAGATGGTTCAGAAGAAGTAACATGGTAATTAGAAGCCAAAAAGAGTATGCTATGTTCAAAATAAGAGGAATAAGCTTTCCCATACCATACATATGGCTCTTCATATGGGAACTCTTGATAAACTAAATGGTGTAAATAGAGATTGTAAGTAACCTGGATACTGATAAATTATGTGTTCAATATGTATAAGGGGTTAAAGTTTGAGATAACTCAGTTCAGCTGTTAAAGTCCTGCCACCTTATCCTACATGTCTCCCATGTCATTTAAAGTCTCCAAATTTGATATGTATCAGCCCATGACTTCAACAGCCTCCGACTTGGTTTGATTTCCATCAAACAGCTACTCTAGGATGTGGATTTATCTTCAACCTACATCTTCTGCCATATCACCCTTTCTCAAAGAAGTCGCCACTTGATCGATCAATTGACTGTACATTAGTAAAGACATCCACTTGATCAGTATGTACATTACATTCATTGTCAATAGAGACATCTGAATTCCTGTCATACAGAAACTTCTGAAACTTGTCAATGCGCTTGATTCATGCCTGAAAACTAAAAGTCACCGAGTAATACATGGCACCATGTCAATATCTTGAAAGATCCTGCATTCTCCAACTAATCTTTTCGACCAGATAGCCTGCTTCGCAGCTTCTACATTGCCATATAGTCATTTGCTGACTGTGAGCTTGTTTGTGAAGCATAGAAATTTTACAACATTTTTCTCTTCTTAACAAGTTTCTCCTCTTAGTTCAACTCTGCTTGACTTGTACCCACAAACATGCATCTTGAGCCAATTTGCTCAGAAAGATGCGCTACTACTTCCCAATTTAGCGTCAGCATAACTTGAGATGGGAAGAGATAGAATTCCTACATTTTCCATATATCTGATTTTGTGAGTCTGACTTCCAGAATTCACCTAATCTTTTCTCAATTATTGATGGCAGCATTCATCGAAACCTATTTAACTCCAACTACAGCCCAAGTCCTTGTTCTTTTTGCCACCTAGGGCCTCCTCGTATGCATGACTAACATTCTTACAGCTTTCCTATGTTATGGATTCAACTTAATAGGACAGAGCGAGCAAAGCACTTAATTGCTGATGGTAACAATGCAATCAAGGAGAAAAGAAAGAAAATATATCCATCAAAAGAATCTATCTTGTTTTCTTCACTTAATTTTGATTTCTGGCAGAACGGTTAAAAAACAGGTTAAAAAACAGTTTTCCATTAAAATGAAACCTCACCGTTTCAAGGTCGTACCTCGGATGGATGACAAGTTTTAGAAATATTGCCTTGCTAACTAGTGACAAAAGATAGCCAACGTGTCACAACAAATATGGTGCAATGCTATTCTTAGCTTGTGAAAGGTTAATCACCGAACATGATTTCACCACCCAACCAATACCAGATGGGTGCACCATTTCTTAGTAGAGAAATTCAAGATCACAAGACCGAGATCCCAATGTGCAAGCAACATTTGCCACAAGCCGAACCCTGTTGTAAGCCAACGTCTAAGAATGCATACGATCTCCTTGTAAAACCACATGCGATATCAATGGAAAGAAGATCAAATAATCAAAGTAGTGACAACGTATGCCATGGAAGAAGGCAGGTGCGGTGAAAACATGACAGAAACTAACCTCACCCTCTGCCGTTTGGGCAGGGTGTAGTGGGTGGGGATTGGCCTCTCCTAATCTTTCACTTTGGTTTTTCCAAAAAGAAATTAAAAAAAAAAAAATGACAAAAAGGAAAAGTCGGACTCTAAAACAAACTAAGGCGCAGGTTGATCACGACAAATTCACATCACACCATGTGACCGACAGCGACGGGCGAGAGCACACGGCACGACGAGGAGAGAGGAGAGGAAGGAAACAGAAGAAGAAGAAGAAGAAGAAGAAGAAAGGGTGGAAAGTTAATCACCTGGGAGGCCGCCGTGCCGACCAGCGACGGTGTAAGGCCACCGTACAGACGATCCCATCCCTCTTGCTTTACCAACTAAATTAAACATAAATCCCAAAATTTAGGGCAAAAATATCAGTAATCATGGGGAACGGAGAGGGAAAAGGGGACGGAGATGGGAGATACCCGGTACATCTGAAGAATGGTTCCATCCCGGGCGCTGGACTTGGATGGATCGCGTTCGGTCTGCTGGCGAGTGTTGACCTGTGATCCCAAATTATCGAGTTAAGTCTCGAACCATTGATCCAAGAAATAAATAAATAAAGACGTTGTTGGATCGAGACGAGAAGAGAGGAGGGAGATTTTTGGGTACGGTTTGTAAAGGGTAAGTGAGGAGCTGAGCGATGATCCCTCCGCCGGCGCCGGCCAACCCATTGATTAAAGCATCCGACATCCCTCGCGTTCCTTCCACGCGAGGAGCAGAGAGAGGGGGGAAGAAAAGAGGAAGAGAGCTCGGATCACAGCAAAGGTAAGAGGAAGGGAGGGGGGAGGGAAACGATCTTTGACGAGGTTGAATGCTCTGACATCAAAGATGGGGGACGAAGGAAGGTTGTTAAGCTGTACACGAAAGAAAGGTGTCTTGGGTTGCTCGGTCAACAAAACCCATAACAGCCCGGTCCAGTCTATTCCAGTCCAGTCTAATTTAGGGACAGCCCATATATGCAGAAATACTTCCGTTTCGACGCCATTGTTTTTTATCTCAAAAAAAAAAAAAACAAAAAAAAAAGAAAAAAGAAAATAAAAACTTCTAAGAGAACAGCTACTTTCCATGCGTATTGAAGACCGTCATATAGAATTGTCTCTCAACCTCTTCTTTCGTTGAACAGAGGGATTTCCATTGAGATGCTTTACCGCAACGCAAAGCTTTTATCGAAGAGAGCACAAGATCTGAATTATACAAGGGGAGATTTAGTAAGTCTCCGGAGTTCTGGTATGATTCAGAGCAGCAAAAAGATTAAGCAGCATTTATGGAAGGTTTTTAACTTTTGCCTAATAGCCCCTACGCCCATAGCGTGCGTAAGGTAAGTGAGATTTTAAGTGGATAAAATCTGATAAGGAGAGATGATAGGAATCCATCCAGCAAACCAACATAATCTAAATTCATTCATTCAAAAAAAAAAAAAAAAAAAATATTAAAGTTTTAGTTTTTTTTTTTAATAAAATAATTCGAAAATTTTTGAATTAAAAATAAATCCAAAAATAATTTTTATCATGCATATTTACTAATTTCTAATTTATAATAATAATTTTATTTATTATTTAATAAATAAAATTGGATTGTCGACCTATGAAACTATCCTTATCTCTTTTATATTTTAGTATTTTTAAGGTATTCTTAAATTATAAGAATTAAGTAATTATTTTTAAAATAAATTTTGAATGAAAGATTAAGGGTTAAAAATTTTTTTTTTAGTATTTTTATATTATATTATATTATATCTTATCTTATTTTTATTTGTGGGTGGGTTGCCGGTTGTTTGCCAGATCTGTGAAACGGGCCCGCGACCCGACGGGCGCCTCGATTAAAAAACCCTAACAATCTGCGCATGGTCGGGGCTCGCTCAACTCCGCTTCGTTTTGCCGCCTCTTCCTTCCACCTCCAGCGCCTCTTCGCCCCCCTCTCCCCTCCTCCTGCTCCGTTCTCTAAAATTACTCCTCCATTCACCTCTATCCTTCCTTCCTTCCTTCCTTCCTTCCAATTCGAAAAAGAAGCAAGGAGTAATTTTATCTTCTCGAGGGGACGGGGTCTTAGCCGTCGTCGCCAGCACCGCCTCGGCGCAATATCGCGGACGAAGCACCCCTCCCATGTTGCTCCTCCCTCTGACCTCATTTTCCATAAAAATCATATCAACTCAAATTAATTAAATTACTTTTATCAATCCAACCTCTCGCTTCGTTCCATTCGCTCTCCCCTGCCGCCAGTTGATTGATTCGCTGCTACTGCTGCTGGGATACTTGAGAAGGGAGAGGCGTCCCCTCAATCGTTATCACAATCACAATCATAATGCAAGCCCTAGCCGTCCCGTCTTGCTTCGGCCCGTTTAGCGGAGGCCGCCTGGAATCCGTCTCCTGCACTACCCGGACGACGGGGGCGGCCTCCCTCTGTTACCGCCGGAGTCACCGCTCCTTCTCCTACTCCTCCGCCTCCAGATGCCGCGCCATCTATCCTCCTTCCGCCGCCGCCCGAGGTAGTCGTCATCGTATCTCGATCTGAACCCTCTCCTCTCTCTCTCTCTCTCTCTCTCTCTGGAACAAGATGAGGAAGAAAAGAGATTCTAATATGACGATTATTTCCAGGTGGCGAGAAAGAAGAGGCCTTAAAGTTTACGGAGGCCGCGAAGAGGGGGAACTTGCTGCCCCTCTATCAGACAATATTCTGTGATCACCTGACACCGGTGCTCGCTTACCGTTGTCTTGTTAAGGAGGACGATCGGGAAGCCCCGAGTTTCCTCTTCGAGTCAGTCGAGCAAGGCTCCCAAGGAACCAATGTGGTCAGCTCTGTTTTCCAGAGTTCTTCCTCCCCCACCTCCCATTTATTTTTTGGCATTTCTTTCCATCTCTTCGGTTCCCCTTTCTGAGAGAACAAATGCTCATGGCCAGGGTCGTTACAGTGTGGTGGGAGCGCAGCCGGCCATGGAGATTGTGGCCAAGGAAAACATCGTCACGGTTATGGACCATGAAGCAGGGCGGAGAACAGAGGATTTCGTTGAGGATCCTATGCAAATCCCCGGGAAGATCATGGAGGGCTGGAGTCCACAGCTCATCGATGAGCTTCCCGATGTGTTTTGTGGTCTGTCTTTTATTCCTCCGTTTCTCTTCTTTTCAGTATCCTGTCTTATTTCTTGAATTTTACTTGTTTGTTAGTTTACTGTTCTGCTCTGTTCGAAACAGGCGTTGTGTTCTTGGGGTCCAACATTGGCTCTTTGCATTATTAACTAGGGAATCTAGTGGCTCGGCACCCTTTCAAACAAAAAGAAAAAATTCTAAAAAAAAATTGCTGTTGGTTTAGAATCTTTATTATGTTTCTTCTTTCAAATGTCATGAAATATTCTATGTTTTCTATATGGCAGTTCAATGCAATTAATGGCATAGATATGTTATATACTCTTTTCGAAATTCAAAAAAACTATATGTGAAAAAATCTTGGCAGGTGGATGGGTGGGATATTTTTCATATGACACAGTGCGATATGTAGAAACGAAGAAGCTTCCATTCTCCAAAGCTCCTGAAGATGATAGAAACCTTCCCGATATTCACTTAGGTCTCTACAATGATGTCATAGTTTTTGATCATGTGGAAAAGGTATCTTTCTTTTCACCCTGATAACTGCATGCAAGTTTCACTAGGTAACATGATCTAATTTATTTTACTACTTTGAAAGATGACTCTGGATTGGCATTAGCCATGCTAGCACATCACAAACTCATTCCATTTTCCATACTGGCATTATCCTCAAAGTGGCATTCTGACATATTAATCTTTAAAATACCACTGTGATAACTGACTCATCTTGTTTATCGATAATTGTGAAGGAGCACATGCATCAATAGATGCACATGCAAATTAGATATGGCTCTGTATTTTAAATTATGTGTTAGATTCTTGCTTCTATGGTAACATGCATTGAAACATGTATACAAGCATGTTAAATTATTCAAGAAAAAGCATAACAGCCATTTAGTTAAAAACAAGTTAAAGAAACTTGAGGAAAAGTTTTGGAACAATTCTTGAAAGGTATCATCTAAATAAGCAGGTAAGTGATAACAATAACAGAATCTTAATTCCAAACTAGCTGGGGTCAGCTAATCATTTAAACAAGTGGATATCACTGGAATATCTTCTTCACAGTATTTATGCTTATATAATTTACATCAATATTAAGTTATATTATTTGCAGAATTGTGTTTCATTTAGCTTCATTTGCTTATTATATGTGACTTAAAAGATGAATGCATTTTCCCTAACAACTGTAGGCTCATCTTTCTCTAGACCCTTCCATAGTTAGGGTCTTGAGCGTTGCTCTTTGGTTCAATGAGTTTTGAGTTGCATGACTAGTAACATAGATTTCTCAACATGCTAACTCCACTTCTAAGGTGTATTGAAAGCCCCCATCTTTGCCAATATTTACCTCGATCAGGAACTAAGCTTCACATCTTGCAGCACTGATGTCTGGTTCAGAGTCACCACAATAAGTGCTCAAAGCTCAAAATGTTCCAACTTGATCTATAAAGCTAACCTAGGCTCAATGTGTTACAACTTGATTTATAAAGCTAACCTCATCTAATCAGATGGGGCTTACTGATAACAAATATATCATTTAGTGAGTTTTTCAGCATAGACTTAGCTTCTAATATTATGTGTGATATGAAATTCAATAAATGATTGTTGTTCCAAATGAAGTGGAAAAGCTCTTAGTTCCATGTTTCAATGCATTAAGAAGTCAACATTAGTAGGCATGCCCTCCACATCTTATTCTCATAACTGTTGGAGGTCCATTAGGCAGTTGGGAAGGCGAAGCTTCATTTTTATTTGAGCTAGATCTTTAACCAAGCCAAACAATGAGCAGGTGGCAACTGATAGTAAATAATAGCTGATGGACCAAGTTTAACGTATGCAAGAGTCATGAATGAAATATGTAATGGGTGATTCAAGAAGGTATAATAATTTAATATATGTTAAGAAATAAATGTGAAAAACAATATGTGCACCAGATGATTTAGAGGGGAAAATTTGGCAGAAGAAGATAAGGTATATAGGAAATGTGTGCCTTTTCCACTAATATAGGTTACTAGAAAATTTTCTAATGAATAGTATGTGCTTATGTGCTTGGATGTCTGGAAAAATAAGATATCAATAGTTGGTTTGAGTCCTTCAATGTACCCAAGCCTAACCCTGCTCTCAGATCATGTTAATTTTCTTCTTACATGCCAACAAATATCGTTTGCTGTTTGCCTAAGATGATACATGATCATACGAATGGTACATCGACTGCCATTTTTTTGTTAAGTTACGAACCTTAAATTGGAATCAAATACTATTGCATATCTGCATCGGTAACCTCTGGGAATGCATGCATTGCATAGCATATTATGATAGATTTTGTGAGGTACAAATTTTAAAAAAGCTATCTGGAATGAGCAATCAATACTTCTGACATGCTGTCAATGATACTTTTTCTATTTTCTTAGTTCTCTTCATTATTGTGAACCAGCTAGTTCAACCAGATTCTCATTTTTCACAACATGCATCCACCATAATCTGCTTGTAAAGTTTATTAGCAGAACCACTGCATGCTATAGTTTTACCTTGTATCATGTACTTATATTCTACAATGGTAACCTCGGCTATGAGAACAGTTACCTGTACTTTGGTCACTTGAATGTTCTACAGTTCTTAAGCCTTGCTGATATAATTAACTGCATCATAACTTTTGACCTCAGAAAGCATATGTTATTCATTGGGTGCATCTAGATCAGTACTCTTCCATTGAGAAGGCCTATAAAGATGGGAAGAATCGTCTGGGCATTTTGCTGTCTAGGGTACAAAGTATTGATGTGTGAGTAACAATACTGTATTTATTTCTTGAGTTCTATTGTCACTATTGTTATTACTGCTTTAACTTAGTTTTTTTTTGCTTTATAGCCCTAGGCTTACTGCTGGGTCTGTGAAATTATATACTCGACAGTTTGGTACTTCATTAAAGAAGTCATCCATGACAAGCGAAGAATATAAAAAGGCTGTCATGCAGGCAAAAGAACATATCCTTGCAGGAGATATTTTTCAGATTGTCTTGAGCCAAAGATTTGAGAGGCGAACTTTTTCAGACCCATTTGAAGTGTATCGAGCATTGAGAATTGTGAATCCAAGTCCATATATGGCCTATTTGCAAGTGAGTCATGTCTTTAACAGTATTTCTTTCTTTCTTTTTGACCTTGGTTTCTTTGCTGACGATTTTGTTCTTAATAATGGCTCAATCATGCCATGTTTTTCTGAATATTCTTCAATATATATATATATATATATATCTTATTTTTTAGGTAAGAGGATGTATTCTTGTAGCATCAAGCCCAGAAATTCTAACTCGTGTGAAGAAGGTATTTTAATTTCTTTTTTATTATATTTAGGAATTTTAATTATTCATAACTGATATTTCCCTTTCTTTTCTCAACTGCTCAATTTTTATTGAGTGAAGATGTTATTATGGGTTTTCACTTATTAGATATTAAATTAAATTTTGTCTTGCATGGATGGTTCCTATATGATTTTCCAGTTCTATAAATCTAGCGATACTTCATCACATGTTATGTTGGTATTGGATACATATTGGATATCAATATTCTTAGAATACTATTTTTAAATGTGTCGATACTTGTATAAAGTATCCTATTTTTCATAATTAAAAAAAGCGCTATAGATATTTCTTGGATACTTTTAAGGTACTTTGTTGATATATCCAAATATAAGAGGGAGGAAATTAGCTTTTGTTCTTTAATGCTAATCTTTTAATATTGAATGGTCAATTTTGTAGTTTATAACTTCAATTTTAAAATATGAAGTATGGATTAGGATCTATAGATTTGATAGGTGACTAAATTATGAGCTTATAAAGGTTGATGGTATTGACCAATCTATAGCCTATATATGTGTATATATATATATATATATATATATGAGGTAGACTTGGCTACATTCGAATGTAGCTAAGTTTGGATCCGGTCACCTCCCTTATCCTTGGATTTATACAGTTCATGGATTCCAAAGATAAAAAAGGTGAAAAAGATGGAATGACTTCGGGATTCATGTAGATCCAAGAATGGAGATAACCGAATCCTAAACTTGGCTACATTCGAATGTAGCCAAGTATATATATATATATATTAAGGTTGTATCCTAGCTATCTCATATCTTACTTTTTCAAGGTTTGCTATATTAAGATATCCGTTGTGTCATATTTGTATCTCATATCTGTGTCCATGCTTCATGGATAACCTCATACCTTCTTTTCATGCTTATTTTACTTCCATTAAAAACATGTCTTTCATTTGTCATTTTTAAACTTATATCTTTTATGATATATTATCCTTCGTATCACTAAACAGACAAAACTGAACTTGTGTTCAGCCCTTTCTGTTTATCTTATAATATGTCAATAATTATCTCTTCAAGAAAAGTCAGAAACCTGAATTTTTGGACACATAATTCTCCTGTAAATAAAGTTAGTAAAACATATTATTTCTATGGTTCCAATTTCTCATGTGCATCTATTCTATGAGTACTTTCTATAAATTCTTCGTTGTGCATGAGATCTTAATCCCATGATTACGCTTCCATCTTCCTTGATATTCTTGTATTTTAAACTTCTTAAAAGATAGGAACACTTAATTTGCAGTATACTTTTTAATGTGACTTTCAGAGGAGCTAGTTTTAACTATAAGGAAGATGTTCTCATTTCATGTCTGAAAACTTTAGCTTCCATGTTTATAAACACAAAAGCCAAAATCTTGCTAATCACCACAAGTGAAACCAAGCTTGTATGGTTTACAATCCTGTGACCTTGGCAATCAGTATAAAAGTTGAATGTGAAACATAGCAGTGAAGCATGAAGAAAGGCATCCATAATACATGCCTGTGTTGTTGTCTTAATTGAAATCTTTTTAGGCATCCATGATACTTGTTTTTTACTTGGGCCTTCCAAGTTTGAGGTTTTTTTGGATCTCCGTGGATGCTTGCATTGATGGACATTCATGTTATACTGTTTAGTATCCACCAGCATGTTTTATTTTTGTCTGTTGTGCACAGTATGGATTTCCTTGCTAAGCCACTTTTGTGACTTAGAATATGTTCTCTAGAGTGTTTATCATAAACAACACCACTGCTTCTCTCTTTGCAGCATAAAATTATCAACCGACCACTTGCTGGCACTGTTAGAAGAGGCAAGACAGACAAGGAGGATAAGTTGCTAGAAGACCAACTACTAAATGATGAAAAGCAATGTGCTGAACACATTATGCTAGTTGATTTGGGGCGGAATGATGTTGGAAAAGTTTGTTTTTTCTTCTTGATATTTTGCTTAGTGTTTTATTTACTAATTTCTGAGCTAGGATACATTTGGTTACAATGCAATATCATATTATGATTTTACATGTAGTTTGAAGTATTATAATCTGAAAAAAAAAAAAAAGAGAGAAAACCATTCTGCTGTTGAGATGGGAGTGTAGTATGTTGGCTTGTACTGCTGATGTGGTTGCATATCTTTGTGGCCTGTGCTGATGCTGCATTCCCCTAAACCTTTCTGTTTTATGAATCAGAGTGCAAGGAAGGTAGTTAATTGCTTCCTTTTACCATGACCGAGTTAAACTTGAAGTCATAATTTCTATTTTTCAGTCTCCCCCTTCTCAAACATCTCCACTTGGTATTTAATGAGCAAGTTCCCAATCTGTGATTCGCTTTGGGTATGGAGGGGAGGGAAGGAAAGTGTTAAAGAGGCCTATATCATGTTATTGCATTTTGTTACATACAAACACAATGGACTTATGGCATTACTAATTTTCCAAGGAGACTTGGTTTATAGAAAGCATGGTATGCTGGGTATTGCCTATGTTATTGAATCCATCTCACTCTGCATCATTCTAAATTGTTACTCTAGCTATATAACTATTAATTAGGCATAATTTCATGTACTGAATATTGCCATGGTTGATGTGTATGTTCATGTTTGTATTGCAAACTTGTTTTTTTTTTATTTTTTTTCTTTCCAAATTCTGATATAGTTGTCTTCTATTTGCTGATGTTTGAACATCTGTTGTTACAGGTCTCCAAGCCTGGTTCTGTAAAGGTAGAAAAGCTAATGAATGTTGAAAGATACTCTCATGTGATGCACATTAGCTCCACGGTCGGGCCCTTGTTTTCCTTTATAAAATGGATAAGTGGCTTTGTGTATTTATTGGTTGATTGAATTGAGATTGATAATAAATGCAGCATTTAAATGTTGGTAGCGCAAACGCCATTGTCAGTTGATGTTTATAGCCTATTTATATAAAACATGCATAATATGCACCTCCTGGAGTTTTTTTTCTCCTATCTGTCTAGGAATGTCTGATGCTTTGTCAATGCTAAGCTGGTTAGCTTTGTTATAATTAAAGGGAAAAGCAATTCTATAGCATTCTTTCTTTCTTTATTTTTCTCCTTTATATTTGTATAGACACATGTGGTCTATCTATATTCTGCTGCAAGATTTGTTTGCATTCTGTTTTATATCCCCAAATTTCAGCATTAGTTTCCATTTGAATTATTCAGTATATTGTTTATCACTGTGCAGATATAGTGATAGCACAGTATAGCCATGAAAAGTTGAGCTTGTCTAATTGGAAACTCTTCATATGGGTGATTGTGTGACTAAACATGCAAACCAATGATCTTGTCTATAGTATGAGCCAGTGAAGTAGCTACTGATTCATTTTCTGTTTGCACATGTCATCTGATGCTGTTTTGTTTTGCTCTTTGGAGTTTACTTGAAGTGCTTGCTTTAGTTGTAGATGTCTATATAGAAAGGGAAGTGACAATAAATCTCTGATGTTTTCTTTTTTCCTGACATGCTGGATGGAATGGTTATGTATTTTGTCATTTGGTGTTGGGTTCAGAGTTCAAGCGCATGATAACAATGTAAAAACACCAATCTTGACCATTACATATTGCCATTGGATTACGATTACCTTTAACTGTGCAACAATTTATTTAATAGGCCATTAATTATAATAAACAATATATCAGAATTTTTTCCCTTTTTTAATTGAAATACTGATTTGAAAAAATTAAAACAAGTTGCATTCCATGCTTTCAAACTTTGCAGTTCTTGAGATATTTCCTTATCTTTTTTTTTTTTTTTGCTCTGTCCTCTTGCTCCGTTGTCCTACTCTTTTTCTTCTTCATCTTCTTTTTGTGTTTGGGAGGGGGGATGCTTGATTTGACTAGCTCTTTCATTTTTTTTATTGTTCTGGTGTATGCACACAAATACACGCTTGGAAGTCATGAAACTGATTCCTGTTTCCTTCTGTATACCGGTAGTTACATATTGCTTGTCATTTTCTTCTAGAATGTGAAGTTCTTTTCATGGCATGTTTATAGGTGACATGTGACAGATGAACCAAGCTTGACACCAATTCTTTTTATCCGGGATCTGATAAATAGTCATTTATAATGGATGCTTCAAAGAAGTGTGGTTTGATATCCATATTGTTATAAACCTTTACAGGTTACTGGAGAGTTGTTTGATCATCTCACTTGCTGGGATGCTTTACGTGCTGCACTGCCAGTAGGAACAGTCAGTGGAGCTCCAAAGGTTCCATTTTATAATATATTCCTGTTCACATCATTATTTTCCTATTGTTATTTCTGGCAAGTATTTTGTTGCACCTAAATAATAACCAAATCAAGCCTCCATATATCCTCTTTTTTTTTTTTTTTTCCCTTAAAGTGTTTTTGAATGAAGGATTTTCAAAGAAAATTTCATTTAAAGTGAAGATTTTAGAATTTTAAAATCAAAATTTCTTGGAGAAATTTCTAAAATTCTATGAAATTTATAAATCTCTCAAAATGATCATTTACAAATTTCATACTTAGAGATGTCATTTATAAATCTCTCTTGAATATCTACTTGAAATTGGAAGTAGTCAAAATATTTAATTTTATTTACATACCAAAATATTTATATAAGTATTATAAAAATTTTATTTACATAAATATTTATTTTATTAAAAATATTAATATTTTACTATTAATATTTACATAAATATCATTAATTAATTAATAAATAAATATTACATAAATAAAATAATATTTATTAAAAATAATAATAATATTATTAATATATACTACAAATATAAATATTATTAAATTAATACATTGACGTAATTAATAATATTTAATTTATAATTTATGTTATTAAATATTGTTTTTATATTTTATAATAATAAATATTTTATGATTAATTTATATATTTTTATAACATAAATTTATTTTTAATTAAGAAAACATTAATAATGAAAATATAAATTTAATTAAAAACATTTCTAATATTATATATAAATTTTTATTTTATTATTAAATAAATATTTTTTAAATAAAATAATGAATATAAATATCGAATAAATATAGTATTAAATATATATGATATTAATATTGAAATAATAAATATTGATGAGCATTTTTGAAATAAATATTAAATATTTATTGCATAAATATTCAATATTAACATAAAAATATTAAAATATTTATATAAAATATCATGAATTTATATAAATATTATAAAATAATGTTTATTAAAAACTTTACAATCCTTGGATAAAATTTTATTTTTAAGAGCAACTATCTAAATAAAAAATTTATGAAATTCTTAAATTTTGCATTTTAAAATTTTAATAATTTTTAAAATACTTTATCCAAACGCAACCTTAATGCCTTTACAATGACTGTCTATATCCTTACAGATTGAATCCTCTAAGCAGCTGCGTTAATCACATTGCCATTTATAGTTTATATGCTGAATATCTGTCTTATCTATCCTTCATTCTGAAAAATTCAATGGGAATTTTTTCTATACCATTCACTCTCTCAAGAATGAACTAACATGTCTTCTAGGCATCCATTACAAAGAACCTGTTGCTGTTAATACAAGCAAGTCTTACCACTGGCAATGTGCCTGCCCTTAATTGCCTGGTTTTATGCTTGAGGTTTTTTATTTTTTTCTCCTTCTCCCATAAACATCATTTTCAATATTAACTTATTGTTGCATACACTCTTCATTGTCTAAATTTATTGTCAACTAGATTATGAACAAACGGTCCTTGAGGTTTCATTTATGGTGCCTTATGTTAAATTCAAAATCAAATTACTGTAGTCACTCTCCAGGTAGTAGACTGCTAGCTGTTTAAGTGAGGATATGGGTGTTTCATGGCCTTTATGTTATTAGTTTTATAGCTGGCTACAGCCTGTTGAGTATCGACTCTGTAGAGATTCCAACCTCATTCAGCATTAGAAAGCTGTTCTTCACAGCAAGCATTTAATTTGGATCCTCCTGTTTCTGCCTTCTGGTTACTAGCTGAATTACATCTATTTTGCCTCTCTTACTTGTGTTCCTTTGTTACTAATAACATTGGTTCTGTTTTGAGTCAGGTCAGAGCTATGGAGTTAATCGATCAGTTAGAAGTCAAAAGGCGTGGGCCATATAGTGGTGGTTTTGGTGGTGTATCATTTTCTGGTTATATGGACATTGCCCTTGCTCTCCGGACGATTGTATTTCCAACAGGGAGCCGCTATGACACCATGTATTCGTACAAGGACATGAACAAGCGCCAGGAATGGGTTGCATACCTTCAGTCCGGAGCTGGTATTGTGGCAGACAGCAACCCCGATGATGAGCAGAGAGAGTGCGAGAACAAGGCCGCAGCTCTTGCTAGGGCTATCGATCTTGCTGAGTCGACATTCACAGATTAATGGTGGAATTCCGAGTGGGGACTGGCAGTCTTATTTCCAGCCTCATGATTAGGATTTTTGGGTTACATCACATATTGGCAACTTAAGGTGCCATTTGAAATGTAAAAACTTTGGAAGACGACTAAGGAAAGCTTGGAAAGCCCTATGTTTTCATCATGAGAGATAATTAAAAACAAAGCTTCATTATTATATTATTATTTATTCATCCTGCCATTTGAAATGTAAAAGATTTGGAAGACTAAGGAAAGCTTCGAAAGCCCAATATTTTCATCATGAGAGATGATTAAAAATAAAGCTTCATCATTATATTATTTTTTATTCATCCTACCATGATGATGCAACAAAATACTCATTAAAGGATTTAGGGTTTGGGGTTTCAACCTGATAGTTTAATTCATGATACGGTATAATTATTTTATATTAAAATTATATTGACATGTTTCTAATATGAGTTTACTTAAGATCAGCCTGAATTCATTTATTTTATATTGAATTTGAATCATATTTGTATGGTTATTGATATTATTATTTAGCAAAGATATTTTTAATAGGTTAAATTATACAATAGAAGCTGCAAATGTCTTTGAGTTCTTAGTACTTCCATGCTAATGATTTTTTTTAGGGTTTTAATAAAAATAAGCTTTTTTCCTTCTTTGCCTCACGATTTCTACAATAAGCTCATTTTCAATATTTATTTATATCAATTCCTAATATTTATTTATATCAATTTGAAAAGTTCTTAGAGAGTTATGATGAGAAAGAGAGTTTTAACTATGAAGTGGATGATAGGTGAAAATCCAAGTAACTTCTTCTATCCAGAGGGTTTGGTCAAAGAGGTAATCAATACTCAGAGAGGCTAAAACACGCATTCTTGATCTGGTATGCGCTGGTTACTGGTTTAACTACTTTCTCCATTTCTATCACATATATAACTAAAATCTTAATGGAATAGTTATAGTAATGATTTTATCTGTGCTCATGACCTGTCTCGTGTATTAGTCAAATAATGATGCTCTTTCATCATTTACTGCTGTAAGGAGAGCATAGATAAGATATACTTCCTACTGACTTGGAAAAGTATGATAAAAAATGATGTTCTTCCATCATTTACTGCCCTAAGGAGAGCATGAATAATATGTACTTCCTACTGGCTTAAAAAAAAATATGAAAAATAATGATGATCTTTCACCAGAAGCTCTATCGTCCCCCCCCCCCCCCAAAAAAAAAAAAAACTTTCTTCTTACTTTCCAAAATATTCTCGCATAATTATTCTCGTCGTCGACTGCTGTCACCTTTCACCTGTTCTCTCTTCTCCCATCTTCGCTGAGCGTCTCATCCACCGGTGCCCTGCTCGGGCCTCTGATAGGATTTCCTAATTTTTAAAGATCTTTTCAAATCCATAAGATTCTTTTGATTTAAAGGATTTAACTATTAAGAAAAATTTCTGATCATACATAATACTTTATTTCCTCAATTATTCAATAGTTCCATTAGAAAGTCTCTTTTACAATTGTATTTAGCTTTCCTTGAATAACTAGGGTTTCATCCTATAAATATGTAATAGGCCTTATGGCTTAGTATGGTGAAATAATATTATTGGCTTATTTTTTTTTGGAGCTCAACCCCCTCGAAGTGGTTATCAGGAGGTCTGACCCCCTCGAAGCAGTCATTTAGAGGCGTGATTCCCTCGAAGCGATCACAGTTATCCCAAATCCCCTATTATATCTATCGTTGTAATCGAGGATTGCAATAGTTGGTATCAGAGCCTAGTATCGATAAACTGGTATTCCTCTATTCTCTGTCTTATTTTCTTCCATCTATTTTTATTTGTTTCCCTCGCCTTAAAATCTATCTAATCTCTTTTTATTATATAAAAAAAAATCATCCTTGCATAACCTTGATTTTTGCCATCCAAAAAAAAAAAAAAACTTGTTTATCTCCTGTCAAAAAAAAAAAAAAAAATCTTCACGTCGTACTGCCTCCTTCCACGATATTTTTTTTAATCTCCACTGCCCCACGTCCTCTTCTTCGCAACCATAGACCTCTCTTCTGCTTCTCCGTTCCCTTCCTCCACAGTCAACTCAAACCATTGCAAGTTCCAAGCCCCCTTTCTCCTCCGTTGACACAGCACCGATTCATTCTTCCTTCTCCATGGCCTTTTCTTTTCCACCGCTGCCACCGAGCATCTTATCTTACCATCACAGCCACCAACCAGGCCCTTCTTCTTTGCTCCCTTCATGACGCCGTAGAGGCTGAGTCATTGACGACACTCCCCACATCGTCCATGCCCTGATTAAAACAACTCGTCCGCCTGCCTCTTCATCACCACCGAGTCATTGCATCCGTTCGGCTGTGAGTCATCTAGGCCGTAGATCTCTGTGGCCATCTCAAAAAAAAAAAAAAGAAAAGAAAAGAAAAAAAGAGACAAAAAATAAGAGATAAAAAAGAAGAAGAGAAAGTTTTAAAAAAAAAAGAAGAGAAAGTTGAAAAAAAAAAAAAGTGGTTATCAAGATCTATAAGATGTGGCAGAAGGAACTCGTCAGCAACAATGAGAGAAGCGCATGGAAAATGATATGAAAAGCTTAAGAAAAACAACAGAAGCATCAGTATTCGAGCTATGAGAATCTAATAAGCAGCTAATTGATGCCGTGACTGATTTAAAAAAGATGATGGCAGGCATAGCGAAGGAGAAGTTTGGAGAATCTTTAAGTAATGTGCATCCAGAGTATTAATTTCCATAACATCAGATAAATTCTTACACCGAAATAGAGGGAGCAATCAAGTTGCGAACCACCCGCTTGGAGTTTCCTCATTTCGATGGAGATGATCCCAATGGATGGATCGATCGGGCAGAACAGTTTTTCAGATATAATTTTACCCCTGAAGATCAAAAGGTTACAATAGCTTCTTTTTACCTTAAAAAGGAAGCACTACAATGGTACTAATGGATGGAAAAAGCCTGAGGCAAGATTTCATGGAAGAATTTGTGGTAAGGCTTTGCACTCATTTTGGCCCAAGTATTTATGAAGATTTTACTGGGGAGCTCACCAAGTTGCGACAAACAGCTACAGTATGTGAGTATCAATCCTGTTTTGAGCAACTTGCTAATCGTACTACAGGATTAACTGAAGAGTTTTTTGTAAGCTGCTTCGTGAGCGGGTTAAAAGAAGAAATCAAGCATGATGTTCGAATGTTTCGATCAACCAATATAACCGAGGCTATTGGATTGGCAAGACTCAAGGAAGAGCAACTGCTTGCTTTACGCAAGCCCAAGGTGAGCCAACCTATAGTAACCACTCCAGTTCCTACTGAAGACTCCACATCTCTTTCTGTTCTAGTCAAAAGATTGACATCAGCAGAAGCAAAGGAAAGAAAGGAAAAAGGGTTGTGCTACAACTGTGATGAAAAGTTTAAACCAGGCCACCAATGCAAAACCAAGCAACTATTTCTTATTGATGATGACTGGTCCCATGATATACCAGAAATAGAGTCAAACAAAAACTACGAGGAGCAGTTAAACAATTTACCTCCAGAAATGTCCATGCATGCAATTATAAGCAACCTGTTTTCTTAGACAATGAGAGTCAAGGCAGAATTAAAGAAGCAACTTATTATTATTCTGATTGACTCAGGCAATACTCACAATTTTATTCATCCAGAGCTAGTCAAGCGTCTTAATATTCAGGATCAAATAACAAATTTATGGAAGTTACGGTGGCAGATGGTGCTCACATCCAAGTCCAAGGTACATGTGAAAATCTTTCTATATCTATACAAGATCTCAAATTCACATTGGATTTCCATATGTTACCTTTTAAAGAGTGTGATATGGTTCTTGGGGCACATTGGCTTCGCACCTTAGGACCAATCTCATGGGATTTCTCTAAGCTTCTCATGCAATTTAACATTCAAAAGCAAAAATATATACTAGAAGGGCTTAAAGATCCACCCAGGAAAACTTTTAGTAGCCACGCCATAAAAAAGATGGAGACTAACAGAGATTTTGCTATATACTTGTATTTAATACAGGAAAGTGAGCTAGCTCATTATGAATCAAGCTATCAGAATCAATTAAATAGTTCTTCTACTACATTATCTGGATACTCCACTCAGACCTCTTCATTAAAGCCAAAAACAAGCCCAAGGCTAGATAAAAATGTGATCATACCTCAACACCTTCGAGTTCCAAAGGCTAAACACAAGCAGTTAATTTTTGACAGTTTTGAAGCTGAATTTTATTCTACTAATAGCTTTTTATCTGCTCTATAACCTTAAGGACAAGGTTGATTTTAAGGGGGATAAAATGATAGGATTTCCTAATTTTTGAAGATCTTTTCAAATCCATAAAATCCTTTTGATTTGACGGATCTAGCTATTAAGAAAAATTTATGATCATACACAATACTTTATTTTTTCAATTATGCAATAGTTCCATTACGAGGTCTCTTTTACAATTGTATTTAGCTTTCCTTGAATAACTAGGTTTCACCATATAAATATATAATAGCGCTTCTGGCTTAGTAAGGTGAAATAATATTATTGGCTTGTTTTCTTTGGAGGGTCAATCCCCTCGAAGTAGTTATTAGGAGGCCTGATCCTTTGAAGCTGTCATCTGGAGGCGTGATTCTCTTGAAGCGATCACAGTTATCCCAAATCCTCTATTATATTTATGGTAGCAATCGGGGATTGCAACAGCCTCTTCCTCCGCCTATCATCCTTCGCCGTTGACTTGGGCGACGCGTCTCTCCCTCCTCCGGCGCCGACCTTGTTTCTCTTCCTCCGCTCCTCCCACTGCAGTGGCCGGATCTTTGGGCACCGACCACCATCTTTGCCCCATCTCGCCGCATGATCGCTGCCATGCCTTCCTCTGCCTCCTTCGGCTCCGATCTCGTTCGACCACCACGGCATCTTCTCGTCGCCGCCCTCATCCCCTACCCCTAATCCTCCCTTCTTTCTCCTCATGCTCGTTGGCTTTCCTCCCTCTCCTCTGCCGTAGCTAGTGCCGTCCATCCACGCCTCTTCCTCATTTCTTTGCCGCCGTCTTCATCCACCGGCATTCTCCCTCTCTGGCTCCTCCCTTTTCTTTCTTGTGAAGGATAGATATAAAAGATGACAACCCATGCTAGGCATGCAAAGCCAATAATAACATTCATTAAATTAATATATATATATATATATATATATATCATTAAAATTAATAATATTTTTAATACAATTTTAAATAAAATCAATATCTGACTATATACAAAGCTACAAATCATAAGTTTCATCTAAGCTTATTCTACCCATATTCTACTTTACTTTTTTAATTTTAAAAAACATAAATAAAGCTTTAATGAGCTCACACTCAATAAATAAGCTTAATATAAATATATCATATTAACTTTAAAACTATAGTATATCATAATTTACTTATTTTCATATGTCAAAACATACATATCATTTAATTATATGATATTATTCACATTCTTAAAATATATTGAAATTATGTGCCATATTATGTCTCAAAAACTCAATTTTATATTTTTTAAATCACCATAAACAAAATTTTACTGTCATCAATATTACATTTCATCTTGTTACGAATACACCATGATCACACACTATGGCCATATATATGCTTCGAGGTCAGAACAAAACATCACATGGGGATGTATCCTCTACATATATTCTTTATAGAGGTGGATCTTAGTATCATATTATCATGTCATCATATCATATCATAATAAAATGCAGATGACATATTTTCTTATTCAGAACTTATTCTTATATCTTATTCATTATTACCGATAAAATTCTTTAGTTTAACTTGCATAAATACACATCAAATACTTTCACTATTTTTATGGTTTGAACATACCATAATTATTCATTTTGCACAAGCAATATTAATTTATAAATATTTTCATGATTAATACATGTACTATTATTTTCATTACTATAAGTACATATGATTATTTATTTATTTATCATTCTTTATTTTTATTATTTATTTATCTAATTATTTAATTATTTTTATTTTATAAAATTTGTAGAATTTAGTTAAAATTTAAAAATAATAACATCAAATATTCAAATGCATATATTAGGGCAATCGAATTTATTTTATAAGATAATCGTAGATAATAAATAGTATCTAAATAGATATAGTATTTTATTCAAAAATGACATATTTTAATAATTTACTAAAATCGCTAATGATAAATAGCTTACTTACCTTCTATCACTAATCCACAATCTAAATCAACTATTTAGGTTGTTGACGCCTACAATATAATATTTATATTTTTAATTTTTAAAAATTATGGTGTCAAAATAAATTCTATCATTCTATCAAGTTTAATTCTGGATCCAATTTGAGGCTTAATTATCTTAACTTGTATCAGTCCATCTTAGATCCATAAATTAGAATCATCTCAGATCCAATTCTGTACTCTAAAACATTGGGTCATAGCTAATTTGAGCTTCAAAATTTGGGCCCAACTAGGCTCAGAGAGCTGAACCGAGGCCCATTTCCTCTCTTCCTTCCCCTGTTTCTGGAGTCCCTCCCTAAACTCATGCTTGCCGACGGTCCAGTGCTAGCCGCCGGCAGCAGCTGCCCCCTTCTCTTCTCTTTCTTTTTCTCATTCTTCGTCTCTTTCTTTCTTTCTCTTCTATTTCATTTCTCTCTATTTCTCTCCTGAACCCATGGCCGATGCCTGGGTTACTGCTGGCGGCTTCCCTAGGTCGATCGGCCGCCACTGCTGGTAGCCACCTCCTCCCCTTTCTCTTTCTCTTCTCTCCCTCTCTCATTCTCTCGGCAACAAAACCACCATGACTGGCTGCCAACTTATGGGATGGCTGGCCCTCCTCTGATCAACTGGCCCCCATTGGATGCTGCCTCAGCGCTGATCAGGGCCATCGCCAAGGTCGGATGAGTTGGCATGCTCGTTCGGCCATGGCAAGGTAGTTGTAGCCATGGAGTACGGGCTGCCGCCCACCTTCCAACCGGCCCCCGGCCCCTTCCCGCTAGGCATCCAGTCCAACGGGGATTTGGTGGCTCGTCGGTCATTAGCTAAATTATATTTTATTTTTTTGAACTCTATTTCTCTAAATCTAAAGAAAACAGGGCCACCTTTCAACCTTTATTTTTTGACGATTGTTGTCGTCAAAGCTCGAACCACATGACCCTAGGAAAGATCAAACAAAGGGAAAGAGGATGGCGGGGTTACTTGACAGAAAGATCAAACAAAGGGAAAGAGGATGGCGGGGTTACTTGCCAAAAGGAGTCATTGAAGAGGGAGAGATTGCCACCGAAAATTGCCCCAGAAAACCCCTGTTTCCAACTTATAATGAGTGAATAGGGGAGGGTTTTAAAGGGGTTGGACCACTGCTACCACCCCTGTTGACCTAGCGATGGCAGGCCAGCAACGGCACTCCCCTTGCGCGTGATTAGGTGGCGCTGCCCTGGTTGGGTGGCGCCCCTCTGTGCACGCAATGCGCGGCCCCTTATTCGGTACGGGCCCCTTTCTTCTAAGTACTTCACGCATATGGGTGTTATACTCCCCTGCACCTAAACTGTTGCATTACGCGCCGTGGTTTCGAATTAGGGATGGGCATTGGACGGGAAGAAGGAAGCGTGTCTTCTTCTCGATCGGATCGGCTAGGTAAGTTTTGGGTTTTATTAAGTTTGGTTTATAGGCTAGGTCTATGGGTTGGGCTAAAGCTTAAGAGTGTTAAATGGGTTGACCTATTAGTTATTAGGTTGGTCAGGTGGCTGCATGGGCTGGGCTGGTGATTGGCTGGGCTGATGACTTGGTTAGATAGTTGGGCTAATCAGTTAATTAGGCCCAAGTTTAAAGAATGATTCAAAGTTCAGAATATTATTTAAGTTTGGATTTTGAATCAGTTGCTGGACTATAATTTCAGAAACCAGTTTTGGTCCAAGTAATCCTATTATTTTGCAGAAATTAATTGATGGGTTAGTGATGGGTTAATTATCCTTTAGTGACCAAATTAAGTTAAGGCTAATTGCCGATAGAATGATGATTAGTTAGTTATTTCATTTGGAAAATGATTTTTGTATACTTTGAGGTGATTTAGTTATTGTATACTTAAAAGATGATGTCTATTCAAGTAATCTTAATCAATCTTTAGTTTATGCTTTGTATTAGAGAACATAATTCAAATGATCATAGCAATTGTATAATTTTTCTATTTCATAAATCAAGATCTCTTACAGCCAGGTGCAATGCAATTACCCCCTATCAATAAGCTACCCCTCTTCCTGATTAGGGGGTTGAGGCCAAATATGGCTTGACAAACTATTCCATTCACCATGTATTGACCATGAATGTTGGTTAACACTAGCTAATAATTGTCATCTTATTTTTTTTAACACAAACTCCTTAAGTTTCAAATCCAAATAAACGTATAGTCCTGGAAGGACTATTATTTCTCATCACATCATGTCCAAGATTACCGCCTTAAAAATCATGCTTTGATCGAGGCATGTTAGATACTATCTTAAGAACTAGTTTTTGCTCCTTCGTGCAGATTAAAGGCAATTTGTTCTCAAGGTACAACGACTTGGTTCAA
>JACVBY030000347.1:0-372094 GCA_017589505.3 Metroxylon sagu
CACAAAATCAAGAGCAAATCGAAACAATCATCTAAATCTCGCTTCATACATCGGGCCACATGGGAGAGGTTCCTTCTCGCTCCAATCTCATAAACTCGACTCCATCTGCCTCTCGTACACTTCGGGGGAAGCATCGGCTCATAAAAGCTTCCTTAAACTCGTCTCTAAGAGATGGCCCGACCTCCCCAATCGTTGCTCCAACCGCACGCCACCAATCATAAGCTTCCCCCGAAGGAGGTAGGTGGCAAATCTAATCCGCTCCTCCTTCTCGGGGTCGCCAATGGCCGTAAAGGCCTTCTTCTATCTCTCTTTATCCATCTCTCCGCATCAAGTGGGTTGGTGGATCCGAGCGAAGGGAGGAGGGGCCGTGCTCTTAAACTCGAGAAGTTACGACCCCCTCTCCCCGCTGTGTGGCCGAAGATGGAGCGGGCCGAGTGCATCGGTATTCAAGCCGGGCCGGCCGGGGTCCGAGGAGTAGGAGGGCGTACCGAGTCTAAGCGAATGGCAGTAGCCAGATGCAGCGGTGCGCATCTCTCCGCCGAATCCGCCGGCCGCATAGCCTGCACCGCCTGAGTCACTTCCAAAAAGGCCTGGAGCAACTCGGCTTGTAACTATTGTGGGTCGTTGCCAACCGGAGCAACGAAACCCGAATCTGCTGAGGCATTCTGGCCTCCCTGCTGGTCAGGGTCACCAGCCTGAGAGTCCCCATCCTGTCGCTGACTACTGGTGCGACGAGGCATTATGAATTCCTGCCAAGGTTAGGTTCCAATCAATATCATTATAAACCTCCAAATCTCAAGCATTTTTAAACAAGCACTTGAATTTTTCCTAGAGTTATTACCCTCCTAACGTCATGTCAATATTTGGCCTAGAGTTAATCATGTGTTTGGCCCTAATGTCAAACCTGGCTCTGATACCACTACAAGTTGTCATGCCCCAGATCCAGAGGTGGTGCCCAGGGGTGATAGCCCGCCGCATGCCAGGCATGCAAGGCATCCAGTACAGTATGATTACAAAATAAGAAGGAATAATAACTACATGTTATACAAAATTTAAATCCTCCATAATATCAGTTAAGTAATGTTGGGCAACAAACCAAAATTTCAAAATAAATCCAAATTGGGTTATATATAACAAAATATAATCAATTTACATCAAGTAGCTCCCAACTACCCCTGTTGTTGCCCCTAACAATTTTGTGGCTCTGAAAAAAAACATTGTAAGATTTAATGAGTTTACACTCAGTAAGTAAGCCTACTGTAACATACTATAGCCAATTCAGAATTTTAATGAGTCAAATACATGTCATGCTTCCAAATTTAAAAACATTTCATCATATTATAGAATTATGCAAATCTTATGCTTAATTAAATTGGAAGCAAATATTAGGTAATAATCTATCAAAATACCATTTCAACTCCAAATCCCTGTAAATTTCATTTTATACTAATGTCCCACATCCACGTAATAAAACATCTCAAAGATGTAACCTCCCTGTACGCCTCTAGAGGAGGAAGGGTGCCGGAGTCATTTAGCAAAATAATGTCATATCCTGTCACAGCACATCCCAAGAATGTGTGTTCTCCACATATTCCCCCTATAGAGGTGGGTCCCAGAGTCATGTAACATATAATGTGGACCGTGATGACATATAATAATACAATCACAAATAACATTTATATGCAGTACTGCAAACATATATCAATTTACTTTTTATATTTTATTAATTTTGGTAATTTCACATAATCAGGTCCATAATCAATTACAAATATAAAATATCAATTTAATTTACAAAAATTAGCAATAATCAAGTCAAATAATCATTTGCATAAATATGGTACCATGAATATCATTTTTCAAATAATACTATAAATAAATTTCATTATTTAAATAATGGCATAATTTAATAATGATTTATGAAAATCATTATAACTGACTTACTTACCTCACAACGCTAATCCCAAGGTGTAAATCAGCTGTATGGACCTCTGGGTACCTACAACAATTTTTTAGATTTTTAAATATCAATTTTAGGATGTCAAATTGACTCCTACACTTAACCCAATCTAATCCTGGGCCCAACTTGGGGCTTGAATATCTCCAAATATAGAAGCTCAAATGGGGAAATAAAAATTTTTTGACAAACTAGAATCAGAGCTGATCCAAGCCCTATTTTTCTTTTATTGGACCGGGCCCATTTTGAAGCCCAAAATTTTGGCCCAAACAAGTTCGACCGGGGCCGGCTTCTCGCCTAATCCTCTTTCTTCTGCGCTCACCCCTCGGTCTACCCGAACTGGTAGGGCCGAGGATGGTCGGCGCCCTAGGGCCGCCGCCGACCTTCTCTCGGGTTTTGGCCGTCGCCGACAATCAACCCCAGGCCAATCGCCGCCGGTGGCCACCCCCCTCTCTCTCTCTTTTTTTTTTCTTTCTTTCTTTCTTTCTTCCCTTCACTATGCCGGCGGCACGGCCGGGCCACCGCTGCCGTCGAACCCCACCGACGCCGCCCGTGCCGTGGGGCCGCCGGCCGAGCTCGGGATCGGCGTAAGTGGGCATGCCGCCGGCTCGAACCAACGTGTGGAGCCGTCGGCCCCGCGATGGGAGGGCCATTTGGCCCTCTCCTCGCTCCCCCCTCCCTCGCCGATGGCGGTGGTCGACCCATCCCATCGGATGCGTCGCCCGCGCCGCGGGGGTCGCCGGGTCGGAGCCCGTGCCCCGCAAGCCGGCCAAGCACGCCGCGGCCCGAACCAACCCGCTGGCGAGGGCCATCCGCCGGTCCCTCCCCCCTCTTTCCCCGACGGCCGGCCTCGGCCCTCCTCCGACCGGCCGGACCACCTGGGACGCCGTCCCGGCGCCGTGGCCGCCGCCCGACATCGGGCTGGCCAGCCGGCGGGCACGCCGCCGTTCGAACCAAGGGCGGCGGAGCCGCTCCGCGACAAGGGAGAGCCCTCCTGCGGCCCTCTCCCTCTCTTTCTACCACTCTTTCTCTCTCTCTCCACTCTTCTCGCCGGTGAGGGGGTATTACTTGTCGGCGGCGGAGTCGAGCAAAGGCGACAACGGCGACGGGTCAGAGAGAGTGAAGGAGACGGAGGGGACCCCTCCTCTCCCTTTTTCTTCAGCGAGGAAAGGGCTGAGCCTCCCCTGTGCCCATGCGTGCATGCAGCACGCCGCATGTCGCGCACCCACGCTGCGTATAAAATTTTTTATATATTTTTTTTTTATATGTTGGGGGGGAGCCTGACAAGCCACTGAGACGTAACCCACGTCTTGATCATTTGTATGATCTTCCCATTAAGCATTCTACCGTAAACTATCAATACTAATCAATACCATTCGTTCTGACAACAAACAGAACGGCAGGGCTTACAGCCACCATCTAATGGATATTTTTTTTTGTAATTAATCGCGAGGATAACCACAGGTATAATATGCTTAAGATAATGAATCGTTCACTTCATTGGACCCGGAGGATGCTATTTTAAGGGCTGTTATCTTGTGTTATAACGAGATGCAGGATGAATTCACCTTTAATTATATGCATCAAGGATAAGAAATATCATTACTAATGCAAAAATATAATACAACTGTAAAATATAATTTGGCTTTTACGATGTTAGGACATGATCAAACTAATTGACCACATGAATGATATCCATGTTTACTATCATGTCGAATGGTGTGATTTAAAGTCAAAAAAGTCATAATCATGAGAAAAAAGCCTGCTAGATATAAATCGTGCAAGTGCAGCAGCAGTCCACTGCAGCCATTTCAGCAAGGAGACCAAGCTCACACTTTAGTATGGCAAATATAAATTTACTTCTTATGGTTTCCTTTAGAGATAGTCCAGCAAACCATATATTGGGACTTCCACTCCATTCGGTTGGGACTTCATAACATTTCGTCGAAGTCCATGGGATGTTCTGTGGTCTTCCCCTAAGTTTCTTTTTAAATCAATACATTGGAACAGCAGGTCAATGTTGAATTGTCACTGCGACATCGAAATGCTCACAGGTACCATCGGAATGATTTAGTGTTCTGAAAAAGAAAAAAAAAAGGAAGACGATTTATACTACGCAGTTCTGGGAGACAGGAGAGTTGGTACTTATTAGCTTCCATTGATCACGGGAAGAAGAATGGCACCCCCCCTATCAAGCTTCAATTTCTTTGTTAGGCCCTTCCAATACTCCAGTTTGGTGATCCCTTTCACAGTGACAGATGCGAATGCTTTAGTTTGACAGACGTGGATGGTTGCCTGAATACAGAATTCTTGTAATCTGTTAAGGCAGAAATAGTTAGATTTTTTTTGGGGTGATTTTTGCGCAGCTTTTTCCCGACGACTATGACCAACAAACAGGCAGAGAGCTGCATTTGTTATTCTGCTGTTCCTCGTATAATAAGTGATCGATGCGTGAGTTTTGTGGCAATCACTAGATTGTTTCCCGTTACATAACTTTGATGACTACTTCTCAGCGTTGTTGAATTGGGGCTTAGTTGAAGAGAGAAATTACAAATTTCGGCGCTAGCTATGAGATTCGGATATCTGCAAGCAAGGTGAGGCTGGATATATATATATATATATATTTGCTGCAAAGACGTCCATCGATCGGTCGGTGGGTCAGCAGTCCATGATGGCACAATTATAGACGAACACGCCGGCGTGCTCCTTGACGCCGAGCACCTTCCACTCAGGAGTTCCTCCTCCGCCTCCGCCTCCGCCAGGGCGCCAAGAGCTCAGCACAATGCTCTCCCCTTCCGGGCCCCTCTGCCCGCCCACCACTAGCAGCTCCCCGCCGCACGCCTTGAAGGCCAGCCCCCATCCGTTGGCGTTGTCAGCCCGGACCGGCAGCCTCCCAATGACTTCCCAACTGTTGTGCATCTTGTCGTACCTCTTGAGCCTGTTGGTGCGGTATTCCACCGCATAGAGCTGGTCGTCCACCACCGCCACGAGGGGTGGCGCCCCGGCCGCGTTGCCGGCCGTCGGGTACATCCCCTCGATCAGCCTCCACGTCCGGGACTGCAGATCGTACTCCTCCCCGCACGTCAGCGGCTCCATATTCTCCGACATCCCGCCGACCACGTAGAACTTGCTGCCCATGAAAAAGCCCGAGCAGAGCTTGCGCGGGAACCTCATGGCCGGGAGGAGCTCCCAGCGGCCCGTCTCGGCGTCGTAGATCTCCGCTGACCCGAGGACGGCCCCGTTCTTGTCGCTGCCCCCGGCGACGATGGCGATGGATCCGGAGCTCGCGGAGGCGAAGAGGCAGCGGGGGCGGTTCATGGGGCGGCATCGGGCCCAGCCCCGGCCGAGGCCGACGCTGCAATAGGTCCAGACGGCGAAGTCCCAGAGCTCCCGGCCGAAGACGAGGAGGTGGGGGCCGACGGCGAGGGACTCCTTGTCGGCGTTGTTGAAGCAGTCGTCGCAGGGGATGGGGGGGAGGCGCATCCATCGGTGGGCGAGCGGGTCGAAGGCCTCCCACCCGCGGGGGTCGCACACCAGGTACACCCACTGCTCCGCCACACCCATCCGCTGCCGCAGCCCGTAGAGGTAGCCGCTGTCGATCAGCGAGTGGAATCTCACGTTGAGGCATGCCAGGGACTGGTGGTCCGATCGGCGAGCCAGGGCCAGGCAGTGGAGGGCGATGTCGTCCGGAAGGCCCGGAATCAGCAGAGACGGCGGCGGCGGCGGCGACAGCGGCGGCGGCGGCGGCGACGACGACGACAATCTCTGGCGGCTATCAGAAACGCCATTGCTGCTGTGATGCGGACCCATCGTTTCGGATCGCTTCAAGCAGCACCAGCATCTCTTTTTCTCTGTTTTTCCTCTTCTCTCTTCATTCCAAGCAGCATGTTTCGGCAGTCAGGTGGTGAGCACCATCCGCTTCATTTACTATTATGATCCTCCCTCCTTTCTCTCTAGAGGATCTAATCTAATCTATCTATGATCCAATCCAAGATTTTTGAGCCTCTATGGTTTAGTCTTTTGATCGTTATTCATAGGCATGTATTTATATCTATCTACACGAGGCGGGCACAGAGAGAGGGAGAGAGAGAGAGAGAGAGAGAGAGAGAGAGAGGATTAAGGGGAAGAAAACATTCTATTGGGAGGCGTTCGTCTAGTGTTTACCTTCCACTGCAAAAGAAAGAAACAAACAAGCAGCAATGGAGCAGTGATGGTTATAATATGATAGCAAAGGACCTTGCTTTCTGTGGAGATGCACGCCCTCTCGCTCTGCTCTCTCTCTCTCTCTCTCTCTGTGGTGGATTGATTCGTGTGTGAGCGAAGGCATAGGCGGCAGCATCCACCATCCTAAACAAATGGGGATCCAATGCCTATATATATATATATATATATATATATATACACACACACATGTACATACATCCTCTCATCTCATGACCTGGCAGAGCCCAACACGAAAGGAAAGCACATAGAAAAAGAAAGCACCTAGAAAAAGATAAAAAAGAATGTATCTGGATTCTTTGTGTATGGAAAAAAGGAGAAGGAATATAAACCGGTGGGTAGGTTTCCATGCTTTTGCTTTTGTACTGTTTTACTGCATGGTGGATTCTCCCAGGTGAATTTTCTAATCCTTCTTCCCACACCCTTACTCTCTTTCTTTTCTTTTCTTTTTTTTATATAATAACGCTAACCAGAATTTGACACACCGATTGGTAGATGATTATATATATATATATATATATATATATATATATATTGGCAGTGATTATGAAGGAATATTAATATCTTTTATTGGCTCTGAACACCTTGCTTAACCAAAGTATTTTGAGAAAACAATGACTGATTACAAGAGGACATAAAACTTGTGGTCCTCCCTGCTACCGAAAACCTGTAGTCTGCTGCATGACCTTTCTGAGTGGGTCAATACAGTAATTGGCCAACTTTGCCCCACCCATACTATTCGACAGATATCTTTATGAGCAAGTTACAGTTAAAAAAATTCCTTTTAACTGGATGATTTATTTTTCCAATAGATGTCAAATGACTTGCTTGATCGAGCCTTCTCATCCCATGTATGTTTTGGTTTGTTGATTGGTAAAGGTCTTCATGTTGGGATGGCTGGCTTAGACAAAAGCACTGCAAAATACAAATCATAGGTACTTCATTCTTCAGATTCTTAGCGGATGTTTCCATTATTTCTAATATTTCATCGGCTGAATGATCTGATATATGACTCAGCTATCTATATATTCAGATTTTTCAAGTAAACTTTTGGCTCATTCTTGATTCACTTTTCATCAATTACTTGAACAACGTAGTCGAATATTGATTTTATTACTTCATAAACGTACATGCACTTGCATTTATAGACCTACCATTCACCATGTATCAACTGCTCTCCATATCCTTTCCCGGATTTTTCTTTCTTTCTTTTTTGTATTTAAATTTGTAAGGATCCTTATTTCCTTCTGATTTTTTTTGGTGATTTTTCTCCAACTTACTTTTAACTCCTTAAATCTTTTGTCATGTCATGCAGCGCATTCGAAGCTGGTTTGCTGATTGACATACCATCGCTCCCTTCTCGAAAGCTATATAGGGTGAGGTGAACTGTTAAGACCACGATGTTTTGATTCAACGCTTGTAAAGCTCAACCAATCTGAGTGCAATGAGAGAGTCGAAGTCCCGAGCTCAACTTAAGGCATCATCCATCTGGTAGGGTTTGGACCCCAACAAAGTAGGAAAAATGCCAGGAAAACTAAAAGTTACAGGTGGGATTCGAACCAGTCATGGAGCCTTATGGTGTTTGGTGCAGGTTTATGAAATGGGTCCGGACCCATGGTGCAGCGCAGGCCAAGTAAAAGAGACGCTTCACACGATGTCCTTGGTGGGGGATAAGAGGGCATAGCCATTTTTATGGCTCTGGAGAAAATAGGTGTGCTCTCGTGGGTCAGAAGAAAAGCGAAAGGGAGCATGAGAGGAGACAATCTTAGCATTGTTAAGGTTGCCTCCAAAATCTTGTGATGGAGCATGGACAAAGTTAGGTTCCAACTCCTTTCATCTTTTCTCACATTTAGAAAGCGGTCAGGTGAAGGCTCATTGCCAACTACGGCGTTATTTTTTTTATTTTTTTTTATTTTTAAACTAATAGTTGATGGTGGTCTACGTTAATTAGTTCGAGCCTTTAAGACCCAATAGAGTATACTCCGAATGAGTCTGGAATCGAAATTGAAAATATTTTTTAATAAATTAATCATGAGATGTCCTTTTTCGAAGAAGAGCCTGAGGCACTTTTTCAAGAGAGGGTCTTGTTTATATTTCTTTTGTAGGTTGTATCCTTTTATATATATATATATATATATATATATCGGCGTCTCATCCTGTAGCAAAAGATTTTGGGCGTGTAAGTCTTTGGATATGGCAGCAGAAAGGAAATATTAAGTTGGCTTGTAGCCATGGATTATTATTATTATTATTATTTTAATAGCTAATTTATTATCTTTTCAAATTTATTTTTTATTTAATATTATTTTCTTCCTACAACCCTATGCCGTATACATTTTTCTATTTGGTGTTTGCATTTGTAAACTTTGGAGCAGCTTTGCTTACTTGACAAGTTACCATGCTAGCATGCAGTGAAAGACGAGTAACAAAGGAATATTTGTGTTAAAAGATCTGTTTACATTAGTTATTGATTCTAATCATTGATCAATAGTTATTTTACATAGTTATCAATCAATAACCACTTAAAAGTATTTTAACAACTAATCTGAATAAAAGCAAAGTCTATTTTAAACTAATTTGATTGAATTAATAGAGCTCTTATGTGCAATGCTTTAGATGGTATAGCTTGTTGGAGCGGTTAAGCTCATTCTCTTGATGAGACTAAAAACAGGTTCATGTGACATTGAAAGATAAAGGTCTTTTTGTTAACAAATTAGCTTATCTCTATTTGAAGAATTGATGCCTAAGTTTAGAGTGATCACACCTTGTTTCTAGGGTTTGAAAATGAAATATTTTAAGATGGTACACCGTTCAGAGTTTTCAAAAAGTTGCTTTGAAGATCCTAAATGTTTCATGAAGCAATGTGGATGACATGGCTTTAGGCATCAATTGTGAGAATGTTCAATGGATGATGGACCAGAATTAGTAGTTTAAATTGCACAAACTTGTCCAGTTTATATTTTAGTAGCTTGTGTAGCTCAGTCGTAATGCCTTGTATTCGAAGAAGAGCAATTATTACTCCCGAACGTGCTATCTAGTCTGAGCTTACAATATGGCCACATTCGTTTAGAGTGGAATTTTAAAAGCATGAGAGGCTTATTCATTACCATCACTCATAACTCAAATTATAATATCAAATAAATATATTTTTTATTATTTTAAAAAATATAAAATTATTTGTATAATTATTAGAATACAATCAAATCTATTTACAATATCCCTCTATCAATCCTATATCTTACTGTACAATCAAATCCTTAGGCTCCATAAAAGGTATGATAGATATGATATGAGCTTACAACTCTATAAAATTTCTAACACATACGAATATGAATATGTAGTAAAATATCTACATAATATTAAAATAAATTATATTGCAAAACACTATGCAGTTAAACCAGTTGTCAAATATTAAAAAAAAAAATATTAACGATTCATCTTTATTATCCACCGCATTGGACTATACCTCGATGTAGGACTGAAAGCAAGCTAGGCCCTAACTCGAGTCCTGCTTAAAATATTTTTCAACTTCAAGTTAGGCTTAGACTGAAAATTTTTTTTAGAAATTGAGTCCAAGCATGAGCCCAATCGAAAATCTAATCAAACCAACCTGCAACAATCTACTAAATCTAAAAATTAAGCTAACAAAATCAATTTTCAGTTTTTAAATATTTATACAACAACAAGCAGTATTTAAAATGATTGTATCAAATTACTTTAGAAAATATACTATACTATTGAGAGATATTCTCACATAATTGATAAAAAAATTTAGTACCAAATTTAAAAAATATGCTACATTTTAAGGATTTAGAATTGCATAATTCAGACCATATTCAAGTATAACTAAGAGCTAAAGCTTTAAGTCTTCTTTGGGCTCGACTTTGAGCTAGGCTAAGTAATGGCCTGAGCCTAACTTGAATTCTTTTTTTTGGCTTTAAGTTTAAGCCAGCTTGAATTAATTCAAGCTTAGCCTATGGCCTGACCCAAATTTGGATTGACCCGATGGGCCTTGAGTCAGCTCAAGCCCACTTTCAACTCTACATCGATGTCACATCCTGAATCATCGTAGCAGTGTATTTTGATGATATATATTAGCATCACTATATTAGTATTCTATGCGTATAAATTTAACTCAGCTATTACCTTATGTTTTGATTGGTTATCACGCTAATGCCATTTATTATAAGCTTGATTCATTTGCCACATGTGGCCAAAACTAGTTTTATATCGCCGCATCATCTGGTCAAATACCGTAGACCTTGTTATTGGTGCATGCTAGGTCAGGCCACCATCCTAGTCCGAGGCCAGCTAGAATTAACTAATACTCATGACCATGAAAATAATAAACTACTTAGTTAAAGCAATAAGTTTTATTTGCATGCATCTTTAAATCATGTTTCCAATTAGAGATTTATCTATCCATACTCTTTATGGGTCTAAAACCTAATTCCATTTGTCATGCTCGGAGCAGGTAGCGGGTTTGAAGCGCCACAATGGTCCATGATGTTAATGGTTGCTTCACCAATGAGAAACTTGATGTTGACTTTTTTTTTTTTTTTTTTTTTTTTTCCGGAAGGATGACACTGTAGCAATATTTTTGTTTGACCAGCCGCCCGAGAAAGTGAGGCATTACAAACACATTTGCATGACACGTTTTCTGTAGTACGTCCAGCAGTGCTTGTACGAATAGTAAGTAATATAGAGCTAGTCCATCATATAGGTGTCTTATTGACTAACATAGAACGTGAAAGGCTTTTGAAGCCTGTTGCAAATTTTTTTTTTTTCCAAAAAAAAAAAAAAAAGAAAAAGAAAATCTCTTTCCCATGCATATTAAAAATCATAATTAATCACAAGTCCGTGCATGCATTAGCTCTAAACGAGTGAGTGATTGGATGGCATCAGCGATGATTATAATGGGTGGTTATTACAGTGTGTTAGTGGATCCTCCTATCACTAATGCTATTACTACTATGCTAAGATAAGTAATATATTTTATGCAATATAAGGTCACGTGCATTCGCATTTCATAGAATAAGGGAAGAAAAGAAATAATCGCATGTAACATATACAGTGATGTGATACGTGGAGACCACCTTCTCAAAGAATGAATTAAAGAAAAAAAAAAAAACGCCTTCTAATGGAGTCAGTCTCACCGTGCTGGCGATGGAAAAGGTCCACGTCCCCAGCATAACATTCACGAGTGAACAGGAATGTGGGGGAGGATGCTTCCAAGACGACTAAATTGCCGCAGGATGTATGCGTGCGTGACAAAAACAAAGTGAACGATCGATGCGCCAAGTGTTTTTGGGTTATCGAAAATAACAAGCAACGTAACTCTAATCGAAATCAGTCTTGGACCACATTCCGTTGGAATGCTTGGTCTTAGCTCATGCATGAAAAAGTTCTATTTAATTATTCTCGTGTTTTGATTGGGAGGGAGGGGGTGCAGCAAGTAACTTTGGAGTTGGAATGTAAAATATCGCTTGGTTACGAGTTCCATCCACCAAATAATTACGACCGCAGCAGCACCATCCATGTGCTTGCACGTGGAGGAGGGGTTTGGTTGGGCGATGGTGATGGTGATGGTGGTGGTGGTGGTGGTGGTGGTGGAGGAGTGGGAAATGAACTGAATCGATCGAGAGGGATGGGTTGGCCCACCACACGGCTCCCAACCGTTTCCCCCTTACTCTGGAGTCCTCCTCGAAGTCCAAGTTTTGGCCCCCTCCTTAGCGTGAGCTGTGCTATATTATTTTGAGTTGGAGGCTAAGGTGTCCCTATCAATCTCTCGTTCTTCCACATGCACCTCTATTCCATGCCCAATGGCCGCCATCATCCCCGCCAATCAATCATTCAAACGCCACCATCATCGCCGCCGATCAATTATTCAAACGGACCATACCTTGAAGCGGGCCCTTGTTTTATTTATTTATTTATTTCTAAAAAAATTATTTTATTATTTTTGTGTGGATGTGGAAGTAAATGTAAATCGATCGGATTTACTCCCTCGATCCCCTACCTCCCCTACGCTCCCATTAACTCATAAGGCTGCTGCAGACACCAAAACCCTTCAATCCAAAGCGAAGAGATTTCTGAATTCTTTCTGACACCACCAAGAGACTCGCCAGAAGGATTTTTAATATACCACATGGGACGCAAGCCTTCTTCATTTCTTTAAAAAGAAAAAGAAAAGACTCAACAGTAGGTTGGCTGGTACCTTCCGGTGTGATGTTGATTTATTTTCCTTTATCGGGAGATAAAAAGAGAAAATATATGTAGCAGACGTGTGATTTATTCATGCACTTCGCTGTGATTTATATATATTAGAATATAAATTTGATTGGTCAAAATTTTCAATCAAAATGCATAAAAAAGGAAATAAAATCAAAATCTCAATCACTGATAAATGGGAGAACGAAGGAGGACGCGAGTCCAGAGAAAGTGCGCTGAAGAGGGGAATGGAGGATTTAAAGACTATTTGCGAGATGATTGCAACGTTTTCAAAACAAGCACAAATGGCATGCTCTCTCAGCTTATGAGCCTCCCAGCAAAATTGCAATGAATTAAAAAGCAGAAAAGAGAACGACGACGACAATGAGCATCAATTCACTAGTCTTCGTGGCATTTCGTGAATACCGAATTAATTATTACGCATCTCATAGGCACTATGGTTATTTAATAATATGTTACCACGTATGAAAGAAATGAGAGCTCGAAGGGTCATTCTTTAATGAATTCATTCATGGCTGACGAAGGAGAATGACAAGTATGTTTCCATTTGCTATGGCATATGCCTAATGGCGGCAAGTGCAACAAATGGTGGATTACTCTCCCCTTTATTCCCGTCCATTTACTTATTCCCCTCACTGATTTGAAGTTTATGAAGAATAATTGCCAAATGGCGGGTATACGGAATAAAATAATAAGCTCTCTAAGAATCTTTCTGGAAAATAAATAAATAAATAAATAAAGATTCAGAGGATCCATGCATCGGTGCCCTTTGAAAGAAAACAGGAAAAAGCGAACACCAACGACACTGGCATAACAAATTTGTATCATCAATCACACCACAAAAATAGCATCGAATATTTCATGTCATGCAAGTCTTTCATGCAAGCAAATTCAAGAATGGTGTGTATATATATATATAAAAATAATTCTTGAAATATTGAAACCACATTTCTCTTTTAAAACTTTTTAGAGAATGGATTGTCAAAAAAAAAAAAAAAAAACTGACGGAGACAAAATGTGATCATTAAATAAAGGAATATTTTGATGTCAATAGTTTGTGCAGCAACCATTTTTGTGTAAATGACATGCATGCAAGTAAGCCATAGATAATATGCACATGAATTTTTAAATTATTGAAGACCTATTAAACTGTTTAGTCCTGAATATTGGTTGATAATTTTTTTTTTTTTTTAAAAAAAAAAATCAGAGAATATTTGCATCTCAATAATTTCTATGGAATTCCTTCCTTTATTCCCATCTATTGTCGATTTAAAGAACTAAGCAACCCAAGATTCTTTCTTGTGGGAAACCTCAATTGGACTTTGTGCAAATATGATCTGTAAAATTCTCTCTCTAGCAAGGGTATATATGCTCTCATCCATCGCCTGACCATTTACCCATCTTCCCCCACCATCATGAATAATATAATGCTTTTAGTAGCCAATAAGCTGACTCTTGGGCCCCAAAGGGAACAAATTCTCGAGGATGGGGATGGTCACATTCCAACCGCCATTCGAGCATGTGCTCTTTTGTTCAGACTGTCCTTCCACATCTCTTCTGGTCCTCCCATCTCTGAATTAGATCTCGAAACTCAAGCTTTGATTTCCATGAACTAGAATTTAAGAAACCACTGCTCTAGATGCTCTCAGTAATTTTCCAATGTACGAGACATGGGACGTCCACCCCACCACATCTAGGCTGCAGCCCAGGCCGACAGGGTAAGCCATTGCCATTGCTTGCTACATCAGAAAATTTAATTAATTAGATCGAAAGTGGAGGCTGAGACCACCTTGAATTGAATTCCTGAACTCTGCTTAAAGGCCAACAGATGATTTCATCAGACCTAAGATTTCGTGGTTAGGAGGACTTGATTTGGTGCAGTAACTTGGAAACCATAAATTCCAGTTTCGTTCTCTTTTTCTCATCTAGAAGGAAAACTAAACTAGTGCTAACATAGCATGACGAACCCTTACACCTAAAATTCAGAAAGATATGCAATCCAAACAGTAGGTGCACAGCATTTAGCATCCCCACTCCTGCAATGCTGTCACCTTGGGGCAGCTTTGAGAACGCTTATGGTTATGATTGCACCAACACAGGAACTCAGTGATGGGCCCATGGTAACCATTGACCTAACGATGTTCAGCAGTGGATCCGCACATGATCTGCCGTTGATAAATGCAATATAAACATTGCGGAAACTAGTTAAATCATTTCTAACAAGGAAACCAATTATATGGAACTTTGATATTAGAGGAGACCTTTCCTCTAGTTACTTAACCATTTTATGCTCATTATATATATATATATATATGAGAAACCTTTTAAATTAAATTTTTTTGGTCTTGGATTTATAAAGACATGCTCAAATGATAAGCCAAATATTTTCATTTTGAAACATCCCTAACGTGTATAAGTCTGCATAACATGTTGAGTAGGCTTATAAATCCATTAGGCAAGCCTATAAAGGCCCAAAAAGAAAGGAATGATATAAGTTGCAACTTAACTTTTGCATTTTCATGTAAACAAAATCATGCTCTGATGTTCGATTTAAATTGAGCTAACTAGGGTTGTTTAATGCTGAAATGATACCATTGGACTGCATCCAGTTCATTCAGGCTTGAAAACCCTCTCCACATCATGCCCAATAAAAGTTTTCTAATGTTGGCTAATTTTTAAGTTTGGACTGGAAGGCAAGAGAACTTCATATTTGAGACCCCAGTTTCTTTAACCTAAGCAAAGGGGCTATAACTTTTTAAGTTAGATATATTTGACAGGCAATCGAAATCAGTCAACCTGCATAAGAACTCAGTTTGGGGTTCAAACATCTTATAACTCTGCACATGGAGTTCCTCCATTTCTGGTTGAACTTTACGGCATCTAAAAATGATTCTTTTCGAGTCTGAATCTCAATGTCTAAATGTTTTTTAGCATCTACAACTCAAAACTTGCATAGTGAAATATGAGTAGTAAATTCATGAACTCTTTAAGTGTTTGGAGTGCGAGAGTAGTGAAACTTGAGATCTCAAGTCTCTCTCTAGCTTGAAGGTCAGGACCATATATATTACTTGGGCGTCTAGAGTCTGGAACTTTGGCTTTCGTATGGCATCATCATATATTGCAAAGTGAACGGGTAATGGTTTTTATTATTTAATATACATTATGGCTTCAACAAAGGTGAGATAAGTAACCGACCCAGCCCTCGACTCGGTCGACTTACCTGAGTCGACCCAATACCAGGGTCTGGCTCCCATTCCCTGCGCTCGACCAGCCAGCCCGATCGAACATAGGCATCTCCGTGACGACCGGAGGAGGCACCGTGGGAAGAAGGCTGGAGATCTCGTGAGATCCCAGCGTGCGTGATGGGCGGAAACGCCCGTTGGTCCTCGATTCTCTCCACAAACGCCTCCCCTCGCCTTCTAAAACCCCCGATCGTCCTCGATCCTTGGTGACATCCAGTCACCTACTTTCCCTCTTATTTGAGTTGCCGGTATCTTTCTCTCTCTCTCTCGAGCCCTCTCCGGCAATCAGGATCGCGTGACGCCGAAGCCCAAGAAATCTCAGGTTGGTTCCTCTCCTCAGCTCGTAGCCCAGCTTCGTTCTCCGCGATGGCCGTCGAAAGGTTTTTGGCCGGGACTTGAGCTTGCCCGACCCCGACGAGGACCTATTATCCTTGGTCCCTTCGTCACCCCTTTCCCCCCTCCAATCTCAACGGCGGACCTGCCGCCTGCAATGGTAGGGAAGGACCACAGTTTTCATTGGGTGGGGCCTCCCTTTCTGTTCTTTGGCTCCACCGTGAACCGATCGGGCTCAGCTTCCTTTTTGCCTTGCTCCTGGCCGGGGCAGTCACCGACCGGGCCAGCTACTGGGCGGCAAATGTACAAGAACAGGGGAAAGAGCCTTGTTTCCTTGTAACAGGGCCAGTTGGGCTTCTTCCCTGCCACTGAAGGGCTCCACAGAGGGACCTCCAGCGCCATACACACAACATCGGCTCGACCCTGCAGCCGGATCTCCACCCTGTTGTTGTCAGTCCACTGTGAGCATGACCCTGCAACACCCGCCCACCTTCTCCCTCCTGGTGCTTACCCAGTCAGGGGTCATTTTGACCCTTTCCCTGATGACATCTGGCCCTCTACTTTTAATAAATTATTCTTTTATATATATATATATATTCAGGTTGATGTTAACAGCAATCAGAGCCTGAAAAAGGTGAGCCCGGGCTCATTCTTCCCATCCTCGAAAACAAGTCAAGGCAATCATAATTTAAGCTTAGGATTAAGATATTAAGTCAAATTGAAAAATTTATCATTAACTATTGCCAAACATAACTAGAATTGGTAGGTATGATTCAAGGTTAGAATTGATTCAACGAAGCGGGGTTTCACTTTTGATTAGGTAAGAATTCTCTTGCATTTTTGTGTGTATAAATGATGATATGAATATGTGTTTCTCGATAAATATGCCCCATGAACATGATATGAATCCTACATAAAAGTTATTACGTTTACAACATTCTTATTTATACATTATGTCTATTTATGCATCTTGTGGTATATGTGTTTGTGTATTTGGGAATTACATGATTCATGGTGCCGATTGTTATATAATGGGATTGTGGGATGCATGCTCAATTATTTATAAAGTAAAATTTAATTCATAAATAATTTAAATTTATAAATATAGAGATGATAATAGACAATGGACTAATCATGTATTATGGTTGCTACCACGAGCTGAAGTGTGGTTAAATTTAGTTGCCATCACATGCTGGAGCATGGCAAGTTTTGGTTACTATCACAGATTAAAGCATAGCAATGTCTAATGCAATGCTTACCACATATGAACATAGGAGTCTCTTCATTTGTTTCTTATTGAAAGCATCTCCATGTGTAATTGAAATTGAATACATTAAAATATTTATTGATATTGCATAACATAGTATATGCGATAAATAATGTGTATATATATATATATTGATGATCAGCATAAAGTCGCATGGCATAATTGAGTTGACGTGAATTATATATTTAATAAATGAATTATTGGATTGGCCATGCATTGAGAATAATCTTGCTACAAGCAAGAATGCGGTATTATAGATAATCTTGTCATGGACAAGAACATAGTGTTGTGTGTAGACACATCATGATAGGAACATGACATTAGTATGAATGTGATTATGGGATAGCCTCGTCATGACAGCAACATGGCATTGATTTTTTTTTTTTTTCCAAAATAATTTATTATAGTTGGTCAATACCCTAATTGTGAAAATTTGTCATTGCTTTGATAAGGAGTGGTTGCAACTTGTCTAGTTTGCTTTTGGATTGCCATCCATTGTCTTCATTAAGTTGATAATTGAGGTTGCTTTAAGCATCGAATCCTGCTTTAAGCATTGAATCCTGCTGTACCAGCCAGCGAATTTTTTTTATCTTTTAAATTAATTTAATAAAAATTAAATATGGACAAGAATATTCTTAAAATTAGCTTACAAGGGGGCAAAAATGTAAAAATATATAAACAAGCTACAAGCGGCCCATGGTGTGTTGGGTTAAGTCGCGTGCTTAGCCCATGTCAACTTGCAGGCCATGTGGGCTGTTGTACCAGCATGGCCCACGGACTAGCATAACTCAACTCGATATGATTACTATAGTAGCCATGCCAAAGGCCCGAGCATGATTTGAGCCCTCGTGATTGCTGATCTAGGAGACTTTTCTTGAGTCGTAATCTTGTTTGGGGTTATATTATCCGTTTTTGTGTTCTCATGAGAGGCACTGACCCGGAACCCATCAAAGCGGTGTTTGGGGAGGCTTGGTTGCTTTTTCTCCGCTATACCTTGCTTCTTTCATTCCTATTGAAACGTGCTACAGCAGCCATTCCAACTCTATCAAATTGCTGGAGCTGAATGACATTGAAAAGCATAGGGTGCAAAGTGCATTGCTTGCTTGGGCATTATTGGATAATATAAAGAAGAGTTCCAAAGAAATTTGGAAGGTGTCTTGTTTTGCTCAACAATATCATGGAACCAGGATATATTTATACTGGAATCTGTATTAGAATTTGTTTTGAATTAGATGATTATTTAATGTAAAACCTAGCCACTAGTGAGGGTTGTGTGATCTCACCGGCTTTTGGTGAATGAAGTTGGCAAAATGAGTTGTTTCAGCTTGGTCTTTATACTGGCTTTTAGAAAGTTTAGCCGCCTTGATTTCCTTTTTTTATGATGGGGTTTGAGGGTTTCAGAGGTTCAGCATCTGGGAAATCAACTGCATTGCGTATCATATTACTGTAGGTTTTTTTTGGCTATTTATAAATCTTAGCTTGCTCGCCATAGAGAGCATTTTTTAATGATCTGCAAACATCACTTTTCTTTTCTTTTTTCTTTCTTTTTTTTTTTTTCTTTTTTTTTTTTTTTTTTTTGTGAGAAAGCAATAGGCACTGGGTGCCTGCAGGATTTTTCTTGCTGAAAGAAGAATGGAAGATCGGAAAAGAGAAAGATACAGAAGTAAAAGAAGAAACAAAAGAACGAATAAGATAAAAGACTTCAATTGATTACTAGCTGTCTCCTTGAACTTTAACCATCTTGAAGAAAGCCTTCACTGCCCTGTGCTCTTTCTCTGGGACAAACACCAGCCAGAATCTATGACTTGAAAACATCTGAATGTACTTCAAGATCTTTATCAGTACCACTTTCATTCTAGAGCAATCATAAAAGGCTTCTGTCACTGTCAAACTATTAGGGAAGAAATTGAAGTTTTACATGGTGTCCCAAGAGTTTATACATGGTTGTGGCTGTTACAGATTAGACAAAGAGACAGCTGTTGGGGTTTTCTTGCTTGTAGTATATGCTATTTTCTATGTCCTGGTCTCTGAATAGATCATCACCTGTGTAGGTATTCCATGACCTGGAATTCATTAGTTATTAACTTATTTTGCATGCCATGTCAAGATAATTATTTAAGTCATAAATGTGGAGAGCGTTGCTTGGGAATGACTAGATAGAAGGTTTCATATAATTTGGTTCTTCGAGTTGCTTCCTTGTTGGTTCATCAGTCATTTTATTTCTAGTCTGTTTGATATGGTTCTGCTTTTTGGGAGTGGGACTGGGATCTGATCGTCATAGTCATTTGCAATAGATAGGAGTAGTATCTCTAGAATTGATCCTGCACCAATTAAAAAAATCTCATTTGGAAGGTCATTGAGAATATTTGCATGGTGTCTTTGTTTGCAACTCCTGAATCATCTTTAAAGAGTTGTAACAGAAGAGTTCAGTAGCTGTCATGCTTTCTGTCTGATAATGTACTCTTGTGATTTTTTATTTTTATTTTTATTTTTTTTTATCTATCTATCTGATGATAGTGAGCATGAATCAATGATATGTGCCGCTCAGCCGGCAAGTTTTCACATTTTATCAAAGAATTTTGTTCGTTTGTTGATGTCCTTTCAGATTTTTGGGCCACTGCTCATTGGTATCATGAATTTGATTTTTGGATTTCATTTCAATTGGCTGACTCCTCATTGACTTATTCGATTGGATGAATATATTAATTAATTTCTATTTTGGTTCAAATGATCTATTTGCCCCCACCATTGGTTGCTGATTCCTTGGAGGGAGTTCTCGATTATAAAAAAGCATAGCATTTACGATATCAAGCAAGAGGTGCATAGAACCTATGCTTTCTGTGCATCATCTGAGTTTTTAGATTGAGATTATATAATTGATCATATGATTCTACCACGTTAATTACTGAACCGGTAAGATGGCTCTGATGTGATTCCATAAGCATACATTGGTATTGGCAGTATATTGCTTCTTCTCCCATGTCGTACTCATACAATGCAGTCCATTGACTCTCTTGGTACTTCATCTGTTGTACTCATTTGACTTGGAGATGTAGGGAAGTCCAGCTGAATTTGATTAATGAGTGAACAATACTAGTTTTAGAATACCTTTCGAAACTCGTTTGATTTTATTCTCGTTTTGGAGGGATTGCCGGGTGCCACGCTGTCCCCCCCTGCAGCTTAAATTCCTCCGCCGGCTCTCCTCTAAAAAAACACAAACCATTTCCGTGGCAGACTTCATGCTCTCCAAATCACCTATGGCACACTTCAAACTTCATCTTAGTTTGGTGGAATTCGATGAAGTTCGCATGCTGCTCGACGGCACTCAAGTTGCGAGTGTGTCCTGAAAGTGGAGCAGCCAAAAAAAATTTCTGCTGTTGAGAACTGTCTGTCATGGCTTCTTATGTGGCAGCCGCCTTCGCTGGAGAAGATTAAGGTCGATCGCTTGGTTATCCATCAACAACAACAAGTTGTAACTGCTGAGAATTTGGCAAAACGGGAGATTAAAAAGAAAGAAGGCCTCTCCATTGCCCGCTTTGCTGCTTCGGCGAGGAAAAAACAGACCATTTGCTTTCACTTCCTCCCCTTCCAACCTCGGTGGGTGGAAACTCCTTTTGGACAAACCCCGAGAAGTCATCGGAAACTTTTTGCAGTGGATAACCAAGAAAACAATATAATTAATAATTCATACTTATATAATATCATTTAAAATAAAATTTTTAAAATTTAAAATAAACAAAAAACTTACTTTATCTTAATAACTAATTATAAGTAATGATTAAAGTTTGTACATTTTCTATCAAATATCATTTTCAGTTCACTTGCGTCCTGATCTGAAAATTTTTGAGTCATTTCATGGAAACATTTTGGATTTTGATAAAAATATAAAAAAATAAAATACTAACCCTATTCTTTTGGATGGATCAAGTTTCTATTATGACTATAAATAATGATTCAAAACCTGAAAATGTGTGCAGCATAGGGTTTTCAATGTCACCTTACCAGTGAAACCGCAACAAATTTCAATTTCAAAGCACTATGCATCTATTAAAAAAATATATAAATATAAACAAATCATTATCTAATTCCCATTTAAATATTTGAATCTACTTATAATCTTAATTAATCTTAAATAGCAAAATAAATGAATATATTAATACAATATTGAACTAATTTAACTTCGACTAAGTGTATTGGCTAAGTGGCATCTAAGATCTAGTATATATAAACCTTAATTATTTGACTTATATCTATTTGTTATCCATATTTCTAATATTCAATTTACACTTATTTTTGTTTTAAACATATATGATTGTGAATTTTATGGCGATCATAAACTTAAAACATCCAACTTATATTTATTTTTATGTTTATTCCTAATTTATATTCATATTTATTTTTATTAAATACAAACATTTTAAACATATATTTTTGGCAAAAATTCAATTTTAGTTATTAAACTTTTACTCAAAATTTATTTTAGTCCTTAAACTTTCAGTATTATAATTTTGATTCTTTATATTTTAAAAATACTGCATTCATAACGTCTCATTAAATGTCATTACTTAGAATTAATAAAATAACTAGTATGTCATTAGGAGGAGGCTATTTTATCAATTTTAATTAACCTTATGTAATGGAAGGTTAAGGATGTAATATTTTTAAAATATAAGGGATTAAATTGTAGCAGCAAAAAGTTTGAATATCCAAAATGAAGTTTGAGTAAAATTCTAATGCAATTATATATATATATATATCCTACTAATATCTATATTAATATATCTTGGTTCGTGAAAATGTGGCTTTGGGTAGAATTGAAATATGATTTTATATGAAATCAAAATCATATTTGAAGATGGATTAGAAAATCAAACTCTAGCTCATGATTATGATTACTATCCCATTGCCATTCTCATATTTCTTTCCGCTACTCTTCTCTTTCAATCTCTGAGTACCGTTCTAATTGCCATTCTCAGTCTTTCTCATATGTAACACTCCCTTTCTTTTGCTTTCTCTCCTTGCGCTTCCTTCTCCCATCTCATTTGCGATTCTCTTATCACAGTATATCATCGACAAACAGTGAATAATAGAAGATATTACGATTCTTTTATTAATTATATATATATATATAATAATTATATATTAAAATAATTAAATAAAAACGCCAGTTAAATCCGAATAGGAAAACTCTTCTCTTCCTCTTCCTCTTGTTGCACCAGAGGGCTCTTTAGATCTCAGACCTCTTTTCAACCATGTAACCTGAACCGATCATTCGTAAATGGGCCGTCCGTGATTCCAACCCAATCCATTCTTAGCGGCCTCCCGCGCCTTGTATTGGTAGTTTATGTCAAAACGCTTGGGGAGGGGCGAGTGAGAGGAACAGTCGGTCGGTCGGGTCAGGGCGGATTAGAGCTAAACAGAGAGACAAAGATGATCGCCGCGAGGACGACTACTCCCAACCACCAACGCCGCCTTCTCCCATCCAAGCCCCTCCAGATCCCTAACTTGAACCCTAAGCCTAGCCTTAGCTTCCGATCCGCCGGGTTCCCCCGCCTCCTTTCTTCCCTCAAGTCCACTCCGCTCAGCACCAGCAGCACCAGCAGCATCGCCGCGGCGCCGCCCCTCCAGACGCCGGCCCAGACGCGCGTGGACATCCTCTCGGAGTCGCTCCCCTTCATCCAGCGGTTCCGCGGGAAGACGATCGTGGTCAAGTACGGTGGCGCCGCCATGAAGTCTCCGGCCCTCCAGTCCTCCGTCATCAACGACCTCGTCCTCCTCTCCTGCGTCGGCCTCCGTCCCGTTCTCGTTCACGGCGGCGGCCCAGAGATCAACTCGTGGCTCCTCCGCCTCGGCCACCAGCCCCAGTTCCACAACGGCCTCCGCGTCACGGACGCCCTCACCATGGAGGTGGTCGAGATGGTCCTCGTCGGCAAGGTGAACAAATCCCTCGTCTCCCTCATCAACCTCGCCGGAGCCACCGCCGTCGGCCTCTGCGGCAAGGACGCTCGCCTCCTCACCGCCCGCCCCGCTCCCGACGCCGCGGCCCTCGGCTTCGTGGGCGAGGTGGCCCGCGTCGACCCCGCAATCCTCCGGCCCATCCTGGCGGACGGCCACATCCCGGTCATCGCCTCCGTGGCCGGCGACGACGCTGGGCAGGGTTACAACGTGAACGCGGACACGGCGGCGGGGGAGATCGCGGCCGCTGTGGGGGCGGAGAAGCTTATTCTGCTGACGGACGTGGCGGGGATCCTGGAGGACCGGAACGACCCGGGGAGTCTGGTGAAGGAGATCGACATCAGCGGGGTGAGGAGGATGGTGGAGGAGGGGAAGGTCGCCGGTGGGATGATCCCCAAGGTCAATTGCTGCGTCAGATCCCTCGCCCAGGGAGTCCGCACCGCCAGCATCATTGACGGCCGCGTCCCCCACTCCCTGCTTCTCGAGATTCTCACCGATGAGGGCGCCGGGACCATGATCAAGGGTTGATTCCGATTGATCCCGCTGCCGCCGCCGCCACTGCTTGCAGTAATTTTGTTTTTCCTTTTGCCTAATGTAGTTAGTTTTCATGATGATGATTTTTATTTAGATCATGTGCATGTATTATGCTGCTTGAATATGATATGAAATTAGAATAGTTATGCACTACTACGATCAAGTTGACATTTAATCTTTGTTGCTGCTTTGTGCTGTCCTTGTTCAGATGGCCGTCTGTGCGTTTTCCACTTGCAGTTGAATCTTAGTGGTTGTTTTTTATTTTTTGGTGGATATCTAGTAGTCATATATAGCTCTGACTTGAATTAGATCTGTATTGATTCTGTGTGTGTGTGTTGTTTGCAGTTGTTGGAGCTAGGTGACATTGCCCTTTGAGGGTGTTGTTTGTGAATTACCATTGGGCAAAGGCACTAAATCAATTTTTTTGGATTAAGTTTCATGGCCTACCTAATGGGAGACATCTTAAGAATGATGTGCACGGTAGTAGGCAGCATTGGTAATGATCATGTGTGAAGTACATGGCATTAGCACGTACTACAGGGTGTTTACAAAAGTAAATTCAATTATAGCCACCATAAAGGAAGTATGAGTTTCTCAACTTGCACATGAATCAATAAGAAAAGAAAAGGAAGAGCACTAGCTGGTTAAGAATTTTGCTTGATGTAATTACAATGCCTGTCATTTGGAATAGTTTTGGATTGTGAAGTTTGAATTACATAGGTGTTTGAATCTTTTTGAATTACACTGGTGTTTGAATCTTTGTGGCTTGTACATGACTTTTATAAGATGGGAGGAGAAATGGCCTTGTACAAGGTGTAGATTGCCTTCTAGGGCCAAGGAAGAGATTGAGCAGATTTTGATGATAGAACCCTGAACACAGGTTGTTCTTATTTCATGTGCAATGACGTGAGAGATCAAAATGCTCCGGCCTGTAAGCCAGATTTAAGAGGATTGATTGGCATCTCCATGCCATGACCTAGAATTGAACTTGTCTTATATGGAGGTAATAATGCAAAGTCAGTCAATGCTTCTGTACAAGAGGTAATGGGAGTTGTGGTCAGATATGTTGAACAGGGAATCAAAGCTTGATGCTACTCTTGCTTACCTTTCGATGGTCATGTTCAGCATTCAGTAGAGTTTGAGTTATGCACTACTTAATGACGTTTCCTAAATTAGCATCTTCTGTCTGCTTATATGGATCCAAAATAGGTGTCTGACAGTCTGGCTTGGCTTACTTGTTCTAGTATAGAACAGTTGATATCATTTCAGGAGTCTCCTAAGAGTTCTACACTTGCATTTTGGGTTTCTTTTGGTGAAGTAATGTCTTTATTCTTTGCAATGTTAGTTTTGTTCAACAAAGAGGCATTTTGTTTGATAGAGGCATTCTGTAATCCATATTCAACAATGTCAAATAATTCTGATTGTTTGCCGACCAAGATGGAGGGTTTTGTATTCCAGAAGGGAGCAGGATATTTTTCTCATTTGTATTGCTCTTTTTCTCGTCCATGTATTTTCCTATCATGAATGACTTATGAGACATGGGCTGCATGGTAAAGCTAGGGAGGGGTGGTGAAACGTACTAAAGGTTACATAATCACCTAATAGAACCAGAACTGATAATAGTAGGATTGCAAGCCAATGCTGCCATAAGACAATCTTGTCCATTGAGGGAGAGAATATTTCTGAGAAAAAGTGGACGTGAAGTTCCTTTTTTGTTTTTTTAATTTTTTTTATTCTTGTGTTCCATTGTTCTTGGACTGTAATGATCTTGTGAGGAATCATGTGACGTTTTAATTTTTCTGGGAAACTTGCAAGGACAATAGTGCTTGAAAGGTGGTCGGCAAAATTTTAAAATGCTGGATCATGTTTAGTGCTCTTGTGGAATATATTTTTACTTTTTTGACTGCTGTAGTATGATCTTTGTTGATTGATAATGTGATTTTCTATGTTAACACTATGTTTTGATTGTAATTGCCATGATTTTTAGTCCTATCATGTGAAACAGTAGTAGTTAGTAGTCTTAAAAAGAAACTTTTTGATAAAAGAGGTACCTACAACTAAATTATAAAGGGGCCAATTTCGGTGGCTCATGCGCCAAGACATCACCCTGTGACTTGGTATTATTCAAGGTACTGATATTTTAGCTTCTTACATATGGATGACCAAATGAGAATCCTACAAGCAAGCTACCTTCCATCAATGGAATTGATTGGGCAGTGGAGAGCCTCATTTTTAGAGTGGTGAGTGGTGGAAAGCCTGTACCTCTAGCTTATCCTTGGCTACATCGCTGAGTCCACAAAAATGTCATTGTACTTTTTTTTATAAAAAAACCTTACATTTTATAAATTCTGCTCTATCTGAAATTTTTGCTTCTCAAGAAGAAACAAAATAAATGATAATCTCTTTCACATTCCTAGTTGAACGTGACTTTCTGTCATTTTTTTTTTTATAGGCCTGCATTATTATCTTGAATCACAATTATATTAATAAGATCTATTTATTGTCTCTCCCATCTTTCTCTCTTTTTTATTTTCTTTATATTAATCACTCAGTAATATCAATGTCCTTTTACTTGAGGCGTGAAGAAGAACCTGCATTCCTTCAATCGGTCTAAACCAAGGTGAGAGGAATGTTGAATTGTGAGAACTTATAGGCACCTCCTCATTAGCTTCTCTTGGCCGTCCCTTTCATCAGTTTATTGAGACCACACCCCCCGCTTGATAATCCACCTTGAAGTCATAATCAGCATCCGTTTCATTCATTAAGTTCAATTTCTTGGCTTTCCCCTGTTTATTATTTGCTTTTCATTTTGAGTGGATTTAATATTCTCTCAGCAGCATATAATTTGTCATTTTTTTTTTTCCCCACTGGCAGTGCTGTGTTTAGAATCTAGAGTGTTCTTCCGTTCCAATGCCATGGGCTTATCTTCATTTTTATCAATTTCCTTCTGTTTTCCATCATCCTGGAAAAAATAATCTATCGATCACAATATACAAATATATGAATGGTGTTCTTTCTGGTTCTAAAATTACAGATTATACTCTGTTATGACTGCAAGCATTTTCTGCTTTGCTATCGTTTGTGCATCTTGGGCAAGTAAAAACATCATGGGGCATGTGATACTTGAAAGCACAGCACTCAATCAATCCTGCTTGGTAATTCAAGCTTCAGAAGATTCAAAGGACAGAATGCACAAGATATAATCTTGGATTATATTGAAAGAAAGAGAACTCTTAAATGAAGCGGAGAAGTAAACGTGTACCGGCTCACGACAACCAACAATCAAAAGGGGAAATATGGATGGGTCAAATGTTGACTCAAACTGGAGATGAAAAATTATCTTTTATATTCTCCCATATTGTGGAGAAATACGGCATTCGCAATTGCTAGGGCTGTGGAGTTCAGGGAAGTTACTCATGTATGCATCTCCTATCGATTGTAATAAAATCAGAGGACAAAGAAGGAAAAGGTGTTATTTGCAGTGAACACACTAATAGTCATTTATCCTCTTCACTGTCTATTCCATCGAAATGGAAACCGATTGTAATAAAATCAGAGGAAGTTTTCACTTCCTCCTTAACCCCTCAGAGAGAGAGAGAGAGAGAGAGAGAGAGAGAGAGAGAGAGAGGAACCAAAATATCATGCCTATAATGTAACCATGTTAAGAGGGTAAAATGACTACTATTTTCTGGAATGCTGCTTCTATTTCACAACATCTGAATATCAATGATTGCTACCAGAATAGATGCATTGAGATTTCTCTATACTATCTCAGTATATAATTTTTTGGAGGAAACTATCTCCAGTATATGATCACTCTCTTTTCTTGTGGTTTCTCCCTAAAGAACTTGCCGCTGTTCTCGAAAATAGATCTCCAATGGTCCCTCCAATACATCGGGTCATCATGGTTTCGAACTCTTAACGATGTAAGTCTATCTGAAAACATATATGTTGAGATTCCTTGATATTTTTTCAGATATTTCAGAAAAGGTGCCTCCGGCCATGCATAAAGGTTGTAGAACTTTGTGTTCTCCTAAGGTGTCTTGATGTCTGCGAGTTTCCTTGACAACAGTTTAATGATCTATAAAGGGCAAGGAAATGTAGAAAAATGCTTGGGTTTTTAATAGGACTCAGGAGGAAAAAAAGAAAAGAAAAAGAAAACAAACCTATATGTTGAGATGTTTGAAGGAAGAGGCCCATTCCATATGGTACGCTTGTTTTGATATTTGATTAAGGAAATAATGAAGGGAATAAGACGGATCAAATAATCTTCTGACTTTAGGGTGTGTATAGGGTGGGTAAAGGTCAATTAATAATTAAGATGAATAATGGTAAGTCCATCGCGCGGTACCAGTGTATTCTATCATTTTGGTGGAATAGATTTATGCTCTGCGAGGGATATCTCTCCACTTGAGGTAGGCCCCTTTTTGATGACTTTAAAGAATTTAGGGGGATATTCTCTCACTCTGAGAGATATTCCCTCACTTGTTCTACAATCATGAGATAGCGGAGATTGTAAATAACTCGGTTGTTGTACAATCATGAGATAGCGGAGATTGTAAATAGCTCGGTTGTTGGCTTGTTTTTGTAGTGATATTGTAGCAAGTATCAGAGGATATTGTTACGAAATTTGGTGGCATTTTTTGCCACTTGATGTAGCCTCTAGTCTCTCAAAAGACAGTATAAATCTTGGCTAGAGCACCTGCTGCTGCTGCTGCTGCATCATCATATCTCCTCATTGCCTGTAGGTCCGTTGCCCTCTAGAGCTTTCAGCTGTAGCATCTTTTAATGGCTTAACCAAGCTTCCCTCAGTCGGATCATAGCCTAAGGTGTTGCACGGCAGCCATCACCATGGCCATCCATCTGTTCGGAGGGGTTCTGAAACAAAGTAGAGGCCATTGAGAAGACAGGAGAGAAAAGTAGGGGAAAAAAAGAAAAAAGAAGAGTAGAAACGAGGAAAGGATAACCACTTCATGTTGTAAAATTAGATTCTCCTTGTGCAATTGAATGCAAACAGCACACCCTAATCCCCACGGTAGAGAATCGCCCAAACCTGGAAGCCCAGGCTTGATGCCACTTGGATTAGAGCTAGTCCCCTTCCCTGTAGATAGGAGAAGCCTTGAATTTGGGAAGACGCTAGATATCCCATCCAGATGTCTGAGTTGCAGTGGGTTAATCGGGTGTTGGGTTGTAAGATTGGAGCTTTGACGTCAGTCACTACATTGACTAGGTTAGTGATTGAAAAAAAAAAAAAAAACACACACACAAAAATGCCCATATTATTTTCTTGCAACAAGCATTGTATTCGGACGCAAACACCCTATTTTCAAGGATCACATCATACAGCACAATAATAGGGCCATGTATGCTCGTTTGATACCTCTTTTATAATAAGCTCATAAATCTAAATTAATCATGAAACGACTAAAATAATTTTGTCTTGTACAAAGTTTACGCTACTGCGTTTTCGTTCCGAGAGCATTGGCCTCCCAAGCCCTTCTTTTTTACCTCCCCTCTCAACCCTTCTTGTATTCTTCTTCTTCTTTTTTTAAGGTGCCCCCTCGCTGTCCTAACCCAAAAAAGGTTGATAATTTCATTTTTTTTTTTTTTCTTTTGGGAAAAAAAAAATGAAAGGACTCATCAAATTTTGTTAGTATCAAGTAAGTAACTGGCCATTTAACCCTTGACCCCAGCAATGTCAAAATCTGTAATTGAGTTAGACAAAAACTAGTGTACATTCACTGCTACGGTCATCTGTCCTTTGGACAGAGAAGAGATTGATGCAGCAAACAGAAGACAGGTAGCGCCATATCGGGGCTTAGAGCTGGCTGGATCGCTGTGCAAGCTCCCTATCTACATTCGTTCAAGATAGGCGAACCAAGTGATGATATTTACGTTTTTCAAATTATAGACCTCATTTCCTGAAAGCAACACTAGCAAAAAGCACCAAGAAACTAAAATGATAAATATAAGAAATAGTTACAATTTAAATCTTTTAATTTTAAAAAAATTACAACTTAAATCCTACGTTTAGCAAAACATTAAAAATAATCCCACAATTCATTAACCCCTACCATTATAAACCAATGATTTAAAGTCTTGATAAAACACGAGCCGATATGCCTCTTCTCATAGAGATTTTGGTACTAATCATGGCTATCCCATTCTGTTCTATAGTCACCATAATACATCGTAGTGTTAATATTAAATTGATCTAATTATTATAAAGATATAACTTTTTAAAGTTAAAAAATATCTAAAATTTAAATAAAATACTAAAGTTTTATAAATAATTTTTTTAAAAAAACTTTTCAATCAAGTATCAGGATGCTTGGCTGAGTATGGGATCGAGACGGGATAGAATGGAAGACGTCTCATTTCATGAAAAAACTAAAACATCTTTATTCTGTAAAATTTAAAACCTCATTATAAACCTTCTAACTGTTCTATACTAGTGTCACCATTATTACGAAAGCACATGCACTATCCATGATAACTAATTGATGATTAAAGTGACCATATAAAAAAATTATTATTTATTAATTAATGATTTGATATTTTTCAAATGATTTGTTAATATATAAAAATATTTTTTGTTTAATAATCAAATAATATTTTATGATGATTTTTATCATGTGCAATGTAGTATTTCCATGGTAACAACATCATTGATATAGCTAGATGAAGAGTTTAAAATGACACAAATTATAAACTGTGATGTTTTTTTTAAAAAAATTATATAATCCAGAATCTAAGTTGTAATTTCTTTAAATTTACATGATTTAAGTTAGAATTATTTCTAAATAATTACTCTTAAGAGAGAGGGGGAGAAATGGTGTTTGGAGGGGAGAAGAGAGGCTGAAGAGGTTAGGGGGTTTGGGCAGCTTAAGGAGAAGAAGAGTAAAGTGGTGGGATGGGTTTGGGTTTTTCATAGAGAAATAGGGGTGCTGCCCTATTTCGTGGCTTAAGGGGGCATCACCCTAATAAATAGGCTTGAGATCTCACATCAGTTAGGCTCAATCATAATAGTTTATCTTTTTCAGTTGCCGATCTATCCGATATTGATTAACTATAGGGGTTCTCAAGCAAAAATTCTTATCCAATAGTGACAATTGATCTTAAGGCTCCTCTTCAGATTGGTCATCTTGATATCCACCCCTAATTCATCGATTTTAAGGGTTTTAAGGGTCTTCATTGAGTTTTGGTCGAGTATGATCATTGTTGGCAACTCAGTGGGCCTTATGATCAGCTCCTATCTGGTCTCTAGAACTAGGTTATTGGGGAATCAGATTTTGGACTAAATTAGTTAGCATCCAATGTTCTGAAAGAGGGTATCAAATTTCTTCTGGGTAATTGTTACTATTGATAGAGGAGGATCTAAGTTAATTGAATCTCTCATAAAGTTTTGAGAGTTAGTTTGAGCATAGCTAGTGCCTGTTTGGGTATAACTTGCTCCCTAATTTATTCTTTGGGATGGTATAATTGGATGTTCTTACTCATTTCTCATTAATGGTGTCAAGCTATTAACGTCCAAAAGTGGCTCCTGAATGCCAACGAATAAGATGGATTCTGACGCGAATAGTAAAGTACTCTCCAATTAGTCGATGCATGCACTTCTGCAAGAAAAAGAGGGAAGAGAGCGAAAGAGGTCCAAAGATTGTCTCTAAGGGGCACTCTCTAACACTTAAATCAATTTAAGGATGTGGAAGGAGGAAGTTTAGAGTTATGCGAGGTGGAACTTTAGGGTTTTAGGAGGTCAGACTCAGAACATGCATACCTGAGAGTCTAAAGTTATTTTTATTGGTATTTTAGATGAGTCTTTCTTAGATATGCCTACTTCTTTGTGGATAGCTCCAATGAGCAGAGTTCCTATATAGGATAGCACCTTTAGTAAATTCCTTATCGAATAGAGTAAGTGATGTGGTATAAGCTGATTAGCTTACTTAGCACATGATGGGACTAGAAGATGACATGATGTGGCAATTGGATTGCTATATATGTCCTTCTAAAGAAGAAAGCCCTAATCTAGAGAGACTTCCATCAAAATCTGACTCCTAATCTAGAGAAATTTCAACTAAAGGTGCCAACCAATTGAAGAATGGATTTAATCACCCAATTTGGAAGAAATTCTACAATCTTATTCGATACAAAAGTGCCATCCTACCAGAAAACTTAGCTTATTAGGGTCATTTAGTGAGAAGTAGACAAATTCAATAGAAACTCTTCCAAAATACCAATAAAAGCAGCCTTAGACTCTTATATACATAAGTTTTAAGCCTAAGCTCCTAAAGCCATGGAACTCTAAGTTTCCTTCTCCTATATCTTTGGGCTGGCTTAAGCATCAAAAGATTTTATCATTTTCAGATTTCTTTCATTCTCCTCTCTTCTTTTTTCTCTATCTTTCTTCTTTTTTTTATAGGAGCACATGCATTGACCGATTAAAGAGTGTTCTATTATCCGAATCAAAATCCATCTGATCCATTAGCATTTGATAATTACTTTTGAACATCAACAACAAGTAGAATTCTATAGACAAATGTCTACAAAAGAGTTTGTTTAGGAAAATGCTTCATCATTCCGCAGAGGTTCTTTGAGGTCTGTTTAGTTCACGCTGCCCCCTTAGCTATTAGGGATTAAGTCGGTATTGCAATTCCTAAAAAAAACATAAAATCATTGCATTTGGCACCAACAGAAAGAGTCGACACCCATTTCAGAGTGATTATTATTAGATAAATATAGCAACATTGGTTGGTAAAAAATATTGTTCCTCCTAAAAATGGGACGTCAAGATCAGGCAAGTAGCTGGAAGAACTATCAAGAAATAAGGTGTTGTAATTTTTTTTTTTTTTAATGTTTTTTCAAATTTGATTCTTTGTATTTCAGTTCTTGACCAAAAAGCCCCTGATGGCCAACAATTGATTTAAATTTATATATTTTCATTATTTTATTATCTATTCAGAAAAATAAGAGGAGTGCTCTGTGTGTCTGGTTTTATCATGAGACTGAGAGAGAAGATTAGTTGACTTAAGAATAATTAAAACTTTCATGTTAAAAAGGTCGACTGCTGTATTGCAAAACCCTCCTTTTTTTTTTTTTTTAGAACTAATAATCAATTTATATTTTAATAACGTTAAAAAGAGAGAGAGAGAGAGAGAGAGAGAGGAAAAAGTAACATATACACCTACTGCTAATGGGGTGGATTTAACCGATGGAGCATTCCGGTCATCTCGTTGCTCCAACGAAAAGTCGACGTGGAAGGATGAGGGTAAACAAAGTGGTCAAATTACCCAAATGATCCGTTACACTTGACCGGTAATAAATTTAAAGAGAGAAAAAGAAAGGTTAAGGGAGAACTTAAAGCGAGGGGAGCTTGTTGTAAAATGATGCGTTTATTGCGAGCCTTTGCAAAAAAAAAATTTTATTTATTTATTTATTTATATATAATTATTTTTTTTCCTCCTCTTTCGTGGGTGGAACTTTACGCAACCTTCCATTATGCCCGCACACTGCACAAAAAGGAGGTTCCGCCTTCTTCCCCTTTTCCCCGATCATCATCATCATCATCATCATCATCATCAATGCCCATCGGGGTAGCTCCTCTGCCTTCAGAATTATCTCCCACGATCGGGTTTTTTTGGGGCAAATTTCTCGACAAAAGAAGCTGATCTCAGGGAGAATTCCTCGCAAGACTGCGGCGGCCAGATCAGAGAAGAGGGAGGAATGGGGAACATAGGGAGCACAGGGGGCAGCGGCGGAAACGGCCGACGGAGGAATTCGCACCACCACCACCACCACCACAACCAGCCTCCTCCGCCTCCTTTTGGGCCGCCGCCGCCTCCTCCGCCGGCTCCGCAGCAGCCGGAGGTCGCGGCGAACCGCTACGTGTTCGCTGCCGCGACCCCATACCCGCCCCAGTACCCCAATCCCAACCCTCCGCAGTATTACCAGTACGGGTACTACCCCCCTCCGCCGCCGGCGATGCCCGTCCCCCTCCCGGCCCCCTTCGACCACCACCACCGCGGCGGCGGCGGCGGCGGCGGGGGGCCTCACGGAGACTACCCCGCCCCCCACCCAACCTGGGTCGGCGGGGCGAGGTATCCCTGCCCCCCGCCGCCTCCGGTGCCCGCTCCCTACGTGGAGCACCAGAAGGCCGTCACCATCCGGAATGATGTCAATCTTAAGAAGGAGACTTTGAAGGTCGAACCCGACGAGCAGAACCCGGGCCGGTTTCTTGTCTCTTTCACGTTCGATGCCACAGTCGCTGGAAGGTAATCCTTCCTTTCTTTGCCTTCTCGCTCTCTTTTTCCTCTCCTGAGCTCCCTGACCGATGCTTATGTTATGTTATGTGATCGCCTGATCTGAATTAGCCAGTTAGATCTCCTTCAAGATTTTCTAATTTCCTGATCTTTCCCCTCTCGCATGGGGCTTCTGTTTGCTGTGGTTTTGTTTTTCCCTAAGCTGGGTTTCGTCCAGATTTTCAATGCTTAAATCTCTAGTTTGCTCATAAGGACTAGAATTTCAGAGCATAGCCACGAAGATACTCCATCATTCACGGCTGCTGGAAGGTATTTTTCCCCCTGCGTTCTTTGTAAAATCAACAAGAAATAATTGACTGCCCTCTGTCGGACTGATGAGTTTGACCTTGTCTGATGTTTTGACTGTTTTAGTTAGATAAGATGCCTTCAATAGGGACAGTTTTCTTGGAGTTTGTATTTTGATCTGGTCGATTTTTGACTGCAATTAGTCCAGGATCTGATCAGATAATGATAATACTTCCCTTTTCAAGTACGAATCTTTCGTTTTGAATATTCTACGGAAGAGTTTGACTTGTTGCTCATTGAGAAATTGTGCTTTCCAGCTGAGAAGGATGTTAAATTAGCATGCATTAGATTCAGTTCACCAGGAAAAAAAAAGGGGGAAAAAAAAAAAACATGCATTAGAATCATGTCATCACATAATCAGACCAGCTAATCAGACCAGCTATCTTCTCTTGGGGCGAAGTTCTAGTCCCTATGTGGCATGGTCTATAAATTGTTGTTCATTTTATATTTTATTCTTTCAATCGATTAGGGTGGAATGCATGCTGCTGACTGCTTACGTCCCAACATGTCTAGTTCTTGTTTTTTCTTAAGGTTTAAAAAAAAAAATTCAAAAGATCATATCAATTGGTGCTGCTAAAGTACTTTGTGCCAAAATTCATGTTAGAATGTTTCTTAATGGAGCACCATCTCTTTACACTTAAATTGAAACCTTGAGTCCCTTGCTCAATTGCGAATGCCCTCAGTCTGCTTTATATATGCATAACTTAGGTAAGGCAACTAGGAATTGCGTTAACTTATATAATCATAAACAGAAACCTGTCTTTGTTAATGACAATAAACATTTGTTTTGAAAACCACAGGTTTTTCTTTCAGAGTGACGTAACCTTTTCCTCAAATTCCTACAAATTCCTGCAGTGTACACAAATAAATCTGCTCATTATTTTACTATTGTTCTGGTCTTTTCATTCTTCAAGAACTTATTGTTATATCGATTTCGAGTTCCTGGTTAACTCAATCATTGCAATAAATATAGATCTCTTAGTGGTTAATTTGCATTTCTTGAGGAATTCATGCCTACTTGCGTCATGTTTCTTAACAAGAAAAAATCTGTTTAATAAAAGAAAACAAGCCAATATGGGTAGCCTTTACATTTACATGCAAATGCATAGCCATGTCTTTAAATATTCTGTTTATCTGTCGATTCCTTCTGCTGTCAACTTCAAAATGAAAAATGTCTTCAACTCATTCCTTACTCCTTAAAGGGTTTTATGGCCTACCTATCCTCTTAATAATCCTAAAACCTGTACTGCCCCCATTATGAGGATCATGTATAACTAACAAAAACCATTAGTACAACAACAAGGCCATTGATGACGTACCAAAATGTTGAGCAGTAAAAGAGGGTTAAAGTTTATGGCCATTTATTGGTGAAAATATTAAGTGGATGTGGATCAAAACTAGCAAGAATAGAGTTGGATATAAACAGGAATATAGGAGTTTCACTAACACAATCTAAGTGATAAAGAAGTCAATAGGAGTGTATGAACCCTTTCTTTTGGACATATGTTAAAACTTCTTTTCTCACCCATCTTTATTTCATCTTCTCATATGTAATGAAATTAGAGGAAAGTAATATATATCTATATATTATAAAGCTATTTTGTTTTAAGGTAAAGTACATATTTAATCCTTGAACTTTGGGGTTTATTTCACTTTCGTCCCTATAGCATGAAAAATTTTTAAGATGTCCTGGAACTTTCATTTTTATTTCACTTTAGTCTTACCGTTAAAAAATTGTTGGCATCGTAAATCTTCCACTGACGTGGCATGCATACATAGCGAAGAAGTGATGCTTTGTTGGACGGAGCTTATGTGGCAGTCCACTTTCTTAAAAACCATTTTTGGTGTCATTTTCCTCTAAAAACCAATCTGATCTTAACTTAAGCCTCTTTCTTTCTGACCATCGCTCAGCCCTTGCCTTCCTTTCTGACCAATGGCCTTCATACCAGACTAGCCACCATCTCCAACCAGTGCTCAGCCTTCTTATTATCAGCTCCGATCACAGAGAAGAGAAGGCATTTGCTTTCATCTCCGATCAACACATGCTCGGCCTGCCTTATCTGATGATGAAATTATTATCAGCATACCTTCTCTTCTCTGTGTTTCATCCTCTCCACTAATCCTTTTATTCCCTCTGTAATGTATTTTAACTACATGTGCCATACTTTTTCTCTGGGCCTTTTTCTAATGCCCTCATGCTAGTTATTTCCTCATTAGATATTTCCCTGGCATAAATTTCTTGAAAATTATGCAATTTTAAGAGAGGGGAAGGGCATATCATGTCTGAATCCAGAGGCCTATGCTAGTGGTGTGTGGGATGCTAGCTCACCATGGGCTTGATTTCTCTCTTCCTTTGGCTCTCTGACCGCCCCATCAAACCCCAGTTCTACCTCGCCTCCTTCATTGCCAGTGCCCCTAACTCCACCACCTTAAACCTAGCCCCTAGCGACCCCATCTCAAGATCGAGAACAAGAATAGGAAGTTGGGCATCTACCACAACCCCCTCAACATCTCCTTCTTCCCTGATGCCTTTTGCACCATCGCTGCTGCTATCATCGGTGTTGCCCTCATCCTTGCTTTTTACCAGGGTTTTCGGGTTTCATGGGTAGCAGCCATTGCCCAGGAGACCATCATCTTCTGTGTTAGGATGAAGCCTACGTTCCAATACAAGGTCTTCGCCTGGAAAAGTCGGCACTACTTGATGCACCTGGTTGGGGATATGTCAATCGGTGGGAATGATCCATAAAACTTGACTTAATGAGTATTTAGGGGTGGGTTTTGGTAGATTGATCTAACTCAATCCGAATCAAAACTCCCTATTCTCCACACTGAATGCTAATTTAATATCCTTCGCCATGTACATGTGCCATGTCAGTGAAAGATTTACGGTGTCAACAATTTTTTAACGATAGGATTAAAGTGAAATAAAAACGAAAGTTCAAAGACATCTTAAAATTTTTTTAAAGTATAGAGACGAAAGTGAAACGACCCCAAAAGTTTAAGGGTTAAATGTGTACTTTATCCTTTTTCTTTTTAAGAGGTTAATGGAGAAATATAGAGAAAAGAATGGATTTTATTATTTTAGAGAAAGCTTATGGTAGAGTTGTAAAGAAATGTAATAAAGGAAACTAAGAAAGAATGAAGTGCTAATTAGATATATTAATGTAATTAAGGACATGTATAATAAAGCAGTTAATACGAGTGAAGTTTTAATTACAATTAGAAATCTGCTCTTAGTTCTTTTGTAGTTGTTATGGATGAGCTTACTAAGTATGTTTTAGATGATATTTTATGGTCCGTATTATTTGTAAATGATATGGTATTAATGGATGAAACTAAAGTTGGAATTAATTGTTAGTCGGAATTATGAAGAAGTACAGTAAAATCTAAAAGTTTTAGATTAAGTAGAATCAAGACAAAGAATATAAAATATAATTTTAACAAAATAGAAATAGAGATAAAGATAGAGTAAAAATTAAGAACCATGAAACTTCTTAAAATGATCATTTTCGATATTTAGGAGTCATAAGAAAGAAAATATTGAGGAGGATGTTGTTCATAGGATAAAAGCAAATTGGATAAAATGAAGAAGTGGTATCAGATTATTATATGACTGTAGGATACCTATCAAGTTAAAGAAAAAATTTTATAAAACAGTCATAAGACTGGCTATGATTGATAGTACACTAAATGAATGTTGAGTGGTTTGAAAACTACTTGTACATCATATGAATGTGGCTGAAATGAGAATGTTGAGATAGACCTGTGGTGATCCAAAAAAAGATAAAATAAAAAATGGAGTCATTCATAAAAATATAAAGATAGCACCAACTGAGAACAAATTAAAAAAAGAATGGCTTAGATGGTTTGTGCATTTGCAACATAAATTTAGGGATGCATAGATACGAAAGGGTGATTTGATATACGTAAAAGAAAGAGAGGTAGAAATAAATCGAATATTACATGTAAGGAAGTAATAAAGAAAAATTTGATATTTTTAGATTGTACAAAAAGTGTGGTTCTAAATAGAGCAGAATGGAAAAAAAAGGGATCATACAACTATCCCTCACTAATTTAGGATTAAGAATTTGTTGTTAATATATATATATATATATATATATATATATAGAGAGAGAGAGAGAGAGAGAGAGAGAGAGAGTGTGCTTAACTTGGCTACACTCAAAAGGATCTTCACTTGGATATGATCAAGTCTAAATTTCAATAATGAGGATCTTGCATCAATGATTTACTATTTCTAAAATGCTTATATATAAAAAAATCATGCAATTTAGAGACTTCTTGTCTATACATTAATAAGTCAAAAAGATATATATTATTTCATATTATTTAGATTGTCCCTTTTTTTTGACCACTTGATGTACGGGCTAGGAATTTTAAAATCATATGATTTTTGATATATAAGTTTTTTAGAAGTAGTAGATCATATTCAATGGCTCTTATCATTTTTGTGAGAGTTCCATCATTCAAATCTAGGGCCCGACTAGATCTGAGTGAAGATCCTCTCGAGAGTTAAATAAAGCTCTCTCTCTCTCTCTCTCTCTCTCTCTCTAGGGGACAGATTAGGATTCAGTCATGTAGGTCTCTACTTAGATCAGGTCAGGTTATAATTAGATAATGGGGGTCTAACATTGATGATTTGAGCTATTGGATATGATATAATGCCTATAAATTGCTTACAAAATGTTATGTGACACAAAGACCTTTAATTTATGCATCAAGTGATCAAAAAATTGGATTGTTTAAATAATACAAAATGTTGCATGTTCTTTGATTGCTTGATGCATGGATTAGGGGTTTCCAAATCGTATATTTTTTTAATGTGTAAGTGGTTTAAAGGTTGTGGATCACATTCCATAGTTTGGATCGTTAATGCTAGATCCTCGTCATCCAATCATGACCTGACCGAATTTGAGTGGAGATTTACTAGGCTAGATCGTAATCTCCTCCGCTCTACTATATATGTAGAGAGAGGTTTTAATATTAATTTCTTTGAAAGCAAAGGTCTTGGATCCTTAAAAACTTTTTTGGACTCGATACAACACATGAGCCAAGCCCTTCATTTGATGATTTTTGTGTTGCCAGCAGTTTTTGGGCTGATATGACGTGACCATCCTATCTAGTCAAAAATAAATACCATGCTTGTGTAATGGTCAGTTGCAGGTACTTAGCTTGAACTGTTGGTGAGTTAACTCTACCATTACATGGGCATTACACCTTTATCTGAAACATGTACAAACTTCTTGTAACTTGTTAGATTTCTTGAACTTCTCTATTTCAATATTTTCTTTAGTAAATATTATGTGAAATATCGTTTTAGCAAAGGATGCCATTGATTAATGTATGTCACTTTGTCAGATGCTCAACATGGGCAGTACACACACACAGAGGGGGGGGGGGGGAAGAGAGAGAGGATATGAAAGTTAATGTGTGACTTTTTCTCATTCTTATGCTTTTGTTAATTTTTCAATATACAGCCTTTTATTTGATTACAAAATACATAATTTAAAACAGAAAAGTTAATTCAACTTGTGTACTAAGGCTAATGTTTGCTAGTGTCTTCAATTGCATATGAAACATTATTTGCATTACTACCAAGTGTCAAAGCAATTGATAAATTTGCCTAGCGTTGTCTGCTTCAACCTTACAACTAAATACCTTCACATGCTATATTGTAGCAATGGACATTAAGTTACTCTGTCTTCATGTTTTGATGATTGTATCTATCCAGCATAGATTTTATTTCTCTCCCTTATTCAATTAAACAGGAGTTGATCTGAAGTTATGTTTTGCTAATTTCTCACACTATGCACTTGCGCGGACTTCTTGTTAGCATAAGGCATATAAAAATATTGTGTCCTTGTATACCTAGATGTCTGTGCTCATGTTTGATAACGGAGCTGTTTATCGCTTGGTTTACATTAGCATGGAGCTCTCTTTGGCCATCTGGTTAACTTTAGCTTTTTAGCAGTGTGACAGTGTACATCAATTGTATTTTATGCTTTATATGTTCCCAATCCAGTATTCTAACCTTTATTTGCCAACTTTTACATGTGATCTATGGCAAAAGATATATTAAAGTCTCTCCATGTTTCCCTTCTGCAAACAGCATTACAGTTTATTTCTTTGCAAAAGAGGGTTTTGACTGTAACCTCACGGCAACAAAGGAAAACACCCTTGAACCAGTCACAATATCTTTCCTGGGAGGTCTGGGACAGAAGTTTAGACAACCATCTGGAACTGGAATTGACTTCTCAATGTTTGAGGAAGCAGAGTTGATAAAAGAGGGAGAAATGGAAGTGTATCCTCTAGCTGTAAAAGCAGAGGCATCTCCATCCAACAATCAAGGGTTAGTAGGTGAAAATCAGAAGATGGGAACTACAAACTCGCAGATTACACAGGCTGTGTTTGAGAGGAAAGAGAATGGTGAGTATCAAGTGCGCATCGTGAAGCAGATCTTGTGCATAAATGGAAATAAATATGAGCTGCAGGAGATCTATGGAATAGGGAACTCTGTTGACAGTGACTTTGATGGGAATGATACTGGTAAAGAATGTGTGATTTGCCTGTCAGAACCACAAGACACAACTGTCCTTCCATGCAGACACATGGTAAGTTTAGCTTGTATATTACATAGTTCCAATCTTCTTTCCTTGACCTTTCTTATTTGATTGTTGGTCTCCAAAATTTTCCACACACTTTTCTGCATCACATAAGTTTGGTAATTTTGATGAAGGCCTATATTTGTTTCTGATTAATTATGTTAGAATGAATTCCATAGCATTTTTTTGGAGTGATGATCTCAGCAAAACTTTGTGCAACCCTGTGTTGCATATATACAACAAAGAGATTTTTTTTGTGGTACATAAAATGCTATTTGACATTCATGCATGCTTTTGTCTGCATGAGGCACGCTTGCTAGATCTTATTTCTTCCTTTGTGGCTTAAGGTTTCTTGTTTGCTTATCAATTTTAAAGTTAGTTACTTTATTTTTCTATAAGCTATTAATACCCTTATACATCACTATACATTGGATTTCCTGAATTGTTGGTTCTTACATGTTTTACTTGCCTGCTGTAAGTTGAGCCACTTAGGAGATGTTTCAATTCTAACTTAGTGCTATTATGGCTATTGGATTGTTGCTTTAACTTGAGTGCTTTAGCATCTCCACGTAAGTTCATTCAAAGAGTGATAATTGAAAAAGAATTGATCCAGGAACTATAGAGAAGTGGCCACACTAGAAAATGCTTTAGCACTACTGTAGCTTTAAAGAGCCGGATAAGATAATTTTTTATCAAATAGTCAGTAGTTGATGTTGCATGCATGCATATGTCCTTTATTTAGGGCCCACTCTTCCCTATTCATAAATTAGAACTCTAATAAAAACAAGTGATCAGACTTCAACTAGGATTCCTATTGTATCAAGTGGCTCAATTTTTATTCAATCTTATTATTCATCTAAATCTATACTTCGACTCTCTAGCTACCGATGCTAGATCTTCTCCAAATAGCAATTATTCTATGTAGTTCTTGACAAAAAGAAAATAGACCAGCAGAACAGCAAGCAATGTCTTACCATAGATTAGATTAAGTCATCTTGCTTACAAGGATCATCTGTACATTGAATTCAGAACCTCTTTGGATTAGCTGTTAACCCCAGCTGTTGGCCACCAGCTATCTCACATAGATGTTGGCCAACAGCCAACAGCCACTTAAAGGTATTCCGATGGCCAATCCAAATAGGGCTCTTTGGCTTCTAGTTTGTGCCTTGGAGATGCATGCAATTCCATATATAGAATGTTGCTAAAATTAGAGCAACCTTGGAGTGTTGCTTTGTGGTTGCTTGAGCATAAATTGCATTAGGTTGGTTTTTACTTGCGTATTGACCTTCTTAGCCTTATGACAAACCTTCCTAAAGTTGCTTTGTCCAGGACGTTGGCAGAAGTTTGAGTATTGCACAGGTTAAGAGCCAGTCAGTCATATGAGGTTTCTGTATTCCTTTTCCCTTTTCTATTTATTTGTTATTCTTCTGTATTTCTTCACCAAAGTCCCCCTATTCAATTGATGCTTTCAGCTGCATCAGAGTTTTCTCAGATGTTTTATCTATGGGAAAGACCTGATGCTTTCTTCTGTAATGCTCGACATCTGAGTTCAAGGATGCTTGGTATAGGGTGCCTATAATTAATCTCAAGTTTGCTTGGCTGTGGGGTAGGTTCAGTTGTTTTTGAACCTACATGAGTGCCTTCGAAATTGACGTTGCTTTTTAGCCATCTGCTTCAACATTCACAAGTCTACGGTGCTGCTTCACATTGTGACATCCCTCAAGATTCAAGAAGATGAAATCTTCAAATTTTGGATCCTTGACCTACGATGCTTGGAACGTTTGGATATTCCATGGCTTTTAAATGACACTCTTCAATGCTTCTTACTCTCATTCTTCTTTTTAGGGCTTTTTTTTTTAATTATTTTTTTTTTTGTAACTCTCCTGAGGGGAACACGGGATGCATTTCCCAGGATCTGAACTCGGAACATCCTCCAAACTGCAGATGAGTGTGACCATGCAGGGCATGACCCAGTTTGCTTTGATGCTTCTGTCAAACTTTGAAATATTGAAGCATCAAAAGTGACGTATCAGCTCTGCGCGAACGAATGTAAATTCTATGACTAATAATCCGCATCTTTTTGCTTGAATTGCAGTGCATGTGCAGTGGCTGTGCAAAGGTTCTAAGGTTCCAAACAAGCCGCTGCCCAATATGCAGGCAGCCAGTGGAGCGACTGTTGGAGATAAAGGTCAACAATAGAGCTGAGGAGCAACATGAGTCCCAGTGATGATCTGCTCGATTTACACCTCAAAGCCTTATCCTTTCAATGGTGACTTCAAATAACTAGAAGGTGGCGACATATGAAGTGCAGTTTTTTTTTTTCGTCTTCTTCTTATTATTATAATATAAGGACTGATCATAATGGTTGGCTACTTTGGGCAACGTTGCAAGCTGTCAATGCTGTATGTCCTGCACATCCATTAGCCTGTGGAAAACTGTTGTGCAGGCGACCTTGTAAGCACCAAGTATATACTTCTCTACAATATTACTAGTTCTTGATGTTTGGGGGTGACATGCATCAACTCAAATGCTGTCGTCATATGTTTTATGTCAGCCTGCAAACTCTGGTGACTCCAGTGACGGTGATTTTGGCCAAGGATTTAAGCTTGAGATGTCCTTTGATGCGTGATGCATGTTTGGCACAGAAAGATCTGTGTGGGGTTTAGTTCTGGGTTTTGAGATAATTCAGACCGGAATCTAATGCACAGGAATATATATATATATATATATATAAGGGAAATGGAAGATTAGTTAGTTGTCGAGGAGGCCATTGTTGGTGAAAACAACAGAGGCTAGAAGTGGAATCAATGCTCTACCAAGTTTCTGTTTTATGGGCCATTCGTTTGGGGGCACGATTTCGGACTGGAAGATAAGAGTACATGTCTACTAAAATAAACTGGAAGATCTCGTTAACGGCAGCAGAGGTAGCTCTTGATCGGAATAAATGGCAAGGCGTGTAGAGGAGAACGTAGTTTTTTATCCTTGTTGGATCTGGACATGACAAAGGTCGTGGTCGTCCAAAACTAGCAGTTATGTTTTTGCAAACTTCCTTATCCCCAGTCTCTATATATATTTTTTTTATTATTTTTTTATTAAAAAAATATTTATTTTTTTTAAAGAAAAAAAAGAAAAACTTGTATTTCATGTGTTAGGTTGCCAGTGTGAATAAGGACAAAAATATCTGATGAAAATTATGATGAGCGAGATTTGAATCAAAAGATCGTCATTGGTGCTAGTTGAGACCTTCATAGCAATTAACCTGTTAAGAAGTAGGGCAACAGCACCATTCGGAGATAGAAGAGTTTACCGCTAAGACTTCACGGTTCCAGATAGCCCGCATGGTCATGTAGGTTCCTTTCCTCTTACTATGGCACATGCATCATCCAGACGCATGAATGATTCACGAGAACCCTAAATTTCACTTCGCGTTTCAACCTCCATCAGAATACCTTGCCTGCGAAGCCAGTGGCATGTACCCCACATGAAAAAATATTTATATACAAATCCTGCATACTTTTCGCGTACGTGTTTGAAGTCGGATTGTCGGATAGGCTGCAACCCACCAAACACTGGTATCGCTGGCATCCAAGGGGAACCCTCTGAGCTTTAACCAAATTCAGAATCTTGAGAGCCACCATATATTTATAAGATTCAACCCCACAAGCATACAAAACTTTTTTAGCTATCGTTGAATATATTTAATATAATAATAATAAAATTTTTATACAAGCAGTAGTGATCATCGGAACGTCATATGCATTCTAAACACCTTTTATTTAATAGCCTTTTTCTAAAACTATTAGATTTCTAACCGTAATATATATATATATATATATACACTCTTAAAATACACTTTAATATATAATTAATTAAACAAAAATTGAAAGGCTACCTTCCGTATAAATTCGCGCATTAGTTTGGTGTGCTTCCCGAGAGACGTTAATTGACTGACCAGCTGTCGCAGGATCACCACCGAAGCCTCACCACCTCAAAGATTCCAAATTAAAGGCTGAAAGATCTCTCGGATGGGCGTTGCCATGAGCTCCATAAAAGGAAGTACGCTTCCCCCCTGTGAGAAATTTAAAAATAATTTAATTTCTCAGCCTCTCCCGTTCCCCTCTATTTGATCATCATTTCGACCGGAGTGTTCTCTCTATACTAATTCAATAATATTGATTCAATAATAACATACATAGAGAGAGCTGACTTTACCTCTAGTTGCTCATCCTGAACCTTTTTTATCAAATTACTTCTTAGTCTCTTATTCTAAAAAAATATAAATAAATAATAATAATAAACTTAACAGCCTATAAAGTAACACTCCCTTCTAATAAAATTGAATTAAGTAGTATTCAATATTTAATTTCAGTAAAACTAAAAATAAAACAAGTTTAAAATACATAAAATAAATATTATAAATATATTTTCTCAAATTTCAAGTGCAATATTACATCTTTTTTCGACAGGATATATAAATAAATATCATACCATGCCTTCGTTAAAATAAAACGTAATGTATAAATTTCATGTGCTCAAAAATAGAATGAAATATTAAATCTAAATCTTAATAAAACCATCAAATGCCAAATCATACGCATACATTCTAAATTCTCAATTTTCTTACGTCTTCTCAGCTAAGAACTACGAACACATTTAACCCCTGCGACTTGAGTTCATGACCACATTTAGCCTTATGGAGTAGGTCCGAAACCGTATTTAGCCCTACAAAGTAAATTCGAGACCTCGTTTAACCCTACGAAGTAGGCTCATGTCACATACTAATAGTGCAGCATAGCTCTTCTTTGTACCACATTTGTGATGTCAACTTTATATTATAGTTAATTTGGTTGATGAAGAGTTTATATGCATATACTAAATTTATCTTTTTAACATCTAAATTTCATAAATATTCAAATATTTACAAAATAAATAAAATTTTAATTATTTATAATTAAATAATGCTAAAAAGTGTATAATAATATTTTTTTATAAATATCATTTCATACTTGATTTAAGGGTTATAAATTAATTATAACATAAATTAACAGATGAAATCAAGAAGCTAAAATATTAAATAAAATTTGATAGCTTACGAATTTTGAATATAATTTAATATAGAGATATATTTAATTATATTCGAATGTAATTAGTTTATATTTAATTATTTTTATTATTTTTGAATCTATATAGATTATAAATTTTAATTCAAAAATAAAAAAATAAAATTTTAAAATTTATGTGATCCTAAAAATAAGGAAGGAACGTTTAAAGGCCTGCAAACCGCAGCGGGGCATTAACTACTGTTTTTTCTAGACAGCACTCCACAAGCAACGGCGACCGAAAAGTTATTTAAGATGGCTTTTTATTGAAAGAAGCAACGGAGTAGGAAAAAAGCGCGTGTTGGCTGTTTTCGTTGAACCCAGCTGCTGGCAGATCGAACTCTTTCTTTCTTTTCTTTTTTTTTTTTTTTTTTTTTTTTTTTATACAAATGTAAATTGGGAAGTCGAACCTACTTGCAAGGCTTGCGGGTTTGGAGCGTTTAGTGCAATCTGCATGCATTCTACCAACCAAGGAGTCCAAGCGCTAGCTTTTGCCGCCTTACAAATACAAAGCCCATTAAATCCAACCAAAAAAAAGAAAGAAAGAAAGAAAAAGAAAAGAAAAAGGAAAGAAAGAACATGACCATCACAGGATCATGGGTGACTCCAAGCGAGAAAGCAGATTATGGAAGAAAAAGATGGCGTGAAGTATCTCAGGCAAGCGAGAGTTTTAACCAAAGTATACAAGGACAAAGGACAGCCAAGCATGGTGGGGTCGCGTTTCCAGGAGCAGACAAAAAGGTTAAACAAAAAAAAAGAAAAAAAAAAAAAAAAGGCCCCAACCTCATCTGTTTATGGAGGCCCCTAAAAATGCAAAAAAACAAACCCCCGTGTCCTCTCCTGAGAGATTTGGTCGGTTGTCAAAGATTCACTCATCCCTTTCCCCCCCCCCCCCTCCCCATGTCAGATCCTGGTCAACGAAAGGCTTCATGTGGGGGCATCTACGCGTCCTTCTGTCCCATCGTGGGAGAGATCCAAAGGGGATGGGATGAGCTAATTGGACACATTTTAATGGGCGAAGAAATTTTTTTTTTTATTAAAAAAAAAAAATCTAGCTTTGTGAGGCTTTGTCATGATTGCCATTCAAGGGCACTCCTCTCTCGCTCGCTCTCTCTCTCTCTCCCTCTCTCTCTTTCTCCCTAACCAAAATCAGAAAAAAGCTGCAGCACTTGCACTCCCCTGCTTCATTCTTCTACTTGTAATGGTGATGGGCAGAACGGAAGGGCTCATGTGAACAAAGGGGCCAGGTCTGTCCATATCTGAGAAATCCAGAACAACCAAAATGGGAGTCGGTGGGGGTGTTGTAAAAGAGGTCGTAGAAATTTCAGTTATTTACCATATGCACGAGACTAGAATTTAAAAGCCAAGTCCCAGCGTTTGAAACAGAAGAAAAAATTAACCCAATCTAACTGGGTGGCTGAACTCGACGGTATGTATGGGCACGGATCAGAGCAACTCCATTATTGGCTCTTTGCTTGTTAACATGTGGGAATCGTTCAAATGTCGACAAAAAGCCTGCATAAATAACGTTGCTGTCAATATATTTAGCTTTCAGAACTGATTTGCGATTTTTTTTTTTTTTTTTTTTGTTTTTTCCCCATTGGTCATGGACGTCATCCAACCTACCTCAGTGATGGTTGTGCAGGGGCCTTAAAATGCACTGTGGTATTCTATGGCAGCTTCGGTGCATCTCGACGCTGGTTGCATTGAATCGTTGGCCACCTTAAACTAACTAATCAATCAGTGCCAAACCTCCCTTCGCCCAACCCATGCAGGAAGCTATTGTGTGTGTGTGTGTGCTATTGTGTGTGTGTGTGTGTGTGAGAGAGAGAGAGAGAGAGAGAGAGAGAGGTGAAGCTCCAGGACATGAAGTGATGATGTTGACATTTTCATCGTGTTTGTCCTGCCAAACGTTGGAGTCGGGTCAAAGGATGCAGCAACTTGCCTTTTAGCAGGAATGATAAGCAAGCGGTTGGCAGGAAGCCAGGGGAGCAAATAGTTACCCTACTCTTTGGTTTATCCACGATGAATGGAATAGGACGTGGAACGACTTGCGGCCGGGGAAAGGGGTAGGACAAGTCGGAATAGATTTCTGTTTTGATCTTTTCCCGGAAGCGGAATTGATCCACTTGAACGCTAGCTAAATGTTTTACCGGAACTTTCATCCAGGTTAATTCGGATAGCCGAATAACAATTTTTCCAACCGGATAAACCATTTTACTCCTCCTCTATCCTTCTTTTCTTTTTTCAAGCTGTTCGTCAATCTTTAAGGCTTTGTTTGATAGAGAAGAAATTGATGGCAACAAACAAACAAAAAAAAAAAAAGCAAGTCACTAAAGAGTAAGAGTACGGGAAATATATATGAAAGAGAAGGAAGGACTTTTTCACGTTTGATTTAAACTGTAAAAAGATTCGCAGAGAATGGTCAAGAAACAATAATGTTTTCTTAAAACACTTGTTTCTTTATTATTGAAAATTCCTATATTTTTGAGAAAAAAAGTTTTAAAACCGGTAGCAAAAATTTTGTCTCATTACTTTCTCTTTATCTTACATCTTAAAAATTTAGGTGTGAACCTTCTAATAGATATCGGCAAATGATGTGACTAAAGAAAAAGATAATTTGAAGACTAATTTTTTAAGCTAATGAATATCTTTTAACTCTCAAAAAAGATGATTCTAATATAGAAGAGAAGGCTAAAACTTATGATATTTATCTAATTCATTATATAGATAAATTGGAAGGTTGTTATATATTGTTCATGCTAATTCGTCGAAAGCCAAACCTTTCAAGTGAGAAGGAATGATTGATGCAACTAAAAATCCTTATATTTTCTAATAGTATAAATCAAATATGATGATTTTTTAAAAGAAGACTCATCAAGAAAATTTATATAACGAAAAACTATTAAAGCTCAAAAAGAAAGTACAATTACATAATAAGCTATATTTAAATAAGTTTGAAAAGCAATCATATGATATTCATACTAAGTTAAGATGGTGGGATGGAGTATATTTTATAAGACCATCTGACTCAAGCACTTATTCAAAGAAGAATAAAGGAGATGCTTAATTCATAAGTATCCAATGAGCTTAAATTTTAAATCTTATCATCAGTCGTATCAAGAAAGGCGATTTAACATGCATCAATTCAAAAGAAAATTTCATCAGCATCAATCTAATTAAAGTTTTCAAGATAATTTATTTTCAACATATCCATTGCCAAGTTTCTTTAAAGACATTTTGAATCACTCAAAATGAAGGATAATTAATGAATTTATAAGCTAATTAGGGAATGTATGTCAGTATTGATAAAGTTTTTAAAAATTATAAAAATGTAATTCTACAATCGATGATGAAGAAGAAGATTTTTAAAAAGAATTGCTCAGATTTTTATGTTTATTTTATCTAAAAATTTATGTCAAAAGTTAGAAATTAGTCATGGTTTATAATTATATTTATAAAAAATTATTTGATATTTATCTTTTTCTTTATAAAAATCGTATCTTAGAAAAAGAAAAAATAGGGTGCTCAGAATGTTTATTAGCTTTAAAAGACCTCATCTATAAATAGGTCTTTGATATACTTATTGAAAGTGATATAATTTGAAGTAATACCTAACTTGATCTGAGCAATCTTTTTTATAAAATCTGAACCTTGAGCCTTCAAACTTGGGATGGGAGGGTTTAGCAGTTTGGAAGCCAGTCTATCACCTTTCTATAATCCAAAATTGCAAGCAAGCCTGCACTACCAAGATAATTAATATATATGTATATATACACTGCAGATTCTTACTTTACGTTGCGGTAGATGATATCGCGGGAAGTCCGGGGACAAGTGGTCAAGAAGTCTAGGGACAGGTGGTCAAAAAAGTTAACTAAAGGGGTTTCTATTTGTCGATCTGAGAACATCTTGCCAAAAATCAAGTCTCGTATCTCCCCAATTTTATTGATAGGATATATTTACAGAAGAGCGTATGGTATATAATTTTCAGGTGGAATAATGAGAAAGAGAGGGAGAGAGAGGCCAAGACGAGTACCAGCAGACATGCGAATAAAAGTACTCTCCAGGCGCCACGAAGTGAACCACTGAAATACAATGCCAGCTTAGTGGGAGAAATTACAAAAAGGGAAGCCATCCATGAGGGAATCAATACACCATCGCAATGAAAAATCTATATTTGATTCCAAGAAATTAATAAAGTTTTTACCTAAATATTACCATCCACGAATAAAAATAAGAAATAAACAATCACCAACACTATCAAATATTTATTTGATTTTTTTTTAAAAAAAAAAAAAAAAGAAAACACTAACAGATTGAAGAGTGATTTTTACCATACGCTGCGCAACGAAGAAAAACAGTACGAGATTCTCAAACCCTTGACTTGCTTTATGGACAAATTCTTTCGATCTACACGCCTCTTTGCTTGGCAGTGGGAAAAAAAGAAAAAGAGGATGAGTACAAACATTGCTAAGAATATAATTCACCTTTCCTTGATTAGCGTTGCACGTTCAGCAATGAAAATGTGGGATAAAGAACAGAAATTTGGAGACGATGATAAGGCTATAAAATTTCAGAATAATGCCTTCAAAGAGGAAAAGGTGGGGGGGGGGATGTCCAGCTAGGTCTCCAAAAGCATTCCTACTGGTGATTCAAAGTCTGAATAGTCTTTTAGAAAAGTTAAAAGGACTTGATCATGGATAAAATATACTTGTTGAAGAGGCAAGAAGTGACTTGGAACGTTTCAGACAGAGAAAATTGCTAGATACTTTGGCAACGCTTATTTCTTTCATTCACCAACAGGATTGAGAAATCTGATTTAGGCTCCAGGATCCAAAGAACCGTTAAAAGCTAAGCTCCAAGGAAAATTTTCTAGTTAAGTCATTCCTGAAACATCTGACATGCTTGTTCCACCGGTGGGGTAAGAGCACGTACCAGGATCAAAAAGAAAAAAAAAAAAAAAGAAAAATTTGCAACAAATTGTCACTAAACGGTTTAATGGTGTCCAATGGTCACAAGGTTTTAGGATTTCAGATAAAGCAGGTGGACCAAGTACATGCCACAGCTCCCGTGGGTCGGTAAAAGGGTTTGGACCACCGAACAGAGTGGCCTGACCTAATTGCCAGCTTTTCTTTTCCTTTGGTTAGGGTGCCAATAAGCATACACACACGCACACACATGGCGGCAAAGCTTAAGTTATCTGTGTACTGTAGACATGCCACTTTATAAAGCTTTTAAAATTAAGATGCATGTTATGATGTTGATTTTCTGCTCATTCAAGCAAGCCAAGTTCCTCGATCAGGATGGATGAGTCAAATGGAAGGAAATGTACATAACAAACCCAAGAAATGAAATACTAAAACCTGTTTGATGACAGCGCAGAGAAATAGCCTCTAAAATAAGGTAGAACATCAAGGTGCATTTTGCCAACTCTTTGCTCAGATCAAGAGGACTGACTACATTGAAAAGCATAAGATATCTGACAAATGACAAAAAGAATAGTTCAAACAGAGCATAGCTACTGACAGAGATAAAAGCGGATGAATAGAAATGCAAGTTTACAAAAATCATTTTCCAAGACAAGAATTCTGGCACAGGGAGCGTAGAATCAAAAAAAGATTATGGGTCTATGAAGCAAAGGATGTTTATGCTTGGAAGAGAGGCGATCAAAAGCAGCGCTATGCTTGCAGGTGCATCCTTCCACAACTCACAAGCGAGTCAGCACGCTTGGAAGTGTCAGCTGGACAAATAAATTCCACGGGGGAAATATACAGAGACCACGTAGAAACTGTAAAACGCCTCCGACCATATAGAATACATGATAGACAACGGAGAGAGCGGTTTTCATTAGTATGTTTACAAAAGCTTGTATGGAGGAGAGCCCGAAAGGGCTCTGTTACAAAATATAGACACACAGATATTAAAAAGAGTGTATCATCATAAGGATCTTTTTAATCTTGAAATTACAACGCTTGCTGAAACAATTTTTCAAATGGTTGAGACAAACATGAATAACTGCAAGAGATGGTTGCCTTTCTCCTTGACATACATTGAAATATTTCACGTTCTTCCACTTTCCCTCTCCCCCCCACCCCCCACACCAATCCTAAGGAGAGATGCTACACTGCTATGTAAAAAAAACAGCAGGATCCAGCGAATGAGAGGTGAAAAAAACCAAAAAAAAAAAAAAAAAAAAAAAGAGATGATCAGCGCTTACTCTTAACAAGAGCTCATCACTAGTCCTAGGTGGGTTTCCGAACTGCTTGCTTGAAGGCAACTGTGGGAGCTATCCGACAGCTTCTCCTCTGGTGCTCTAGCACGAGCTCGCCTGCAAACCAATCCAGCTTCTCCATATTTGTCTGCTCCCCTATCCTCTTTCCCCCAAACAGCACTGACTCTACATTCTTCTGCTTCAACATCTCCTCGGCTGCCCCCAGTAAAGCCTCCACGTTCGCTGGGCTGGGGTCTGAGTCCGCATCCATCCCACACTTTCCCATGCTTGCACAGTTAGCCTGCGGTCGCAAACAACCATCATATCATATAGCTTAGCAAGTCCTCCTCCATGCCTCAAATCACATCAAAGCAAAATCCTTTGCACATCACAAATAAGATCGAGAGCATGAATGACAAGCTCTAACCCATCATTCCAAACCAGAGGCGATGTCTTAAAAAAAAAAAAAAAGAAGAACGTCGCTTCACATCTGCTCTCAGCGACCATGCAAACTTCCTTATCCTCTCCTCTCTCTATGCATGCAGTGGGAACTAAGCTGCCAAACCACTAAGCAAACTCATATTGAAAGAAATGACAATATCAGAGGAAATTTGCTATAAATATGGCGCTAGGAACATGAATTAAATTAATTCAGACGCACTAATCTAAGCTACGCAATCCTACTACATTAAAAAGGAAAAGGGCCAGTCCCACAAGAAAAAAAGAAGTTAAGAATGTTCCTCTGTCAAAGCATCAGTAAATGGACCAGTGCTCCACCTCCATCAAGAAAAGGCTCCTCGATGTATATATATCACATCCAAACCGATGGGGAAAAAGGGGGAATAAAAGGAAGGTTGCCACAGGGCAGGTAACAAAATCAAAAATAGGTAAGATGCACTCAAAATGAAAGAAAAGGCAATTAAAAGAAAAAGGCCAAAACCATGGCGATTGAACAAGGAAGGGCTACTCAATCCTTTTCCGGATCCTTGGAAGCAGGCCCCGTATTCCATATCCAACCACAGTAATCTTAGTGGAAGAAGGCTTCATTGCCGTCATTGTTAGGAATAATGGAGGGGCCAGGGATGGATGGTATGAGCTACTCAGAGACAAGAAGAAGGCATAGACAAATAAATGGTACCCAGACAGGCTAATCATCAAAGTCCACAAAACAGTGCAATCAAAGAAGAAAACAGAGCAGCAGGTGACCGGGAGCCCTGTTAACAAATGGAAAACTCACCATTAGAATCCAAATGCCCTCCCCTCCCCTGCTGTCCTCCAAAAGCGAGTACAGAGAACCAACTCATCCCCTCTCCTCCCCCACCGTTACGGACATAAACCACGTTTTACCACCATTTTTTTTTTTTTCCAAAAAGAGAGAGCGAGAGAGAGAGCGAGAGAGAGAGAGAGAGAGAGGAACCCGAGGCAAAACAGGAAAGAGCAAAACAAAACTTAAGCCACGCCCGCGGGGCATCCCAACGAGGGGCAGAGGGAGCGTGCGCATGTTAGCGAGCGGCGCGCACGTTAGCATGGGCTGTACCTGGATGCGGACGTAGTTGGAGCTCCGGCACTGACCGAAGGCGAGGGCAACGGCGTGGTCGACTAGGTCGGCGGCACCATCGGAGGCGATGCGGGCGATGGGGCGGGCCCACTCCCGGGGGCCCCACCGCCGGAGACGCGGGTGATCCTCTTCCGGCACGACGGCGGCGCCGCCAGCCCCGCACCCGAGGGAGAGCACCAGCAGGTCCTCCACACCGCGGACGAAGGGGAACTCCTGCTTGTTGTGGAGGACATGGGTGATGGCCGACGCCGCCGGGTTGCTCATCGCCAGCCCTCCGTCCACGCCAACGCACGCCGTCCGCCGGTCCACCGACCGCATCTCCGCCGGTGCGAACCGCCCCGGCTCCGCCCAAGTCGCACGGCACACCTCCCACAGCCGAAAGTCGTAGCTCTCGCTCTCCAGGGCGTCGGCGCGGGAGAAGACCAGCGGGGCCGAGCTCCGCAGGTCGTAGCAGGGGATCAGCACCGGCTTCACTGTGTCCCGCAGCGTCAGCCCCTCCCCGAACGCCTCCTTCATCGCCTTTTCCATCGCCGCCGTCGCCGTCGCCGACGTCCCTCCGCCGCCCCCTCCCTGGAACATGCGCCGGAGGAAGCCGGCAGAGGAGGAGGCCGATGACGACGACGACGACCTGGGCTTGCGGAAGAAACGCTTGCCCTGGTCAGCGAGGAACCGCCAGGTATCGTCGGCGCGGAACCCGGGGCGAGCTCCGTCACGGGTGGAGACGAGCATCGCGGCGAAGAACCCGCCGACGCCGGTGCCGGCAACGACGTCAAAGTAGTCGGAGATGCGGGTGTCGGGGTCGCCGGACTTGGCCTGGAGCGCATGCTCTAAATACGCCAGGGCCTTGCCCGGAAGGATGCCCCGCATGCCGCCTCCGCCGCCACCATCGATGCAGAGGACGCAGACCTTACCTCTCTGGTTCTTGATCGCCGTGGTCGCTGTGTCGGCGTCGGAGGCGGCGGTGGGCACCCAGAGCTTGTGGTCGTCATAGCCGAAGAGGAACTTGCTCTCGAGAATGGAGAATATCTCATAGCTCAGCTTATCTGTGTCGATGCTCGGCTCTTCCTCCCCTTCTTTCTTTCCCTGGTGCATCGCCACCAGCATCTCCTCCGCCGCCGCCATCCCCTCCCCTGAAGGTGGAGTTGCTTTTGCTTTTCCCTTTTAATCCTTGTTCTTTCTATCCTCCAATCCTCTTCTCTTCCCTTCTCGGTTTTCTCTCCTCTACCAGTGAACAGGGTTGGGTTATTTTAATTTAAGGCTCTCCTATAATCGCTGCGGCGCTCCACAACTTCACTTTTTTTTTTTTTTTTTTTTTTGTTTCCTAATAATCCATCCACCACTTCTCTTTCTAAGATTAGATTAGAGAATTGGATAGATAGATAGATAGATTATATGAAGATAAGTTGGGGTGAGGAGGCATTCTTATTCTTCCTAAACGGGGATGGAGGGGTGCACTTAGAAAAACGCAGCCTGGTAACTGCCACAACGGCCAGACTCCTCTGTTTCGAAGACTGCTCTGTCTCTCTTTTTCTCTCAGGGAACGGGGCGCTCTCTTTCTCTCTCTCTCTCTCCACCTCTTCTTTTTGGTGTTTCTGTTCCCGGGGTCTCTTTCCTTTTCTTTTCGGTGATTCTGGGGACAGAGAGATCTCTAATAGTCGCAGCCAGCCGAGGAGAGAGAGAGCAGATACTGCTGTGCTGCGACTGGAATGGGTCTTTTTGGCCCTTTATTTCTTACAGAGCACGCGAGGAAAGAAGGGAGGTAAAGAAGGAGAGGGAAGGAGAGGGGATAGAAGAAGAGAGGGGAAGGGGTTGGGGTGGGGGAGGCAAAAGGACACCGGTGGACTCAGAGCATGTCTTTTCTTGCTACTTCTTGACCGATGGAGCATCTCCCTCTCCCTCTCCCTCTCCAATCTCTAGGCGGCTCACATCACTTCGCTAGGTTTATTCCGGAATCATTTAATTTTTTTTACTGTGACCAATCATAATAATAAAATTATTTAACTGTGGTGTACGGAACGAAGAAGGGACGCGGATCACGTCCGCGGTTTAGTTTTGCCGGTGCTGTGCGGCTGAGATCGATGCACCTTCAATTTGAGGATTCGTGCTCGGCCAAGCAGCGCGCTCCCTGATTGTTACACGACTCCTAAAGCGTGACGTATTCCGCGGCGGTTGAGCTGGAACGACGGTTGCTGGGTCCATCGGACGGTGGGGATCGCCCATTCGTGTGCGGCTCCCTCGGCGGGATCGACGGCCGGCACTTCTGGCTCTTCGTGGGGCCCACCTAATTTGGCCGTTGGAATTTTTACTTTTTTTTTTTTTTTCCATCTTTTTCCGTGGATGCCCCTCCTCTTTATTTATCATTAAATTATGAGAAACGTTACGCAGCCCAAAATTGGTACCCAGCCGAAGCCACGTGACGGGAGGACATTGGTGCGGTTGCTCGCCAATCTCCTGATGATGTTGAGTCCCTGACATTGGGAGTAAACTTGGGCCGCACAGCAGTTGTGTAGGTTTTTAAATGCTACTATAGAAATTTAAAGTGTATATATATATATATATATATATATAACAATATTTTGGAGACTAACATACAGAGAAAAGTTTTTTTTTAAAAAAAAGTGAAAATAATGGGAAATAAAGTAAGGGGGTTCGCAATTCTTGGTTTGAAGTATGTTTTTTTTTAAAAAAAAGTGTTGGTCCCATTAGTGCATAGTTAAATTTATTTGGATCCACCTAATATGGACTTGATTAAAAAAAATTTTAAAATTAGTTAGGGCTAATATCTACTTTCCTACCTTATTACCCATCTAATCAGTCAAGAATTAACATTGAAATCCAATTCTCTTACCCAAGAAGAAAGATATGATACTATTCAAGCAAATGCTAATAAATTAATATTTTAATTATTCACGATGCTGTACCAATTATATCATGAGCCACAATCCCTCCTATCATTTGGCTGGACAAACCTTCCAATTGCTCAACGAGCCTACCATCAAATTAAATTAAAGAGGCAAGAGAGGCAAGTCCTTTGTTGATATAAATACGTTCCAATGCTCTTTTGTAGATAGAAATATAGTTTTCTTTGGTTTCTATTTACCTTCTTTGGCGTGGAGACAGCAATGCTAACGGTTTGAATATGAGAGAGGTCCAGAACGAGTCATAATAAAAATAAGAATTACGGGCATTAATATATTTGTAAACGAAAGATAGGTGAATTAAAGACTTAAGCTTTTAAGTTGAATTAAGTTTGGACTTATATATCAAGACCTTCTTGTTAGGCTCAAATTCCTCATTTTCTTTTCAACAATAAAACATGTCCTGTTGTAGTGACACATGTTATAATTAACTTTCTCATTTTTCTCCTGGTTTTTTTTTTTTTTTCTTTTGTTGGTTTGATCCAACATATAATCTTGAACGGTCGCCGAACATGGACAATGGTGGTTGCTGCTGCTGCTGCTGCTTCGTCTCCCTTCCAAATATTTACATTGGCAAAAGATAAGAGTAGTAGGCAGGGATCAAAGATCCAGAGAGGGCAATTTGGTAAAGCAAAACTCCAGCACATGATGCCCTCCTCCTGATGGTGGAGTTCTTATCTTGTGCACCTCCTCACATTCAAACTAGTTATACCTGGTCACTTTTTACAAAGTCAAGTGCACTAATTTTGAAATAGATAGTAACTATAGATTTACCTAATTCTCTTGTACAAAAAGTTTGTGCTATAGCAAAACTTCTTTTTTCATAAACGGCATGGATTCCATGTAAATGACCTATCATTTGCTATAAAATATCTTAGTTGTTGGAGTAACAAAAGCTTTCGTATGACGTCATAATTCGATAATCATAAAACTGCTCGAAGCAAGATTTGATACATTGTTGATTGTTGTAGCAACAATTATCTACTTACACATGTGGTCTAAATATAGTTTGATTAGGCTACCTCGACATTCAAATAAAAAATAAATAAATTTAAAATACTGTAAGAAATCATAGGACCTAGGATATTATGTCAGTGATCTTTTTATAAAATATCTAGAAATAATATATTTTCTCATGTTTATGATAAATTACCTAAAATCGTGGAATCCATAAAATTATTTTAGCAGCATCTAAAATAATAAATAAATAAAAAATTACTTTTACCTTACATTTATAATAAATTATTAGAAATCATAAAATATATAGCAATATTCTAGTGATATTTTTTAAAATATCAAAAAATACTTTATTTAAAATTTATGATAAATTGTCATATCTTGTTTATAACTTATCTTTGTTTTTCTACCATTAAACCGGGTATTTATTATTTTTGTACTGATTTGGCCAAGAGTCCTAATTATTCTTCTAACCATATTTTATATCAAAAATATAAATTATTTAAATAAAATATATAATATAAAAGTATTAAAATTTATATATTAAATAGTATGACTACTTATTAATTATAACATAAATGAAATTATGTATAGCTTAAAGAATTTATAAGAAAAACTTATATATAAATATAAAAAAGAGTTAGACTTGGCTCCATTTGACTATAGTCAAGTTTATGATCTAATTATTTTCCTCAACCTTGAATTTACATGGATCCTGAAGCCACCCCCACCTTTTTCAACTTTTATATTTTTAAAATTCATGAACTGTGTGGATTTAAGGATGGGAAGGTGACCGAATAAAAATATGTTGAAGTTATGGATGCATTAGAATATTTTAAATAAAATAGCTTTGAAAATATCATAAAGTATAACATGAAATTATTCATTTGTGATTTTTTATCAACGAAAAAATAGTTGAATTTATTATGAAAATGTTAATAGAATATAACATATCAAAACATATTTTAAATGAGTACATTTTATTATGTTAATAAATTTTGAACAAGTATAATAATATCCTATTTTAATAAAATTTTAATATTATCATGGTAATTAAGTGGTTTTCGATCTATTAATAGGTTAATGGTCCTACTCTCTAATGAAGGTATATATAATAATTTTTAATTACTTCATTATATGGCATCTAATCGTTGCATTTAATAAATGTGAGGGATTCATTTATTTTTTACAAAATTTGATCGCATATTTTATAAATGCAATGAATATGGGAATACAATGCTGACACCATATTTCCTAACACCTATCCTACAGTTTGTTTAAAAAAAAATACAAGATATTTAATCAGCTATATTTTTATATTTTTTTATAGTATTTTTTAATTGCTAAGAGTTTTGTAATTTTTTTGCAATAGAACAATTGTTATGTCATATTATTATTATTATTATTATTATTATTATTATTATTATTATTATTATTATTCTTTTTGGGTAAATGAGGCAGTTTTTGGAATATGGTGCCTCTTTTCATTTCAAAGTATCATACATCTAATACTTTGAAATGGTGTGGATGTTAGGTGATGGTGATTATAATTTTTCTTCAAATTGGTAGATGAGATAAATTGAATAAATCAAACTCTTTCTTATATCTCATGCCCTCCCGAGAATGATATATTGTTTGGTAATTGTTTGATGTCATAAGCAATGCAGCAGGGCTATTAGCAATATAAATCATTACATATAAGCAGCTAAGATGAGGTAAAATAAAAAAAGCAATTAAAAGGAAATTTTTTACTATTTTGATAGGTGAGTACAAGAAGAATAACATTTTGATAAAAATGACTATTAGAAGCATTTTGGAAAGAACCTAAACCTCGATACGTTATGAACCAATAAATTTACAATTATTTTAATTATCCATTTAAAAATGTATTAAATAAAAATATTTTTAAGGCAATAAAAATAACTATCAAAAAAAAAAAAACTCAGTAATATTGGTATCACGTCGGATCCTCTTCTTTTTTCTTTTTTTTTTTTTTTTTTGTGTGTGGAAGGAGAAGGAAGAGGAGGAGGGAAAACATGGGGAGAGACATCAATTTGGGTCAACGGAATCTAAATTTAAGATATTCAATGGCTTGGTGAGCGTCCGATGTCGGTACGCGTTTAGAAGGATATCTTGGCAACGAGGGGAGCGGATTCAAGCGGCTGAGAGCAATGGCAAGTAGCTGCTGGAGCCACCGCTAAATAAATAAATAAATAAATAAAAGGAGGCAGCTCTTTTCCATTGACTAATGTTGCCAAGATTCCACGAAAGTTAGGCTAAGTCAGGATTTGACCACTTCGAGAATGGTAGAGGGACGCCCTTTTTTATTTTTATTTTTATTTTATTTTATTTTTTTCAAGGAATACTGGAAAGTAGGGGACTTTCAAATCTATTAGAGGAACACAATAAGTACAATTATTTTCTGTGCTAATTTTGTTCTTTATTATTTTTCTTAGGGGTTTGACATTTCAAAAAGAACGGTTCGATAGTTCCTATTTTATTATTTTTTAACATTATAATGGATCATTATAATACAAAAATGCATATTATTTTAAATTATGGTTGGCATAAGATTTTTTTTGATTAAAAACCATAAATATTCAAAAGCCAATAGTAAACATTAAACTTCATATATATATATATATATATATATATATATATATATATATATATATATATATATAATAGTCACCATAGGACCATTACACACACAAATGTCGTCTAAATTTAATTTGACTAGCATTAATAAACAAATTTAAAAATAATTGTTGTTGTCATGGGATAACTTTGAACCATACTGCCACTTTCCAATCGGGTCTAAGTCAAGTAATTAGAAATGGCTCAAAAGGTTTTAAAGTTCTTTTAAACGTCTAGTGAGAAAGCTTGAGTAAATCAAACTCTTCTTTCCCGGTCTCTCAAATGAAATTCAAATGTCCATTGCGGGACATAGGAGAGGTTGAATTTTATTTGATGCCTCCTACAATGTTGCGATTGGAATGGCAACCCAATATTCCAATTTAATCTCATTCTCAGATATTCATTACTACAGTGCTATTGACTGCATGGCTCTTTGAACTCATTAACCTAACCATCATTGCTACTCTCATTAACATGGCCAAAATGACATCTTAGTGGTCTATTTATCTTACAATATCTTCCCCTTTTTTTTATATTATGAATAAAGTAATTATTGCTCATTTTATTAAAAATATTATAATAAAAAAGTGTTACATGATGAAAAAAATTGCAACCTTTAACAAATATTACTGTTCAAATAACTATTACTTCCTATCAACAACAGCTTTTTTTTTTTTTTGTTCGAAGTGTAATTCTATCTACAAAAATTTATTAAGAGATACCTTCCTTCATTAACAATTTATTCATGTTTTTTGATTTATGATTTAAATAACAAGGACTAATTTATAGTCAATTTCAAATAGGCTTATGCTATCCTCTAATCCATGTATAATATAAATTGAATCAACTCTAATATTATTTATTTGTAATGAATTAAAGCTTTATCCAAAAAGATTATCAAAAGGTATTATCTAGATTTTTTCTTTCTTTTTTATTATTTTTTTTTTTTTAAGGGAGGTAGATTTCTTGGTTTTGTATAACATTTGCTCCATATAAAATCAACATCATACTAAATCCATATCAACATCCATTTCCAAGAAATCAACCTTCTTTCGATTTTCAAAAATGAGAGAGACCTAATCTAATTTAGCAAGCTTCCCTACCTTCGTTTCTTCTATTATCAAAGTTAAAATTAGCACAAGAACCATTTCACAACATGATAATCTATCTTTATACAAGCTACGAGATTTTTAAGAGATGATATATTGATTATCAACGTTGAATTTAATAGCCTCAAAAGTTGCTAATCGTGATGCCTTCGTTCAGATTATTGGGCTGGTGTCGTTTCCAATATTCGTCCAAAACAATTTTTTTTTTTTTTAAAAAAAACCTTAAAAAAATGGATTATTTGTCATCTCCATTAGGTGACATTGACGAAGGTGGCTTAAGATGTTAGTGGAATCGGAAGATTTGTAATCCCGGAAAGAACCGGGACATTTTAATATTTTGGTCATTATAATATTTGAACATAGGCATCAAAATCTCAGTCGAAACAGTAATAAAATCAACTATCATTTTAAATATTTATCATATTAAAAGTATTCCACACACACACACACACACAAAAAAAAAAAAAAAAAAGAATAATGATTGGCGTCGATAACGATATATATCATCATATCAGTGAGTGATTCAAAATGGAGCATCCACCGAATAAAAACCAGAAGAGTGGAATGGCAACCGGCAATGGGTGGAGACGTTGGCCTTTCTCTTTGTTGACTAATAACAATGACGTGATTATAATAAATCGAGGCACGCGATGAGCATGACCGATGCTCAGTGCCAGTTAACATCCTTCCACGAGCCTGATTTCAACGCTTGGGCAAAACGCTTTACACGCAATTATAAGAAGGAACGTTTAAGCTAAGCCCGTCCGTTCTTTTTCTTTTTTCTTCTTCTTTTATATATATATATATATGGAACCCTGCACGGCTCTCTGTATTTTTTTTCATCCACTTAGTAGTAGGAGGACCCACGGCATTTCAGATCCCTTGACGGAATAAAATCCAATCCACTCGACATTTGTTATCGTAGTCGTACAGATGGAGATTTTGCGATCCCACGTCCCTCTGTGTCCATATGATCCATCATCCTCCGTTTCTCTCTCTCTCTCTCTCTCTCTCTCTTGTCCTGTCCTCTCCGTGTCCATCATTTTACGGAAGACGAAAGGGGGGAGGGATCATTGTGGATAATGATATCGTAAGTACTTTTCGCGCATGGCGTGACATTTTCTCAATTAGCGACCCCATTCTTGACGTTTGCTCGTGTTGTTGTTTAGGGCTTGAAGGAATGATAAGCGGACTTAACTTCTTTTTTTTTTTCTTTTTTTTCTTCTTTCTCCCAAAGTTTCATTCTCTTTCGAAATGCGTTCTCCGGAGGGCATGACCGCTGTTAACTTATAAAATAGATAGGGATGGAAGCATATATATATATATATATATATATTTGAATAAAGAAGGGAAAACAATTTGGAAATTGAATGTGAAACTGGTAGGTTAAAGGTCTTTTAAAAGCACTGTCCTCACCCTGCTATCGACTGGACTGGAGTCGACTCGTTCATTGTCCTCTTTGAGCTAGAAAAGTTTTGAAGCAAACTTTTTTTTGTTAAGAGTGCGGACAAGTAGAGTTTATCTTGGCCAAGTAAGCCAGCCAAGCGATAGAGACCGTCCAGGATGAAAACAACGGGTCCCATTCTTGGACCCGTAATCTAATGGGTACTGTGGAGTGGACCCATGCATCGGCCCGCCCGACCACCCTCTTTGTCGCCAAATCCGAACCCTCAGCCCGATCGCAATCAGTTTTATTTACAGCAAATTCGTTTTATTAAAAAAAATTAAATTAAAAATTTATATATATATATATATAAATAAAAAAAAAGTAAGGCAAGCGATTTTAGTCGTAGTACACTGCGATCACCACGACGGTGGATGATTTTGTGGCGAGAGGGATTGAAGAAGTGTGTGAAGATGGCGATCTAGTCGAATCTAGCAAGACTCCCACGAAATCTTTGTAGCAGTCGACCTAATTTTTATGACTTTGTGGGACCTCACCCGATCGTCACTGGCTCAATTATGGGATGTCAAAAACGGATATGATTTTAAAGCTTATCGTACCTGAAACCCCCCCCCCCTCCCCCGTTTTTTTTTTTTTTTTTTGTTTTTCTTTTCTTTTCCTAACAGTAACGGGTACGTCTGTCTTGCTTGATGGGTCCGTATACCAAAAATCGACGCGTAAACTATATATATGTGGCCCATGCATCACAAGTGCCGTCGAGTTAACCAAGAGAGAGAGAGAGAGAGAGAGAGAGAGAAGGAGGAGGACTAGGCGACACACCTAACGGGCATCATTGACGTGGCTATTGAAAAGAGCAATAATCGGGGCATGCTCCAATCGGTTAGATAAAGCCAATCCTGTAGCCCACCCCTTTGGCCTTTGCTTTGTGGCAAGGGATCATTAATCATTAACAACAGGAACATCCTCTTCCCGTGCTTGCATCTGTTGTTTGTCTGTCCTCCAACCTTGTCATGGTGAATCAAACGACCCACATGATCTTCTCTGCATATTATTTCTATCAACTTAACTTGGAATGTTTGCCCCTCGAGTCAAACGTCGAATCATAAATTATAGGCTTGATTGATTGAGGACTTCGTTTATTTGTAGGGACAAACTTGTGCGAGTCTGTGATTTGAATGACACGGACAAACAAACTGTCATGCTTTGAGGTATCTCATTGATAGCGTTGAGAAGAGGAGGAAGAAGATAGGTAGGTGTGATGATGAATCCAGTGTGGCCCTCAACTCATGCAACATGGAAGACCCAAACCGAAGTTGATAACCCCTCCTCTACTCTCTCTCTCCTTCCTCTGGTCATGCATGGACCGCCCCTTTTGGCCCCTCTATCTCTAACCTTGTTTGTGTGATCCACATCACGCTGCTGCCGAAGCATCCAACGAGGTCCGACTGTCATATATATATATATATATATATATATATATTGACTATATGGTCTAGCATATTGACGTGTGATTGATCACTAGTGTAATGTAAAAAAAAAAAAAAATAATTGATGATTATTGGAGTGATAGTCAAGGTTTTAAAGAGAACCCGAAGAGATTCATGCAATTGAAATTGGAAAAAATAATATTTGAAAGTTTACTATTATTTTTAGAAATAAAAAGCCTTTAAATGTCATGTGGGTGTACAAAATAAAGTACAAACCTAATGAAGAAATAGATTTATTCAAGGCAGTATTGGTTATTAAGGATTACAAGTAAGAATTAAATATTAATTATTTTGAGGTGTTTGCTTCGGTTGTTAGACTTGATATTGTGTATATAATTATTTTTGTTACTACTCAAAATAATTAAAAAATCTTTCAAATAAATGTAAAGTTTACTTTTTTAAATAGTATGCTTGAAGAGTAAGATATGTAAAGAGAAGGAAAGAAAATAAAGTTTACAATTTAAAGAAGGCTTTGTATAATTTAAAACAAATGCCTAGTACATGGTATACTTAGATTGACTTATATTTTCTTGAATATGAATTTCATAGATAACACTTTGTTTGTAATATCTATTCAATAGGACGATACTATCATTATGTGCATATGAATGATTTGATTTTCGTTTACAACAATTAGTTCAAGAAAGATATGAATGCTTAATTCGAGATGGCAAATATAAAATTGATATCTTACTTCTTTGTTATTAAGGTAACTTAGACTCATGATGATATATTTATTTCTTAAAATAATATATATAAATAATATTTTGAAGAAATTCAAGATAAAGCCATCCAAGCTTATTTTGACACTAGTTGACGAAAGAGTAAAGCTTGTGAAAGATAGTAGTAGTGAATTAGATGATTTAACAAATTTTAAAAAAGCAGTAAAAAGCCTGCAATATTTGATTGCTACTAGGCTTGATATTGTATATGTTGTTGAAATTATCAGTCGCTTTATTAAGGCTTCATGTTAGTCTTACTTGCAAGCAATAGAATATATTTTGAGATATGTTAAGGGCATGCAAAGTGATAGCATTTTTTATTCTTTTATTAATAATATGGAGTTTGTTGGATGCACAGATAGTGATTGAGCCCATGATATTTGAAAGTAAAAAAATACTTTCGGTTATATTTTTCATCTTGGTTTGAGAGTTTTTGCTTGATCATTTAAGAAACAAATGGTTGCCCTTTTTATTGTTGAAGCAGAATATATTACAATTCGGAGTAATGTTACTTAAGTTGTGTAATTGCAAAGAATGCTTAGTGAATTACATTATCAATAAAATAAACATGTGAAGATTTTTTTTATGATAATAAGTTTATAATTGCTTTGACAAAAAATTTAGTATTTCATGGTCACAATAAACATATTAACATAAAATATCATTACATTCATAAGTTGACAAAATTAAGTTTTGTTCATTTGTAGATTAAGTTATAGATATTTTTATAAAGCTACTTAAAGATGATTTATTTCTAAGGCTTAAAAGAATGATGGGTATGATAAAGTTTGAAGAGCTTCATTTAAGAAGGGCTAGAAAGTAAACTAAGAATGAAGTCCAAGTACTTATTTAATTAAGATTTTAATTAGTTGTTCAAAGTTTTTGCTAGTGTTGGCATTGAAATTGATTTTCTATTAGGATTTGGTTTTGTTACTCTTTAGCTTGTAAACATATCTTTATACATGTGCGGCTAGATTGTGATTTTTTATGTGAGAGCGTACGAGGGCAACGGTCTTTTATGTTTGATCTTTTATGAGGCAATCTAACAAGGTTTATTTTAATAATAAACATTATTTTCGTGCCTATTTCTGTTGCTCTCTCTCTCTCTCTCTCTCTCTCTCTCTCTATATATATATATATATATATATATATGAGTTATTTCTTGGATTGCTTGTCTATGGGATGATATAAAATAAAATATTTATTCATTTCATAGGATAGATGGCTTGCCAAGCAGGACTATGCTTCATAATTAAGAAAACGTCCATCGAGATGGAAATATCAATCCATCTGCTCCCTTCCCCCCACTCCCCTATAGAAAATGTTTATTCTATTTCATAGGTTAGATGGGGTTAGATGGGCTGCCAAACAGGCCCGTGCTTTATAACTAAGAAACGTCCATCCAGAACCAGAAGGAAATATCAATCCATCAACTCCCTTCCAAAGTTGTCTTCATCTTTATCATATAAATAAATAATCATAGTATATCAAACCTCAAAAAGGTTTGTCTCTTATGACTCTAAAATGTTTTTTCAAATGCAAAAAGTGGTTCTCTTTTAGCCTAGCCAAGTTGTTAGCTTTTTTTTTTTTTTTTCCTCTGAAACAAAAACCGATAGCGTAGCCACCATTTAATGGTGAAGAAATATATGTACAAACTTACGTAGCCGTGTAATGCACAGAGACGTTTAATATTTGCAGATACCAAACTACCATCAAAATGAATCACCACCAAATATCTTATAAACCCAAACCTTAAAAAAAAAAGCCTGATCATTCAACCTTCCATTAAATTTAACTCCAAACCAAAATAAAACATCATTAGTTTTACTAAACCAACCTATAAAATACATGAAAAAAAATTTTCCATGCAAAGGAGGGACTTTTTAGATCCCCTACAGTGGAAAACACTAAAAAAGGCAATCAATTCATGAAACAAATATTTTCAAATGGATCATTAAAAAAAGAAAAAACAATTCTTAGGATAAAATGAAAGATTTTTAGATTCCTAATTAAGTGAGAACATGAAGGGATACACCTCAATGAAATCAATTTTTTTTAAAAAAAAAGAAAGAAAAAGAAAAGAATTTAAACCTTAAAATCATATGGATAACTTCTGTTAGTTTCTATGGAATTGAGGCTAAGACTCTATTGAGAATTGAAAATAAAATAAACCAATCTTAAACCCTGACTCTCAAGCTCCAAAACCTTTAATCTTTCGAAACTCTAGCAGCCATATCCTCTACCTCATTGATGATACATAAAGTTTAAAGAATCTTAATAGAAAAAAATGGGCCATATCATCAGAAACAGAAGCAATAATTCTAATAAAAAAGATTATCTGTAATCCATTTGATCATCATTAAAAACTTCAAACTCTAATCAAGAAGCATTCAAAAACCACCATTGTCGATCCCCTAATTAGATAACCAGTAGTTCTCAATCCCAAGAAAGAAATAATGAAATCAATAAAGGATTTGCTCCAATTAAACATATGAAACCAAGAAAAAAAAAGTTAAGATGGCCATGATGACACCTCTGTCTCCTTTGAAATCATCCTTTGACTCGTTTCCATACTCTATGGTCACGTTATGAAGATGTTCTTTACATAGAACGTCAAATATGAAACATGACTTCGGATATAAAGCATCAAGAGAATTAAAATGTACTGTAGCGATATCAAGCTGAAAAAAGAAGCTGTAACTAGTGATGGCAACTATAGAACACTGAGAAAGAAGAAGAATAAGTCAAATCATGAAAATTATTTAACCTTATGAAGGTGATACTTATGGAGCACTGAAAGTAAGAGGTATTCTCAATGAACACATGGTGTATAAATAAATATTCTTTAGAAATACATAGCAAATAAGTTTTTTAAAATGAACATGTATCAAGCTAATACCCATCGTTGCCGTAAAAACTAAATTTTATAATGTTACATGCGAATAAATACAATTTTGAGCGAAGACATGAAAAATTATAATAAAAAAATAATAATATTAATTGATAGTACCATTGTTCACGAAATAAAATTTTATTTTTTAAGTAATAAATAATTTTAAATAAAAAATATTTTAATTTAACGAATGATTAAAAGTTTTTTTTTAAAAAAATAATTGTTAGTCCTAGCACATTTGATGATTGTGATCGGTTCATACGGCTCTTTAATGGCTGTTGCTGAAATTATCTCCACGAAATATATGTAGCAAAGACAGCAGTAAAAAAGAAGGAAAAAAAAAAAGGGGAAAAAAGAAAAGAAAAAACGCTCCAAATCTGTTGTGAAGGTCGTTGTAATATTAAAATAGCAATTAAATTAGTCTCATTTGTGGAATTTAATGCAGTTCATTCGTCCCCTTTATTTAACCATACTTTTAGCTGGCCAAGGACAATGAACGGCTAGCGAAACAACAATTGGAATGTTCGAGTAGACGTTATTACGATCATCTCTATAATTTGGTGTGGTGGTGGGGGTCTATTTGTCGGTTAGATCGTACGGGCCAGGCTGCCGGTGGTAGCTGAGACAGGACAGAGGGTGCGACTGGGGAGGACGATTCTCAGCCCTTCGGAAGACAAACACCACATAACACACAATTTATTGCCTCATAACATCATCACTTGCAACAGAATAGAATAGAATAGAATAGAATAGAATGGGCAGGCCTACTGGCGGTGTTTCTCGAGCTACCAATATAGCGCACAGCACCTAAATTCTTCGGGATCGAATCCAACACGACTACCACGCATGCATGCATCCATCCATCCATCCATCCATCGCTCCCTTGCAAATGAGAGGAAGTGCACGGGCGATTGCTTGCTATCATTTATTTTATAAATTTAAGAGACGAGGATAGCGACGGGTCCATTCCTATACTTGCTGCATTTAAAACGTCTGCGGCTGATGGCTGGTCGAGATTCCAATTCAATCAAGACGTGCTTAGAGGACCGACTAATTTATATGCTGCAGGGCGACGACGCAGCCACATTTCTGTATGTACCTGCGTTTGTTTTCAAAGATGTGTGTGTGGCTTCAAAGCCGTGAGGGAGCGGCCACCGCCGGCTGTTCTCTGCTCGAACGAGAGAGACGTGCCTGCTGGACCGCGACTAATTTGCGTGACATACCAAACGAAGACGGGGTAGCTAGCGCGTTCGGACAAGGAAGTCGGTCAGCAGAAAAAAAAAACCAAGGGATGATTAAGTTATTGCATCGATTTTCTTCTTAAAAGTTAGATAAAAGTCCATTCATGAAGTATTGGGTGCTTCTGGGCCTGATTGGTCCTTTATAGTCTAATCTCTCTAACCGGAGAGGATCCGGAACTCTTCTTTGAAAGGGTCTCCAGATACCGAGTGCAACGGGACATTTAAAGAAGATATTAAAGAAATATAAAATGAGTATGACTCACACAAGAAACAAGGCATGGATTACTTTGAATAGCATTAAGATCATTGTCATGCGTGCACGCATGACACTAACCAATGAGAATAGGAATATTCTTATTATTATTATTTTTATTTAAAAAAAAAATAATAATAAAACTTTAAGGGAGAGAGGAAAAAAGAAAATATCAAAGGAGGCCGGCCTACAAATCATCTTCTTCATCTTTGCGTCACGCACGCGCGCACATGAAAATGTGCGATCGATTTTGAACGTGGATCTCCTGCAATATCCTCTCGCTCACAAAGCTTGGTTCAAGAAGGTTGGGTCTAGCCACATAAAGCCAACTTGGACTTGACCTGCCATGTTAACCAGTTTGGTTTACATTTGGCTCAGGTTGGGCCTCGACTTGAAGTAGAAGCACGCAACCACTTGCACCCATAACGTGCCCACCCTGCTCGTCGGACTCCTCCCCTCTTCCTCAGCTAACCCAAGACGGTAACGAGTCAAACACGCATGCCGCTTCTTCGAACTTGAAGAACGAAATTTGACGGACGTTAAGAGGAAGAGGGGGAAAAAAAAAGGGGGCAGAATTGGGTTCGGCGGCGTTCGAGCAGGCAGTTCTCTTTCGGGCCGATCCCTGAATGGGCTTCAACTTCGAGGCCACACTCGGCATTTTCCTAGTTGCTGCCGGTTTGGCCCATTATTAGCTTGCTCTCCAGCTCGTGCAGGGAGTAGTACTGGCTCTCTAATCATGACCGTTCGTAATTGACGGGCGTGAGAGTCAGTCATGATTGGATGGGCCTCACGCTAATAAGGCAGCGTAGCATGTTGGGTGGAGTTCGTTCCATCACGGTCGTGGGAATCGCAAAGGTTTAGTGATTGATTGGAGAACTAATTAAAGGCATCCTCGCTGCCGATCCAAACAGGGCCTAAAGAGGAGGATGATCCAAGGACTTTGGGTTTACTAAGCCAGGTCCGATACCTTCTTTCTGGTTGATTTTCAAATTTCAATTGCAATCTCTACCAATAGGATTCCTCTCTCATTAGCACGACGGTAAGGGTTCATGTAATAAGATGCTCCGTCAACCATATCTCCACATAAGAGAATTGAGAGAAAGATTATTTTTTTAATAAAAAATAAATAAATAAAAAAACACAAAGAAAATGTGAAATAAGCAAGGGAAGTGATTTATTCGGAATTCTTCCGGAGCCTACAGTCCAATTTGAAAAAAAAAAAGAAAACTTCTCTAAAACTATCACCTAATTTCGAAGTCAAGCCTATCCAAACTATCCATCAACAAACAGTTAAACTCCAAAAAAAAAAGAAAAAAAGGTTCTCTTAGATGGTTATGGATGGAAATAGCCCTATCTCTCAACTAAAAATATAAATAATAAAGTCTCTTACATTCTGAATCTGGATTGGTTTCTCGTCCTTAGAGCAGCGGTAGGCTTTTCGCATTTTTGTTTGGACTGATTTGACCATCAAAAGATTTTCATTGAAGACCATCTCTAGCCCCCTAACATCCTCTTCTTTGTTTTCCTTACTGATGATGAGCATTGGTCAGCTAGAAAAGAGTGCTCTGCTAGGATGATTGGCACCTTTTATCCTGCCATCTCTTGATGCCATAACGAGGTCCAACAAGCGAAAATGGATCTCTACAGCTCTTAAGACGGCAAGAAAAACTCAGCGACAATACATCGCATGAACGAACGTGTTTATCCAATAGCGAAGAGCTGGTGCATGTAACAGTAGTGAGAGAAGTAGGAGGCATAGCCTTGGCTCTCGCATATCACAAATCCAAAAAATCTGGATCCAGTGGGAGGTTGGCAATTTGTCTTCCAATTGTTAAGGCCATCACCGCCATCTCTCCGCATCCGAACACAAATTATGCTAGGGATCCCAGCATTGGGCGGGGACCGTCTCAAATAGGTCCCAACCGCGCGACGCCTGTGTTGCAACTCGTTCGGATGGTGTACCGCGTGACGATTATAGGCCAGCTTGTCATTGAGCCACAAGTTCAAGCCTGGCCCATATCATTTTAACAATACTTCAACCTGATGATGAACTGCGTTGGTCCTGGTTTTGTTTCTTTAGTGGCCTTGAGCCCATTTCTAAATTGGGCGTCATGCGGTTATAGCTCGCCGCTATCCTGAACCCATCCCTCTTCGACTCCGCGAGTGGAACAAGGGTTTTTTCTAGTTTTCGTTTCCCGAGTTCGTTTGCCCAGAGAAAGCCTTGGAGGGGCAGCAGCCATGGAGATGGATATGGACGCCAGCACCGTCGCCAACGAAGAGGTCCAGCCATCGGATCCCCCATCTGTAGAGGAGGAGGGCGGAGACGGCGCCGTCGAGAAGCGCAAGAGGGAGGAGGAGGAGGAGGAAGGAGAGAGACGGAACCCTCTGTGGAAGACGAGCCTGTGCTCGTACTACAGGCGGCAGCCGGGCGATGGGGGTTGCAGCCACGGTGACGCCTGCCGCTACGCCCACGGGGAGGCGGAGCTCCGGCCCCGCCCCGACAACACGTGGGATCCCACCTCTCACCGGGCCAAGAAGCTCCTCAAGTCCGAAGATTTGGCGGCCGAGGAGGAGGACTCGCCACCGGTGTCCATCGACGCTGCCTCCCTCGACAAGTGCCTCATCGGCCTCCCGAGGAAGTGGGCATCCGACAAATTGAAGAGCTTCCTCGACGGTCAGGCAAGTGTTCCTTCTTTGACGGTTCTTGACGATTAAGATTGCCGTCTTTTAGAAAAATTTCTCTCATTTGCGTTCTTGGATCCTTTCTGGTGGTGTTGGTTATCATGTCCTGTACCCTATAACCTGAGTTGTAGCGTGCAAAACCTTTTCAAGAAAAACTAGTGCGATAAAATCTATGAGGTGACTCTTCTCATTGGTTGCTGTACAGCCCTAGGACTTGGAGTGGAATTCTGGAAGATAGAAAGAATGGATTTTTATGTGGGTCCTTTACTCACTTGCCGTTGAAGATATTTTATATGCAAATTTGCAAGTTGGAGGAGGTTATTAAGTGGTTATAGAGCAAAGGACAAGAAGTGCTGTTCAATGCTGATGCGTGGAATGGAGAAGAAAGTTAAACGAGTGCAACTGTAAGAGTACCAAGACACAAGGCATAAAGCCTATCATATTTGCTGATTGTTCCGATGTTGATTCATGACTTTAATAAAAAATTTGCTAGGAATACTTGGCTGTAACTTAAATCTTGTTGAGAGCACCCTCATTTCAACACTTGCTAGCTAGGAGACACAGTGAGCCACAATTGGGAATTTGCTGATATTCTCAGAAGTAGCAATTTTGCTAGACCAATGTCTGTGGGTGTGGGGTTCCTTCCCCTCTACTTTCTCAAGGTTTGGTTTGAAAAATGATCAACTTTCCAAATGAGAAAATGAGTTCCACTCGGCTTTTAGGTGCAGAATCAAGGAGTAATGATGCGATCCAAGTTGAACAGGGAGATAAGAGTTTTAAGCCTTTTTTTTAATATGATTTTTAATGCAACCTTTAGATTCAAGAAGTTTGGTGGCTCTTTAGAGAATAACTTGATACAGATATTAGAGCGAGGTAGGAACCAAAATCTCATTTAATAAGGACACCAAGATTTGGGAAACTAAGCTGCCAGCTTTGTAACTTAGGATATCTTGTTGCAAAAGTTAATGATTAGGATCGTTATGATTTTTTTTCCCTCCTCAGAGAGTCTTGTGGAGTGGGATACTGAGGAGGTACACTTGCAAGAGTAAAATGGATACATGATTTAGTTTATGTATTTTAAGCTTGGATCCAAATTGGATATGTTTAGCTTTATGTCTGGCAGAGGTGTTGCATCTTGAAATGAGGATCTGACATTATAGGAAACAGTGCTGTTTCTCAAGTTTTGCCAAATAGCTGTTTTAGATGATTGTTATAGCAACTTTCAGTGTAAAGGTCGTAGTGTAATGATCTCCATCATTGATAAGCTCCGCTCATGCAAGTGGGTTAGACGTCTTCTTGTGAATTAGAAGGACACTTCAAACTTTGCTGGAAGGTTTTATCATCTTGTCATCATAGAAAGAAAGTTGATCAATATGATATAGAATGGTTAATGTGAAAAATTGTAAATGACTAAGCATGTAAGTTACAGTTAAAAGCAACATGTGCAGGTAACTATGCTAGTAATCGTAGTTTCTTTAAGAGATTGATGCTTTTTGAGAGAAGTGATAATATAATCTTGTTGCTGCAGCTACAGTTTCTGAGATTTCAGCTCAGCTTGAAAGAATTGATTGTTGATCGTTCTCCTTTTTCTTTCTTAGTATCTGTCATAAATTAGATGTATTGGCTCTTTTCTTGTCTTTTGTTATCCCTAAAAGTGGTTTATTCCTTCCCAAGTTGATGCATACTCGTTAGTTTTGTCTTTTTTCCTTTTCTCCCCATTGGCTGTGAATCTTGTTAGTGTGCATGCATATGTTAGTTATGTATGAAAAGGAACTTGGTGTCAGTATTTTGTATGTATGAAAAGGAACTTGGTGTTAACATTTTGTTGCAAGGTCCGTTGCATCACCTCGTACCACCTCATATTGATTGTACCCTACTGGTAAGGTGTTGTACTAATGAAACCATTCTGTACCATCCGTTATCAATTTGTACAATATAGATTCAGGCGATAACATGGCTACGAGCGAGCCATTCTGTACTATCCGTTATCAATTTGTACAATATAGATTCAGGCGATAACATGGTTACAAGCGAGAAAAAAGTATTGAGACTTTATCTCAGTGCATGTATATATCGTATCAACCATACTAGTAATGCACTTGCATGATTCATGGTATTGGTTTTGCAGACCTTATTATGTTGTGTTGAACTTCTTGATGCCAACTATTTGATATCCTTCTTAGCCTCTTGTTAATGCAATTTGGTTTAAATCTTCAGACTTGTCAAGACTATTAGATCCTCTATTTTTTAAGTGCTTGTTGGTCTGATGTCTTTTCATTAAAATTTTCTGCTTGTGCTTCACTTTAACTGCATTACATATGAAGCTTCTCATAGCCCTCTATGAGGCAGAATTTTTGCTTAGTTTTACAAACCTATAAATTTATTTCATTTTTAGGGTATCCTCTATAAAACAGCAAAAAAGAAGAAGGGAATGGCTGTAGGTTTCGTGGGCTTTGAGAATACTGAACAGGTTAAAAGTGCTATCGAGGTAATCCTAATATGAAGTGTTACCTTCATGAGTTCATTTACTTGCGACAGCCTTCCGTATTTCTACTGAGATTTCTCAAAATGATAGGTTTTCAATGAAAAGTCTGCTGGTGGAAAGCAAATAAGGGTTGCAGATGCCGTTCGTAGAGTTCATGAGAAGAAACCTATAAAGGATAACTCGTCCGATCAAAGTAAAGGACAGAATACTGAAAGTCACCCAGGCAGTGATGATCCCACTCTTTCAATGCCATCAAATTTGGTTGAGGATGGTGATGCTATTGAAAAAGACACTTCTGTAGTGGAGGGTTTGGTTTCAAAGACACGAAATGCTCGTGATGTGGTCACTCCACTTGCTGATATGCCTTACAGCAATCAGTTGGAACACAAGAAGAGCTCACTCCTACAAATATTGAAACGACTTGTAATGCCCCTGCCTTACTTTCAATCTTATACTGTTTATTGGTACTATATTTTAGCTGATTTGCTCTAACCATCAATTTTGTGCAATTTTTGGAATGCACAATTTCTCTTTCGACAATTTAATGTGGCATTTTATGACTTATTGAGTGTTAGCCCTTCTCATTGTAGACTAGGAATGCACGCAAGGCTTGTCCAGATGCAGTTCCACTTCCGGAGTGGATTACTAAATCTAGGGAAATAGGTAATATTTTTCCTCTCACTGCAATTTCTATTCAAAAATCACTGCTAAGGCTTAGATTTCCTGGCACCATGCAATATAATAAGGCATATTTTGTTATAAGCGCATATCTATGAAGTATAGCACTTAAAAGAGTCCAGTTATCATCATTATATCTTACAACTGATGAATTCTTTTCCTGTATATCTCCAAACTTGCTCCTGTTCCTTCCCTTTCCTATTGTTCAGATCATAAGATTGAATAGTTTTGGGATCGTGCAGAACACTCGGACCTCTTGGTTTCAATCCACCCTTTCTTTTCCAGTTAATGCCAAGGGGCCTTAGACTGAATTGCTGAATACCGATACGATGGATATCAAAGATCTGACTTGTTTCTGGGGTGCAGAGTTGGGTGCTGGGCTTATCCAAAATTGGCCTGTGGGCCTTTCCCTCTCTGTGTGTGTGTGTGTGTGTGTGTGTGTTTGGATGCATGCTTTATCATCCTAAAATTCCTCAGACAGCCAGACTACTTCAGCAAGAGCTCCTCCTAGCATTCATCAAGCTCTGCTCTATCCAATTTTTGACCTGCCAGTGTTTTAATTTGGTGGGCCAATCTTGATTTCAGCCAAACTGGCCAAAAGCAGTGAATAAATGTGTGGATTGCAATCTTATATTGTATGTCATGCTCTTTGTCAAGCTGTCTTACGAACAGTGGTAATGTTTTTAGAGAAACTAAGCTTCCTTGCCATGTTGAAACATATCTCACTTGAAGGCTCAATTTGTGGTTCCATATTGCATTATGAATATTGTTTAATTGTTTTTTTTTGGTGTTTTTGATAATACATCAAAATGACCTTCCTCTTCATTATATGTAGGTGGTCTTCCATGTAAACTTGAAGGCATATTAGAGTCACCAGTGATCGATGGTTATCGAAACAAATGCGAGTTTTCGGTGGGCTGTTCTCTACAGGGAAAACGAACTGTGGGGTTCATGCTTGGAAATTTCAGGTCAGTTTACCTGAATAATTTCTCTGTGAAGTGAGAACTTTTGCATCTAATTAGAGGTGCTTTAAATCTTGAGATATCAGGGAGGGCATCACAGCAGTTGAAGAACCTGTCAACTGTCCTAATGTCTCTAGTATCTCCTGCAAATATGCTTCAATCTTCCAAGATTTCCTCCAATCATCAGTCTTACCTGTGTGGAACAGAATTGATAACACTGGGTTTTGGCGTCAATTCACGGTACTTCTCTTAGTAATTTTGATTATGTAATTTTCAAGGCACGGACTATTTGCGTCTCTCACTTTGGGCACACTTAATGTAAAATTACCATATCTATGTCACTATTGGCAGGATGTTTTCATTGCTTTAAATATGAATATCACTCTAGATCTTGTTGAATGGATATGATCATTTAATACTTATCAGCAGAATACGGATGAAATTATACTTTTGACATTTCATGCTAGGTCCGAGAGGGAAGAAGTCCAGATCAAATAACTGCAGCTGAAAATCTAGTCACCGAAATCGCAGAAGTCATGCTCATTGTTCAGGTTTGTTTTTCTTATAACTCAAATTCATATTTCTAGGGGAATACATTGCTTTATTTTTTATAATAAAGCATGTTGACTTGTGCACACACATACACATGTTTCATGCAGAGGGGATGTTCCACATGCTAATATCTGTTGATACGTGATCAATTTAACCTTAGAGAACGATCCTTATCTATGCAACGTTAGATTCTCTCCCTTTATTCCTCGCTAATTAGGAAAATATTTGATCAATTATGTAGCATGTACAGTGTGCTCAGTCAAAGATTATCCATTGATTTGACAAGTCTCTCTATTGAGCTGGACCTGAGGTTTTTAGTTGATAACCTGATCTGCAGGTTTGCTCATCAGGTGTTGATGAAGAACTGATGAAAAATGAATTCAGTAGGATGACTCAGGTTCTGACACAAGGAGCAGCTGCATGTTCACCCCCACTAGCTCTCACAACAATAGTAGTGCAGGTGGGTTTTCTAGCTTTAGAAACATTTGTCCCTTCTACATTGTGTGTTGATTTCTGGGTACTGACTGGAATGCTTATGCTATTTTTGGACTCTTTGCAATTGGGTTGTCATGTGAGATCATAAGTTTGGCATGCTGGATGGGATTGAAGTAATTCATTTCATGGTTTCGTTACTAAGAAATTTATATCGCTGAAAACCACTAAATTTTTTATAAATGCTACTAAGTCCATCCTATGCTTTCAAATCCCCTAAAAATGGAGTGCATTATCTCTGTTATGGAGTAAATCAGCATCGACGTATCTCTGTTGCTATGATTTCATGCGACTTCAATTGTTTTTTTCTTTAACATTTTTGATAGTAGGTCTTCTGACTTCTTATTCAAAACAGATTTTCAAGGAAATATTTCTGTGTTATGGAAAATATGACAATTTAATTATTGGTGCTATTGATTTCAACCTAGAGTATGAATTCCGAGAGAGAGAATTTTTCTTTTTTATCTTCCTTTTCTTCTTTAGTCATATCATTATGTGTTGAGTAGTGGATGGGCTCTTCTAACTACTGTCAGCAATGTAGATTGGGTTGGGCTGACTTAGGGTCAAAAATTTCTCAATTGACTTTTGTTTATGAACTTGATAGCCTGACTTAGCCCAAATATGACTTGGCATGCGTTCTCTTGAGCAAATATCTTGTATGTGCATTGCAAACAGAAGTCATATTAAAAGAAGAATTTGATGGGTCGGAATTTATATTATAGTGAATAAAAGAGCAGTTACTTTTAAAAGATAATTTAAGCATTCAAATTGGCTATGCTAAATTTGAACTGCTTTGGTTGGCTTTTTGCTGAAGCTTGGCCCACTCAATCTATTGTTTTGTCCAGTTTGAGCTCAACACATGCAATGTCGCTTGTGCTTTGGCAGTGATATGTTGGCCAAGGACAGGTTGGCTGATCTTGTACCGAGTCTTCAACAATGCATGTGAAGTCCTGGATCATCTGGAGCCTGGTCCTGCCAGCATGGCATATATTCCCTTTCTTTTTTGTGTTTTATATATTTTCACTTATTTGAAAAAAATGACTTTAAGCAGGATCACAAAGGAATATCAAACGCTGCACCAGCTGATTGTCCACTGCTCCCACTTCTATTACCAAAGGTGGAAGGGCAATCTTGTTCGGAAAAGCCATATGTTAGTGAAGCAAGGATTCATGACTATATAAGCAATCTTCGCTTCTCCATATCACCAACAGCATTTTTCCAAGTTAGAATCTCAACTATTTTTTATCTTTTCACCCTTCTTGTTTAAAATGGTTACTTCATTTATGGTTCATGAGATTACAGGTTAACACTCTTGCTGCAGAGAGGTTGTACTCCCTTGCTGGTGATTGGGCGGGTCTAAATTCAGATACATTACTTTTTGATGTTTGTTGCGGGACAGGAACAATTGGCCTCACTCTAGCACGTCGAGTTGGCATGGTAATTTCAAAATATCGAATTTCTTGCTCAATTCTCAAGCCCAAAGTTTTTGAATCCTTAGAGCTGTTTAAAGCTACCACAAAATGTAACCATAACAAGTATGATTCATCGCAGTATTTTGGAATGGCTTTCTTTGCATTTGTTTCTAATGCGAGCTATTACTTCTGTTAAAACATGTTTCTCAAATTCTATCACCTAAGTTCCATCTGAGGATATTACCTCTTTCGTAGCTTATAACAATCTAAGCCCTTCTTCTATCTGGTGCATTCATTGATCTTTGTCTACAGACTCTACACTATATTACTATATCTGATGTTTTTTTACCACTTGATCTGTTTGACTTTAATTTACTTGTGCAACTTCTGAACATTGTGATTCCTAGATTTCCTCTTATGGACTTATGTTCTTCCTAATTTAAGCTATTCAACAACTGCAACCACTGCAGGTGCAGTGGTTGACTGCTTACAAGTTAGAAATATTATATTCTTTCTTGTATTTTAATTTAAAAACATGGCGGTATTTCTATCTGTGCTTATACCTCATGTCTAATACCTTGCTTGGTATTGTATCTAAGCACATTGAACTAGCCTTGGCTATATAAGCTGGCACTAATTTTTTGTATATATGAGAAGGCAACTGTTGCCTATCGCCGATTTATTTTGTAAAGATTTATTTACAGCTTATTACCAAATATTTCAATATTGTGTCTGCTCTCAAAATGTGGACTTAAAAAGCTGCTAGATCTTTTGTTATTTGTTTTCATTTAGTTTCTCTGGACTTATTTGTTTCTTGTTTTGACTTTTAAATTCTCCAGGTGGTTGGAATTGAAATGAATGAGTCCGCAGTTTCAGATGCTCAGAGAAATGCAATGATTAATGGCATAAAAAATTGCAGGTTTGTCTGTGGAAAGGTGAGTTTTACTTGGATAAATTTGTCTTTCTATACTTCCAATATTTGTTGTCGATGGCTATGAAAATTGAGTTGCCACTGTTTGTAAATCCTATCAATGTTTTTGCATTGGATGTGCCAAAGCATTGGAAAAATGTGCTGATAGAGCTGTCTGTCAAATCTGATTTCTGTGTGCCATGTGTACAGATTAAACTAGTGTTGGGATTTATACCATCTTTTCAGACCATTGTATATTAATGTGCTGTCAAGTTAATATTAGCATATTATTGGTATAATAGCACTATTTTGCAGAGGGGGAATGAATATGGAATATGGAAAAGAAAAGTTGATAGGGAAACAATCTGAGAGCTATGCACTGTTGATATCACTAAGAACTTGTTATGGATGTTAAAATACCATGAGCTATGTAACTAAAAAATGCCTGCTTGTCTTGCCTTATAAGTATATATTCTATTATGTATATCTAAGTACCCTTGTGTCCTGATCTTTGTATACTCCAAAATTTTAGAGTAAGTTGATGTAGTTAATATTGTCTTATCTGTGAAAAAATAACAACTATGAGTTCCATGAGTTTGTTATTCCTAATATGTTCTGGAAGGTTCAGTGTCTATATTGCTTGGATATCATTCTAGGATCTAAATTCCCTACACATGCATGTAAACCTTAAGCCTTTTCCTAGGCATAGGAGGTTCTCTAATGACTTGTTGTGCCAAGGATTTCTTACTGTTCATGACAATCTAAGATATATTATGTTAAAAAAATAAATACTACAACTGCTTTTTTGGTTCCTGATTGCATCTTGGAGCTTTTCAAATCAGCAATGCTCTTTGTAATTCTTTGTACTTTTCCAATTGGGGTGTGACAGGCGGAGGATGTGATGGGGGCTCTACTTAAGCAGTATCTTGACGTGCCTCAGCAGCATGGTATGGCCTCTGATTTATTGGAAAGTAATGGCACAGATCAAGATGATAATGTAACAAATGACAACAAGGATGGATTAAAGCTCCAGTCTGACGCAAGTACATCTGATGATAATCTTTTATCTAATGCAAGTGCTGAGGAGATCTCAGTATTGGCAGAAGAGACAACTGATGAAAAGTTGGAAACCTCGGTTGTTCCTGGGCAGAATTTTGATGGAAATACCAACCACGAAGAAAGTGCCATAGACCATAGCAAAGAATATAGTGATGGGTCATTGGCAAATGAGGGCTCAGACAATGATTCCAAGGACTCCTCACAAACTCTGAAGAATTTCACAGCGGCATGTGAAGAGACAACTCATGAAAGTCCAGGGTGCATTGAAATGATTCAGAAGAATTGCATTTCTGATTCAAAGAAAGGAGCAGCAGAAGCTTCTGTATGTCAATTTAAGAATGTAGTTGCTATTGTTGATCCTCCAAGGGTTGGCCTTCATCCAATCGTAAGCAACACTCCTCTGTGCGCTTTTATATATGAGTCCTCTTTCTGTATGTGAAAGCTAGTGATTAAATTTGAAACTGCTTTGTTAGAGACTCTCAAGCATTCCTTTGTTTATGTGATTAGAATATTTCTCAAAGTCACACAGTCCCTTTTGTACTTGCACTACCTGGTCAATTGTTTGATCAGAGGCATGTTATTTAATCTGCAATTCTCTGACAACAAATCCTTGAGGGCTAGTGTTATGCTATTTTTTGAATAGTGAAATTCAATTGACTCTTCAAAATTTGCAGGCATTTTGAATCTTCTCCCTGATCTTGTGATCCATGTTCTCGTGACTACCTAGTTACCTACATGAGTTTTTACCACTGGTCTTCGTTTTCTATTATCCAAATGTTCGTCTTGTTTAGATTATCATCAATGTGACTAAGCTGATGCTTTGTATGATTTGCAGGTGATTAAAGCTTTAAGAACTCATCCACGTGTACGGCGTCTTGTGTAAGTGCCCCTTCCATCTTACTTGTGAACCTGTAATATTTCTATGCTCATGTGTAGGCTGTTTCCTAAGACATAATTCTCCTGTAACCCTTTACTAATGATAGATATTTATACAATTTCTGTCATTTATATCAGCTACATATCTTGCAATCCGGAAAGCCTAGTGGCCAATGCTATTGAGCTTTGCACCCCAACTACTGATAAGCCAGAGAAAGGAAAAGGCAATAGAGGGTGGCGAAACATGAGTAGCGCTGGTCTAGCAAGGTATAGGACAAAATCCATGCCTAAATCTGTGCCATTCCGACCAGTCAGGGCTATGGCGGTTGATTTATTTCCACACACTCCACACTGTGAGATGGTGATGCTTCTTGAGAGGTGATTTTTTTTTTCTTTCAAAAATAATTTATTAATATCCATGTGTTATTGTGAACAATAAGATAATATGCTGCTGGAACAGTTACGGTAGTATTGGTAGCAAACAGTTTATTGGATGGATCATGTTACTTGTTCTAGCCTCGATCAACGTCCAAGGGTATTTATTTAGTTCGTGTTAAAAGATTTCTTGAGCATTACATTCTTAATTTTGCCTCAGAGAAATGCTATCTCTGTAAAACTGGTTGTAGCTAGCAATTAGGAAATTCATCCATTTGTTTTTTCTTCACCAAGTCTTCTTTCGATCAATCGTATAGCATGATCATTCAAGCACTCTTCCATGTCTTTTTATATAATTGGAAGATCTTTGTAACTGGCCGACAGTATCCATCAGGTTACACTGACATTTTATATTCGTTAAAAGGCTGCGTGTTCACATTCTTTATGTGGTTTGCATTGCATGTGCCAAAGTGCAGCGTCTTAAAATGCAGAGACTTGTCAAAATAATGGGAGGATTCTTGCTGCATGACTTGAGAAATCTCCAGAACCATTGGTGATGCAGGGCCAGCTATTATAATAATAGTAAATTGGAAACATGATTGCTTATGCGGTTATGCCTTGTGATTGTTTAGGCTTTTAGGGGATATGAGTTTCTTGGTCAGAGCTGTCTCTCTCTTCGCTCCACTTGGTTCTTAAGTGGGCGGTGCACGTATTTGCCACTATGGATGGACGGCATGAAGCCACATGCCTACTCTTACATCAGAGGCATTATTAGAGCAGAGTTTAGAAGAGATACCGCCTTTACGCTTTTGATTAAAGGTTGTGGCTTTCCTGAAGAGATGTGATAATAAATTATAGTAATTGATGCTTAAAATCTACCCATTCCAAGCGTAATGATGGGGTGCTCGGTGCTTGCCGTGGAAAGCTATCTCTTTCACCTCTAAATGGAATTCCAGAACATTCATGGGTAGCATCCAATCCTTAAGGTCCGATATTTCTGTCAGTGCCGTATAGAAGAATTCTGACTCTGAGGAGGCTTGTAACCGGGGAACCATGTGTGATGATGCTTCAGTAGTTCTTGGCATCAGCTTCATCAAACCTAATATAACTTTGCAGCATTCTGGAATTTCTAATATGCTTTGAAAAAGTGATCTGCAGTTGTGGTTACTGAGACGTTAAGATGGTTGCCCGGTTTTACCAAGCGAAGCTTGGTCCGTGCCCATCAATTCCCCGCTAATTTATCAACACTTGTAGCCCACTCAGACTGGTTGGAAAGTTGAACTGTGGATGCCATCCATTACCAGTTTTATGATCAAGGGGATGAGGTTAGCTCCATGATTTCCAGCGAGCAATGAGAGGGATTTCTTGTGGGCAAGGAGTCCAAAATTTAGGTATATAAAAACTTCTAGACTCTGTGGTTGAGAAACTAAGCCGCGCCAGTTCAACTGGGAGCGCGTTGATCAGGTAGGTAGTGCGGATTACACTTTGTTTCTATAGCGTACACAATTTCTACTCTTGAAATACGAGCTTTCCTAAGTGGCACCATGTAAACGCCTAAATTTCATCTGTATTTGAATTCAGTCCACTTTGCTTCGCTGAAATGCAGCTGTGGTTGTGATCTCTCTCAAGAAGTTCCTTTATGATTTTGTAATTAAACTTATACTAAGGAGCTTCTTGTATGATTTTTGCCCCTTACATCGGTCTAGGTTTAAACAGCATAATATCGCCAAATAATGGATCCCATGAAACCAGTATCTGACTTTATAAAAGAAATAGCGACCACCATATTTGCCTAGCAAATCATTTGATTAAAATTTTGAAAGTAAATAGCGACTTGTATGAAGACTGTTGTGAGTTATCGTAACAAAAAGGAGAACCCCCCACCAAAAAAAAAAAAAAAAAAAGAAAAAAAAGAAAAAGAAACACATTATTATCTGACCTACATTGCTTTGTATAAAATAAAATTACATTGTCTAATCATTTATAGATCAAAATGTATTTTTCTAATCGACAAGAAGACTTGAATTCTGGGGGAACCATCAACGAAATTGAGAAAAGATTATTTTAATCTGATTAGACGGTGGGGAATTTTGCGCACCATCAACCACCATTGCCCTTGTGATATCACAGGTATTATATATTATATATGATAGCAGGTAAACGAATAGCCGTTGTTAAATCCGAATCCCGGATAATTGCACCTAAACATCTTGGTCGTTATTCGTGCGTGTAAAGCATCATAGGTGGGGCCCGCAGGTGATATGACAGCCTCTGTAACGCTACGTAGGCCTCACGAAAAATCCGTCTGATATCCTACCCACACCTCTTCGAATTTCTCGCGTTTTTTTTTTTTTTAATTTTATTTTATTTTTCCTCTCTCCCTTTCTTCGTTCCCCACAGTTAAAGCCGACTGGGTAAACTTAAGCTGACTGCATCTGTGATGTCTATCATCCATCACATGGGTCGGCGGGGACCACAGTCGACAGTAAAGGACGGATGGAGCTCCCAGGAAGGGACGACCGACGGGCACTGCGCTTTTTACCATCTCCTTGTCAGCCTCTCTCTCTCTCTCTCTCTCTCTCTCTCTCTCTCACCGCTCCGCTTTTTCCTCGTTGCAACGCTGCACTGCTCGGAGTATTGAGCGGCCAGCAAGGAAGATAAAGAGGCACGGAAAGGATAGGGGACGGTGGTTCTTGTCATTCCAGTCTTGAGGTCTTCTGAGAAAACTCATTGGATCTCTCTGTTCTATTCGGTTCTCCTTCTCATCTGCTGCTGCAGTCTTGTCGGACTCTCGGTTTCTTTGTTTCCATGGGTTCCCCAGAACAGGTAATTGAGATGAACGGGTGCTCTATTTTTCTTCTTTTTTTCTTTTTTAGCTTTTTGCTTTTCTGTTTTCCCCTATCATATTCTTTCACTTTTCTTGCATGAAAGTCCTCTCTCGAGATGTTTTGTCTTGTCTTTTCTTTTCCCTCTGGACATGGACGTGCGATTTTGTGAAATATGAAGAGTGCGATTTCCTGGAGCTCTTTTCAATTTCTTTTTCTTCTTTCTTTTCTTTTCTTTTCTCTTTAATGCCGTGTTGATATTTTATCTATGCAATCTTGCGTTTCCTTTCTAATTTTCTTAATATATTCTCTCCCGACGACTCGATCCTTCAAAGAATTCGTCCCTTATCATTATCATATTATGTTTAAAATAATTCGTTCGGATGTGTTAGTTTAAATCTGTGCGATATCAATTAAAATTGGGGCTCGATTAGTATAGACCGATGATAAATCGACCCCAAGATAAGTGAGTCAGCTTATGTCGTGCTTCTCTGGCATATCAAGACTTAATGGTTACAAAAGTGCCGAATTTGTTATGTTTGAATCAAATTATTTTGTACCCCGATTAGTACTTCTCTGCAAGAAATTAATTGAATGATCTGAAAATTCTGTGCTATGTGTTGACCCGGATCCTTGTATGACAGATACGAGCTTTTCTTATCTATGATTTTTGAGAGATACGGGTATATCATATTTTGTTTTAAATGCTTTGTCTGTGCCATGCCGTATATGCGATAGGTACCATGTCGGCAGGTTTCTAGCATGATCCGCGATTGCATGCCTGCAGGTTTCTAACACGATACAGGATTGCATGCCTTTGTATCATCATCCATGTTCTATGATATACACCTATACAAGTGTTGACCATCTTGAGTAGTCTTATTTTTATTTGAGAAGGTCTGGAATCTTTCCACAATACAATAATAACAACAATAATAAAGTCTTAATCCTAAATTAATTGGGATTGGTAGCATAAATTCTTTTTCTCATTTAGTTTATTTTAGAGCCAATACTTTATGAAAGTAGGAATAGTATCATTATAGCTTCACACTCATGTAGTGGAGCTGGGAAGCAAATTGGAGCGGTATGATGGCATTCCTGCTCAGCTCACCCATCTTGTCAATGCAGATGCTTTTATCTGTGCTTTTATTAGAGCTTTGTATGGTGGTATATCAAATTCTTGGTCTTTGCAATATCCATAAAACACTGACAACGTCATAATGTGTTAAAGATATCCAGGATGATTTATTATTCAAGATTTTTAATGATTAGAGCTGTTTTAAATTTGATTTTCCCTGCAATGCCTTGCAGAGGATTGGTACGCGAGATTTTTTTTACTCGGCAACCACAAAAATTACTTTGTTGTGCAACTTCTCCATCTTGAAATGAGAGATATTGTGCTTGTTGCCATCATCAAAACTTCACTCTAACACCAATTTGCGTCAGCAATGGTGACACAGATAGGAGCATTGCAGGCACAAAAATGTTAGTGCAAATGAAGGAAAATTCCTAATAACAAAACCGGTAATGTTTGACATGGTTCCCCCAGAACTAGTCTATATCATTGTCTGATGATGTTGAGATATGTACAAAAGAGCGACTATTTGTGGTAACCACTGGCACCATGTGGGAGTGGGGAATGGAAGGAGCATTTGATGGACTCTACTGCTGTTCCTATCTTCCCTTTTTTGCTTCATGGAGAAAATGCAACCAGACCATAGTAAACCATTCTTTTTATCTTGCCTTTTAACATTTTGCTGCCGCTGTTGGGCAAATTATACTGGCAATGTTCAAATGCTAGGAACATGTTGAAATCCATTCTGAACTTATATGCCACTTTATTCTCACCAAATTCTTTCTTAAATCCACTCATGATTCTTGATCAATATGATTACCAGCCTTCTATCTATTTTCAATTGCCAACCGATTACAACTTTTCAATCTTTCTTCCTACTTCACCCTTTTGTCATATTATTGCCTTTAATACCACTAATATTATTTCTTCCTGCACTAGCCAACTAATGAAAAAGTAACGATCATTTTCACGAATGTTGATATTCTATTGGGGGCAGCAGAACAAAATTTGCCCTCTTTATGCTACAGGAATGGTTGAGAGGGAGAGAATCAATTGAATCATGTAGCCCAAACCAATGGTGGTATCATGTGCTGGTAAAACTCTCCCTTGCTTGTTTGCCCCAGGCTTTTCTTGGATGGAGAAGTGTGTGAATGGCTTCTGCCAGAGCCTCCTATGTCCCAGCTCTTGTTGTCACTATAGATGGGAAGGAAACTGACATGCTCAGTCGCTTTTTATGTATGTTTACTTTTGTTTCAGGGTGGGGCTGTCTCACACCTGGTAATTTAATCAATTTTGTCCTTTCTTTCCCATCCTTTGATCAGAGGACTTTAAGATTCTATGTCTTCCCTTGAGTTATATCCACTAATTCCGTTGCCTCATTTTCATGTTTCAATTCTTCAACTTTTATATTGTCATGGTTTAATGGCATATGTATGAAATCAAATGAATCAAGTTCTGATTTGTAAACATACGTGTGAAGTAAAATAGGATCCAGTTGTGAGGAAGAGTATGAGGAGACTTGGAGTTCAGGTACTACTAGGCAAATCACTCTCTTGTATCTGTCCTCCCCTGATATTAGTAAGTTTTTGGTGCTTTGCACCATTAGCATCTCAAACATTGATAAGAAAGTGTATACCTTGGGATTATAAAGAAAGAAATGGTGTCTTCTAAAGTTTTAAATCTTATGAGATAAAAGTCTCCTGATTTTTTCATGGGACGAGACGTTCTGTGATCCATTCCGTCCCGATCCCTGATCCAGTTAGATGTCTCAACACATGCTTAGGATGATTTTTTTTAAAAAAAAAATATTTGTGAAACTTTAGTGTTTTATTCGATTTTTAAACATATTTGAACTTCAAAAATTATATTTTTATGATAAATTATATCTATTTAAAATTAATATTATAATATATTATGATTAAGATATGATGGGATGGGATGGTCAAGTTCAGTTCCGGTATCTTTTAGGGATGAGATGTCTCGGTCCCCATCTTATCAAGACTTAAATCACTGATTTTTTTCATTTTGTTTTAAATTCGACTATAACAATTTTTGTACTTCTACTGATTTATTGGATCCTTTTCAAACTCCACTATTAAAAATTTCTGTGATTTCATGTAGAAGTTGCCTTTTGTCATTTTTCCCTCCAAAAATTGCAGTATATATAATGTATCTAAAGATCTCTCTCTCTCTCTCTCTCTCTCTCTCTCTCACTCACACACACACACACAGAAATGTGTTCTTGTAGTGCTGCAATTTGAGGAGGATACTAATATCATTTTCTTTTCCCAGGATGATGGTGGAATGAGTGGAGTAATTGAAGATGTTTCATCTGTTCACCTAGGAAAACGACCAAAGCTTTCCATTGAGATACCCCCCAAAAGTATGGGGGTTTCCTCAATGAATTTAGTGAGAATAAATAAACCTTCAACACCTGGTTCTGTTTCCACTAGAGTAAACAATCTCCCAATATGCAGTCCTGCATCTGCAAGAATAGAAGCTTCACCATGTCCATCTTCATCCAAAACTAAATCCACCATAAAAAATCTCCTACCGGGCTTAAGCTTCAAGTACCGTGGTTCAGCTTCAGAAATTGAGAAAGATGATGTTCAATTTCTGGAGGCATCATCTGGGATAAGGCGTGAGAAACCTTTTGTCTTGAGGTCATTTTCTTTTACAAAGATATTCAGCCCTACTGTGAGAAGAACATCATCCCTGACAATTGAACCAACTGAAGTAACACAGGACAATTCTTGCCATGGAACTGGTACAAATGATAGCATCTCCTTGGAAGTAAGTCATCTACTGTCAATGACAAGCGGGCTCTTAGTTCTACAAATTTCAACTTTTGAATGAAAATTGACGAGATATATTATGCAATGTGCAAGTGTTCTTGAATACTCATGTATGTCTGTGCACGCATACGGTCTTCTTCTTTTTGTTTAATTTTTCTTACAGATGCACTGTTGACAGAAAAATGCCAAACTCTCTTTATATCCACTAAAATTACTCAGCCTTGGTTCGCTTATATATTTTACACAGTTGAACTCCAAAGATTTTATTCTGCATGCATTCTCATCAGATATATGTTAGTTCATGGTTGGCAAATAAGAAATATAAAACTAAATTGGGCATGAAAAAGACCATGTAGCTTCTATTCATGAACCTTGTCATAAAAAAGCCTGTTGTCTGTGCATGAATTCTTCTTGTCTAGAGTGTAAATTACCTTATGTAGTGTGAGTACCATTCTTGTGTGCACTGAAAAATAGCTTATGTGCTTGGAGATTGGGCTGTTCACAAAACAAGGAGAGCAATTGAGACTCCATGGTGGCCAACGCCACTAGGCTGACTACCGAAAGAAATTATGGTTTAAGCAACTAGTGCATAGAAAGACCGAATGCTAGTGAGAAAAAGGAAAATAGGCAAAGGAATGATTTTTTTATATTTGATTTGGTCAATGAAAGAAATGCACTTGGGCAAATCTAGAAAGGAAAAACAAAAAGTGAAATAACTGCAAATACACAATACAGTATGGATGGGCACTTTAATCCTTGTATATGAGCATCATACATGTTTAAAGAACATATGAATGTTCAATATGATACATCAATATCTTGTAAAGCACCCATTTGTCTGCATGTGAGTCACCTTGACAAAGAAGTTTATGCTTCCGAATATGCCAAGGCACAAACTTGAGGATTGTTTGGAATGCATGCATACACTGAATTGCATTTTATTTTATTGAAAATTTATAGAATCTTTGCACCTTGGCAGAAAAAAGAGGTTCAACGGCATATATCTCGTTCACTTTCAGTACCCTCAAATGCTAAGAGTGTCAAAATGAAGAGTATTAAAAGAATGGATTCTTTAGGTGGTGTACTTCGAGTAATTCCTTCGACACCACGACCAGTGGGCACCAGTGCTGCTATGTCGGATGTCATCACTGCTGTAGACTGTGGTATGTCACCCATCCTATTTGTCACAGTATGTGACATTAATATATTCATCACATCAATAATCTTTAAATGTAGTTTCATGGATGTTTCTATTGTGCATTATTAGATTTAAATCCTCTAGTAGTTGCTCTCAGCCTATAGTTTCAAACATGCTGGTAAATTGAAATTGATGGAAACACCAATGGTTTTCTCAGATAGTTTCTTTGTTTGTTTGCTTTTCATGGTAATAGTTGCTCTTTATCATCGATAACCAACCTATGTTTTGTCTAGTTTCATAATTCAGAGATTGGTGATGATGGTGAGGATATACCTGAGGAACAGGCTGTTTGTCGAATTTGTATGATTGAGTTGTGTGAAGGAAGTGATTCTCTTAAATTGGAATGCAACTGCAAAGGTGACCTTGCCCTAGCCCATCAAGAATGTGCTTTGAAGTGGTTTAGCATCAAGGGTAACAGAAATTGCGAAGTTTGTAAGCAAGAGGTTCAGAATCTACCTGTTACCCTATTACGGATACAACATGATCAAATATCTGCTACACGCAATGGCAATACCTCCCATCAAACAACAGTATATAGATACAGGCAAGCAATTGCTAACTTGTCTTGTTGCATTTCCTTATTAGGATGTGTAAGTTTATTTTTCATTGCACAGGCTTATGCAAGTTGAGATGGTGTTATTACAACACTATGTATTGGAGAAACAAATACTCTGTTTTATTAAGATACATCATAAACAATATATGGTTCCTTATTTTTCCATGAACTACCAATTCTGGCCCAGAAATTACTGATTGTGGCACTTAATTTGGTATCGTAAATGTTAGACAATTATTTAGAATTCTATAGCAACACTTCACAGCATTAATGAAGTCTTGTCTTTTGGGAATATAAGAACCTCAACTTTGGAAGTTTGAACTTATAATATTTGGAAAATTCTTGCATTTATAGGAAAATAAGGACTTTGATATTATGATAGAAATCAAAATGCATCTTTCAAAATAATGATTATGTTTATGGCCTTTTTGGATGCCAAAAGATCTTATTGCTCCCACAAGATCTTCTGGCAAGGCTTCCTCTTAGGGATATAATTGAAGATAAATTTGTTGAATGAGATTGCAACAGCCAAAGGGGAGCTGATGTCAGTAACTAAATCCTATTTTTCTTGGATAACCAGTTTGATTGATAATTTATTTTATCATTTAAAGCCATGGCCAAAGTTCCCATAATTGGATGAACCCCCTCTCCCTTCCAATAACCTAGTCCCAACTACCACCACAAATGGTTTATTTGGTGATTACCTTTCCCCAGCATCTAAAGAGGCCCTTATGGCTTATCATTTGAGGTGCATTCTAGGCCTTAATATTAAAGAGTTTTTTAGGAGAACAAATGAAATATATGTAGTAAGGACAGAAAGATAAGATGTGCACATATGAAATATATGTCAATGGAAATAAAATCAAATATGAAAGGAACCACAAGTTAGTTATTGGTATCCCTTCTCAACTAATATCAATATATGTAACTTTAATGATGGGGATACCTCCATTTAGTAAAAGATATTTCTTGAATCTCATCTAGCAATTTAGGTTCACGCTTCCAATAGGTTTCACATCTAAACTCTTCAAATTTTCATCTAACAATTAGGTTGTGTGTGGCCACTGAACTCTTGCTTGGATAATGTCAACCGTTAACTCTAGAGTAGGAGGGCAGGGGTTTGATTCTGGTTGACATCAAACCTCAAGGGATGGAGTAGGTATAGAAAGGTGGGGATTAAAACCTCAAAAAATGTGTGTCACATACACACACACACACACACACAAAGAGAGAGAGAGAGAGAGAGAGAGAAACTGATGAATGAAATACCAAGGAACAACTGGATGGCAAATTTAGAGTATTCTCTTTTAGGCAAGAAAGATGCCATCTTGTAATGGGAAAACTGGTATGAGAACTTTTGGTAGGGCATCAAAACCGTTTCATGAATTAGTCATCTTCCAATATGCTTATCTCTCAACATTTTTTTATTTTCACATTTTTAAGTGAAATCATTTGAGCCATAAACAGTCAGAGATCCACTGGGGTACCTAAACATCTACTTTAATAAGGTTAGTCTTGAACAAACAATTGCAGATCTGACCATGGATGATTTAAACCATTGGATGTAATCTATTTATCTCTAAATTGCTTACTATTTAAACTAATGTAATTTAAAAATTCCTAGCTTATGCATCACCTATACATCCAGTGGTAAAAATAGATATTTTAATATTTTTTAAACCGTTGGATATATAGGCTAGGGATCTTCATATCACATCAATTTTTGATCATAAGCGGTCTATAGATAGTAGATTACATTCAATAGCTTAAATTATCAATGCTAGACCCCTAGTTGTCTATATAAGATCGAATTTATTGGGACTATTGTATAGGCACTCATATATAAACTCTACTCTATAGATATGTCTCTGTGTGTGTGTATCTGTATGTGTGGATGGGTGTGTACAAGGGCCTGGTCATTGATGATTTGAGCCATTGGATGTATTCTACTATCTCTAAATTACTTACTATCAAAACTCATATAATTTAGAGATTCCTAACCTTTGCCTATGCATCCAATAATAAAAAATGGACATTTTAAACATGATTTTGGACCACTAGATATATAGGCGAGTGCATGATGCACATTTGTGTGTGTGTGTGTGTGTGTGAGAGAGAGAGAGAGAGAGAGAGAGAGAGAGAGAGAGAGACTGATGTTTAGGTGCACCGAGAGCTCAGTTTATCTTAGCCAATATAGATGGTGGTCAAGTTTTGGAAAAGGGCAAGATTTTCCTGAGATCTCAGCTGATATGCAAGGACAAGTTATTGCAATCATGGCTGATATGGAAAATTGAGATTATAAACTGCATTTAGGCATTGATTTTGAGATTATTGTTTCAAAAACAGATTTAAAGTGGTTAAAAAAGTGATTGGAAAATCTTAATGCATATATTGATGTTATTTTGGCTGATATCTTAGGTTATATTTGTTTATATTGGCTGAGATAATAAGGTCAATTGTATTTGTGGTTGCCCAATACTAAAACGTATTGAAATCTCATTCAAGATGGAAATCTTGCTGCTGCATATGTAAGAGGTGTTTCCCATGGAGTTCATCAAACCTGTAAAATGTTGTTTAGGCTATGTAGTTGCAATCTCCACCGATATTCTATTTCATGTGAAATTGTGCTTCACTGTTGGTAAAATTGGTATGCTAAGTAACATTTGTGTTAATTGATGCTGTAAGGCAATCTAGTTTTCCTTTCTTCCGTCAAATTATAGAAATTGGCATCAGATTGAAGATAAATTAGCTAACTCAACTATCAATTGTACACTGGCAGACTAGCACAATTTTTGAAACCATGCGAGACATAACAATTTGATAATTCATGACGCTTTGGCCTTTTCTTTTCACTCTCTCATGATAATTGCTTAACAAATTTTGCATTCGACACACTCATCAAATTTCTGAATTAGTTAACCTTAGTGTTTATCCTAGTTTGAGGCATCATGAGTTGAGGATTGAAGATAGGTGTCAACTCTCCACCATAACCTCGCAAGGTTAAAGAAATTAAAGTAATGCAGCAATTCTTGTTCCACATGTTGCTCTGGTGTATTTTTAAAAGATTCTGCTTTTTGTTGTTAGGATCTGGCACGACATGCCTGTCCTTGTAATCGTAAGCATGCTTGCCTACTTTTGCTTCCTCGAACAACTGTTGGTAAGACATACAACCTGTAAGTCTTATTTATTCTGCTGCATTAGGGTCACCATGACTTGTGTTGTTGGCAGGTTGCAGACAATGGTACTGCTGCTCTAGCCATCTCTTTGCCTTTTTCTTGCATCTTGGGTCTCTTTGCATCCCTAACTTCAGCCACAATGGGTACTAAGCAATACCATGGTTCACTATAAAGATGCTTCTACAGTAAGAAACCTAAGAATTTGCCAGCGCATGTTTTGATTGTTTCTTTTGTGATTGGAATGTGCAGTGATGAAAAGGTATATTTGGGTCTATGCGTCAGTTCAGTTTCTGCTGGTTGTCTTCTTTGCTCATCTTTTCTACTCATATGTAAGTGGGAGAAAATCTGCCAATATGCTCTAAGTTAATTCTATATGCATGATTTGGATCTTTTACAATCTACTTTTCATTTGCAAGTGCAGTTTCATATGCAAACCGTCATAGCTATCATCCTCGCTACATTTGCTGGATTTGGTGTTGCAATGAGTGTGAATTCTATTGTTGTTGAATTATTGAGATTGAGGAGAAGATGGTTTGTTGGGTCAGAAAACCGGCATAGGGCCCAAGGGGTGGTGCCATCAACTCAACCTGCAACAAGAACCAATCATGCACCTCTAACTTCTGAACAAATTGAAGTAAATATTGAAAATCCAGTCATGTCTCAGGCCTGAATTGGCCGCAGGGGTTGGGCTTGTAAGAGTTCTTACTTGTAAATGACCAGATGTATCACCTTTTGTTTTGGAGAAATAAACCAACTGGATGAATTTCAATTTGGTTTGCATCTTTTTGACTGCATTTGCAAATGTCATTGTTGGCATTGGACTGCTGTTTTAAGAATTTTTTGTTTTTTTTAAAAAAAATATTGAGAGAATCATGCTTGGCTTTTGTTAAATAAGAACATAAATGCAGACGAAATGTTCCAAGAAGTTCAGGATTGCTTCCTGACAGTGAAGCACCAGGACATCTCCCCGATTCAGAGAGGGAACAAAAACACCAAGGATAGCAAATAACACTAATTCCACCAGGCCTGGCAGCTCCAATATGCCAAACAGTTTTACAGTAGCCTTGTGTTAATAGCCGGGACTGTGCTGATACCTCATTCAACTGTATATTGAATGAACGCTACCAGTAGGATTGATTATTTCAATTATTGCAATCTGTTGTTTCTTTACTTATTATTAAGAAAAAACATTTGACACAAAATGCAAGCATTTCTCCTGACCTTTTCCTGCTCAAATCTTCGCTTTTATGTACTCAAATGGCTTTGCTAGCTCTCCTATTGCGCTAGTCTTTTTTTTAAGTGGTGCGACTCCTAGACTCCAGTGTAATGATTCTTCATTCGCCCATCCTAGCCGGTGTTTATAGCATCTTAAATTTGTTCACCAGGCATGCGGATTTAAGTGTAACGTAAAAGGTACAAGGAGCTCGTTGAATATCTTAAGCAAAAAGTTCCTTTATTATTATTATTTATTTATTTTTGTTAATCATCCGAAAGAAAATTTACGTATGAAGGGATGGAAATTAAACATACCAATTCATCAGCCGTTCAATATGCTTCATTTAGTCGTGATGGGTGAATCACTGTAAGCCACATAGCCTATGTTTTATCGCCTCAAATGAAATCATTAATAAATATGTATCTGTTCTTCCCAAAAATTCTATAACCACTCGCCTCTCTTCGCGTGACCCACATCTCTAGATACGTATTAGTTAGAGATTCTCCAAAGTCCCATGTATGACACAAAAGTCTCTTTGTGAATATCTTCTCTCCCATACTCACGGATGGAGGTCGGATTCATGACTTGCTCCTATTCCTATTCCTATAGCAACCAAATCTTCTCTGTAGTCGGAGCCAATTCATGTCCGCTTCGGATACCAATCAGCCGCCAAAGCGCAGCAGCAGCAGCAGCGTGTATCGAGGTGAAGCAGTATGTTCCCACTCCCTGCATGTAACTCCCTCTCCATTGTAGCAGGTATATGAGATCTTTCTCTGGCAGCCACTGCGTCTGGCTTCGTAGCGAGAATTTGACGCTCTTGACACGGAGAAAGCTGTTCATAGCAAAGGCAAAAGCAGGCTCAGATGGTTCACCGGAGACATCCAGTGCCAAAGCCACGGAAAAGAAGGGCACCATAATCGGTGCAGTCTCGTTGATCGTCGGAACCAGCATTGGCTCAGGAATCCTTGCTCTCCCTCAGAAAACCTCTCCTGCTGTACTCTCTCTCTCTCTCTCTCTCTCTCTCTTTCTCTCTTTCTCTACTCTTTTGATAGAATTTGCCTTGATTGTAAACTCTACTCCATATTGGTTTGACGATGAGCCACATAGCCTTAGCTCGGTACCGTCGTCAAATTGTGATATCCCACAACAATATAATGCAGGGTTTCATTCCCAGTGCGGTTTCCATGATCATATGCTGGGTCTTTCTGGTGATTGAGGCCCTCTTGCTGGCCGAAATAAACATTCTACTGAGGAGGAAGCAGAAGAAAGATGAGGGGGGACAAGGGAGCGATCTAGAGGTCCTGTCTCTTAGGACAATGGCCCAGGAGACGCTGGGAGAGTGGGGAGGGAACTTGACCACCATCACCTACCTTTTCTTGGCTTACACTTCCATGGTGGCCTACACGTCCAAGTCAGGGGAGGTCCTTTCTCGCTTGATCAATCTCCCTGCTTCCCTCTCCGGCAACCTTTTCACTCTCCTCCTCGCACTCCTCATATTGCTTGGCGGCACTCGCATCACAGATCAAGTAAATCGTTGGTTGACAGCTTCCATGATAGGTTTGGCTCTACATCTCACAGCCCTGTTTCTTTGTCTATATATTATTTGAGCGCCAACATATCAGCTATTGGCTGCACCATGGAATAGACGATGAATGACCACGCAAGCCTTCTCTTGTTCTTTTTTTTCTCCCAATCGTTTCTGTGTTAATTACTTCAACCCTAGCTTGGATATGATCATAGTATGTCATAGGTGCCAAAACAAGCAATAGAAAATGTCTTCAATGCATGAAACATGAGGTACAACTTAGTTCGATGGTGAAGTGAAAACTACTTTGCTACAAAGACGAAAAGGGGAAGATTGCAGCAGATCATGATCACTTCCCAGTGCGCCCGAGAACAGAAGCATTGCTTGTCTGACACCATAGTTTTCCTTTCATGATCGTTATAACTTGCATTTTGCCACATGCTATAGCTTGCGAACACAAGTGGCTCCACTATTTTGCTTTTGATTTTCTATGAACTACCATTAGGGATTCAGCCATCGTTCTACCATCGTGGAGTTGTGCTCTGTTACTCTTCAAGGCTAGCCTGAGGAAAAAATTTGATAGCATCCATAGCTTCCACTATATCTTGTGATGATAATAATAATTATAACAAAACAGTAAGAAGTCATCTGCATTCTATAGGGCCATGCCCGTTAAACTTTTAAGGAAGTAGCCCAAATGTCTTTTTCAACTAGGATATAGCCTGTAAACAGTCATGCCTCTCTGTCTAGGCACCAGAGTTTGTGGGTTGAGATCTTGGACAGTGCATCTCAAGTATTGGGAACGAGCTTTTCTCTCATTGAAAAAAAGAAGAAGAAGGAGAAGAAATGTAGCTTTGTGATTGAATATGTTAAACTGCTATAGTGTATGCTGAGTCAGACTTTTCTAAAAAGTCTTCTTCATTGCCTTTGACAATGAGTGAAAAGAGGACAATCTAACCTTCTCATAATACGGATTGATTGGACAAATGTAGCTTGAAAGAGAGAGATATTTTAAAACTTAAAACCACAAAGGATTGAGATGATGGTATCATAGCCATAATAGTAGACTTGGGCATGAAGAATCATTCGTTGGTTTTAATATAATCACTTTGAACATGAATTTTACCTTCATACAACCATTTATTGTTTTTAGGAAGAGAGAAATACTTGAGTTCAATTCTTGTTTTGGAAGAACCTCAGCTATCATTTCTAGAACTTATAAAAAAGATTGAAAAGAAATGAAAAAATAAAATTGAATAAAATGCTATGCATATCTCATAATGCTTATGGCAAAGTTTGCTATCTCCATAGCAGACCTTGTACTAGTACCATGCCGATACAATATCGGTATGTGGATTGGTTCAACATATCGAGATTCTGTATGCATTCTGTATTGAGTGTCGGCTCATGATTGATACAATATGGTACTCACCATGGCTAATAGTGTAAGTGATGAGGCATTTATAAATATAGACATGCAGGTCTAGTAAACTATTTGTGGTTTGCCAGCATTTATTTATTTATTGATAAAGATTTAATAATTTAATTATTTGTTCTTATATTTCACGGCACAAGTCTACAGGTTTACTTGTGACCATTGAGGTTGTGGCCATCTCGTTTGGTAGTGGAACAGGTCCAATGGAGATATCCAACTGGGAAAAGGTTCCACCAACAATCCCAGTGATCATCTTCTCACTCGTGTACCATGACATTGCACCCGGTAACTAGAATGGTTTGAACATGAAATAGCTAGTGATGGCACATGAGTCAATGGTAACTTTTGATTCCACAGTTATTTGTGCATATCTTGGTGGTGATCTTCTGCGAGTAAGGTTCTCAATAATGTTAGGCAGTCTTGTGCCATTGCTTGCTTTGCTTGCTTGGGATGATATCGCACTCAGTCTCTCCACACATTTTGATGCTGCTGACCCCATGGACTTGCTTGCAAGGTAGTAAGCACTTTTCTCCATTTGTAGTCTTTAATGAAATCCACCCATTGCAAGGAAAATAAAGAATGATATAATGACAAATCAATTCCTCCCTCTGAATGTTTGACTGCTATCATATCTTACTATCTCATTAGAAAATATTTGTCAGAACATATTTGACTTCACAGTCATCACAAGTCTTAATGGAGGCAGCAATTCACTTGGACAGAGCCTAGGACAGGAACAAAATATGAAACGTGACCAAAAAGGTCTCCGATTGAGAGGGCTCTTGTTAGGGCAACCCATAGGCTTGACATTAATTCTCCATTCATTTATAACAAATTTCCAGTGATTCAGATCAGGACTTACCTAAAAAATACATAGCTTATGTACATTACATGGCATGCATCTTAAGTAAATTTTATTTACCATGCTTCAATGCTATACCATTATTAGAACAAAAACATATATTGTGCAAATGTTTAATATCTACAATTGCCTTTGTGCATTCAAAATGCTATCCTCCCTGATAGGTATGTAATTAAACTTTACGCACTTGATTTTGATGAGATAGTCTTAAGTTAGCTGCTTTCCTGGGTGACTAGTTCTAGGAAAGGGAGTATTTAAACATCTGATTATTGATTAAAGACATGCACCTGTGATCATCAAGTAGTTGAGCTAGCATCAAGGATTAAAGCATGGCAAGTCGTTACCTCTATCAAATCTTCTGCTTATTGATAAATATCTGAAACTTAGATTTTTCTTACTAATTTTAACATTTTTTCATCTATTCTATCTCTGATATTAGATTTCTTTTACTTATCCAGAAAAATACACGACTTATCTGAGGTACTAAATGGGCTTGCTTGAGTCAAAAAAATACTAGGGAGTTCAAGCCTGACTTGAGAGTTCCGTGCTCTACTTTAGGATTGAATAAAATCTTAACTTACACTAAAACTTAACTTGATCTAATTGCCATTTTTGCGATACATGGGAGAGATATTATACGCTACATTGATAGTTAGGAAAAAGCAAAAAATGAGCCTGCAATGTTCTAGAATGTACAAATTTTACCAACAATTTGAGCATTGCACCAGTATTATGTAATTTTAGAATTTACTTGTAGTTGATATCTATTTCTTTGGTGCTCACCATCTGGATGTGCTAAAAGTGATGAATTGTTTTAGTGGAAGATGGAGCAGCATGTTGCCCGTGGTAGAGACATTCTCGCTTCTTGCAGTTGGGACGTCACTAATAGGCACTCTCCTTGGATTCTCTCAATTCTTTATTGAGCAATTAATCAATCTCTTTCTTTTCACTTCAGCTCAAACAGAAGTAAGTTGATCCTTTTTTTTTTTTTTCTTTGCCAAACTCTAAATTGATTGGCTAGCTAGGTTAGTAATAAAAACTTTTAAAAACAGTAGCAATCTTCAAACTAAAAAAGACATCATAAGATTATAAACATGGTTCATTAAATCATTCAAATGTCTTTTTTATTTTTATGATGCTTTGAATTTGTCCCCACTCTGTTGTTCTATGGATTCCATGAGCAAATTCTCATTCCCGTGCTTTTGCCATTTCATTTATAGAGAGATGTGATGTCATGGCTTCAAGCATGTAAAGAACATACAGAGCATTTTAAGTTTATATATCAGATTATGACCTTGAAAGATTTTGCTGTTAGGATGAGCTAAAAGGTGATAAGACTGGAAAATATAATGCAAGAAAATGGTGGGAGAAGAGCAAGCTCAGTCTCTTGGCAACTTCATTAGTGATTCTCCCATCTGTGCTCATCTCCACAATAGTGCCGGATGCATTTTCAGTGGCGACTGACATTGCAGTAAGTGCTCTGAAACTAACATTGCTGAAGCAAGTTAATTCTGTAGCTTATTATAAGAATTCTTGACAATTTACATGTTATGACTCCTTGTTGTTTGCTATTTTTTCCTTCAATATTTTAGGCATATCCTCCATAATATTCCTACTCTCTATAATTCCTGTTCACTACAGTGCCATAGCATGTATCAAGGATAAAGTACAAGTCATATTTTTTTGTCTTTTGTACATCAACATGATATTAATAATTGCTATATAACTGAGGTAGCTTACTTATCTAAGTTCAGGGTTATCCTAATAACCAAGAGCACCTTCTTCGTCAGGAACCTTTCATTCAACAGAACAACTGCCATTTTGCGTGATTAAGAATTTTGAAGTGTCTTTTGTCTTTTGATTGTCCACTTTTCAAGAAATTCTAGGGAAAAACAAACCATCTATGATCAACAAGAGGTGCCTTCATAATTAGATAAAGGTTGATGAAAGGAATCTCCACAGCTGGATGTTCGATATTAAGATCAGCAGAAATTATGTAACCCAGTTCTAGAAAGATGTGGCATGCATATTGATCTGATAATATCATCAGTAGTGATACATTTTGATGAAATGACTAAATATTAGTGTTTTGTTTGCCTCCTTCGTGGTTGCATAAGTCATTACAAGTTTACTTAAATAACTGTTTTTCATAATTTATTGTAGACTTTGCATTGCTCTATCTTTTTTAAAGTTGTCACTCTGCACATTTCATTTTCTTGTTTTTTTCCTTATCAAAAGAAAGACATGTATCATTTTTTTTTTTTCTCTGTTATTAACAATATCATCATTTATTGCATTTAAGGGTGGTTATTGCATGATAATATTGTATGGAGTCCTTCCGCCAACAATGGCATGGGCAATGCATTTTGGATTATCTGATGGTGATGCTGGCCTCCATGAAGACAAAAGTTTCAAAGGTGATTATGGACAAATAATATTATCCAATGCTAAGCCTCTGTTAGTTGGGGTAGGATTATTTTCTTGTGGGATAGTGGTACAGCAAATCTTGCTAGATCTAACAATTTAAGCTTGATTCTAATCTTTTAGAACAAAATAAACAAATCAAGTTTAATAATATTTAGAAATAGTAATAAACAAATTGGTGCGATGAATATATTTATAAGCATTGATTACCTTATGGAATTATATGTAATTTTACTTTCAGTCTGAAGATTGTGGATGCTTTTGGTGCAACTATGTTTTGAAATATCAATTTACTTATCAGCCTTTCAAGCATATTTACTGTGGATTTTTTTTTTTTATAATTTTTTTTAATCTTTTGATTTTTAGTGAAGTTAGATAGATTCCTGTCCAAATTCATTCGGCGTGAAATCAAGAAATTAAAGGGATACTCAGTTATGGTCAATGGCCAAGAACTGAACGCAAGAATGTCTTCCCTCATGAAGTTGAAGAAATCCTCGACAAGCATAACTACAATATCCACACAATAAAAGGTGAAGTTGCCTTCCTATGGAAAGATCACTAGTTCTTCCATTAATAAAATGGGTCACAGGTTGGTACCTGCACCAGGTCGTAAAACTAAAATGGCATTACATTAACAGAAACTGAACCTCAAATTTATCGTTGGATTATATATGAGCCTTGTGCAAAGCAGATCCAATGAGTCAAATATCCGGGAAAACTTGGGGCTCGATTGCTGCAATTTCTTAAGTTGGGGCCATGACAGATGGGACAAAATCCAAGCAAAACATGTCAAAAAGGTTACGACGTAGACGAAGTGCATACAAAATGGACATCATCAAAAGTTATATATTTATGGGTTGGAACATTCCTTTGCATCCACTTTCTCGTCTCAGTTCTTGATCAAGTTTGACCTAATTTTTGTACATAAACCAGCATTAATTTGTTTGCTGCGATGGTTTGGGGACGGATTTTAGTGGTAATGCTGGAAGGTCCTCCTGAATATTTTCATGTTCCTAAATTTCATTAGAAGCTTAGACCTTTCACTTGAGCAAGTTTTAAGATAGGGATGTGCCACGCCCTAAACCCAAGAAACCATTAGATAGAAATGTGTCATTGCCGATCATTAGATATTTCCATAAAAATTTCATCCTCTGTCTTTTTGTTGAACCAATGGTGCAACCATATCAGCTAGGTCTCTAGTACGGCAAAAATTATCTATTGAGTAAATTGTTTCATTCATATAAAATTATCTATTAAACAAACAATTTCTCATGAGAAAATCATCTGTTAAATTAGTGATTTTAAATTAAAAAATCATTAGTCCAACAAACAATGTCTTTACTTTTTTATACAAACTTCATGTTCAACTAAAATTTAATATGCTAAAATTCATAAATTACACAAGCCTACCTTGTGTCACATAGTGGAATCTTCAAACCAATAACCTTTAGTACATGAATTATTTTTATTAAAGTGCTAAATTATTGTGCCTAATATAAATTTATAATTTTAAAAGATATATATATATATATATATATATGAAATTACTAATAATTTTTTAAATATAATTATTTATAAAAAAATTTCTAAATAATTTGAGAATTGAAAATAAAAACGATAAAACTTGACTCAAAATTTTACCATTAAAATTAAAAAAAAAATCAAAAAATAGAATTTAGTAGAAGCTATTATTTTAAAAAAATTCTCTAAATAATTTGATAATTAAAAGTGAAAAATTACAAAGATATTTTGAAATAGTGAGCAATTTGATATTTTTTTATAAAATATTAAATTGCAACTATTAATATAGTTTTATAATTTTTTAAAGAAAGTAAATCTTGCAACTTTGATTTTTTTAAAATTTTTTCTAAACAATTTGACAACTAAAAGCGAACAAAATTAGAAAACTTGAATCAAAATTTTACCACTAAAATGACAAAACTCAAAAATTGGAATCTAGCAGGACTCATTATTTTCAAAGATTTTTCTAAATAATTTGATGACTAAAATTAAAAATTATAGATATAAGGGAATATATAGCAACATATATATATATATATATATATATATATATATGTATGTATGTATTTATGTATCTATGTATGTATCTGTGTGCGTGAATATATATTTAGTTGTCAAATTGTTTAGAATTTTTTTTTTAAAATAATCAACCTTACAAGATTTAAATACATTCTTTAGAATTATAAAATTATATTAGTAGTCACAATTTAACATTTTATATAAATTTTCAAATTGCTCACTATTTAAAACAAATATCTCTATAATTTTTTTATTTTTAGTTGTCAAATTATTTAGAGAAAATTTTTAAAATAATAGGACCTACTAAATTCTCATATTTTGAGGTTTTTTAAATTTTAATGGTACAATTTTGAGTCAAGTTTTACAATTTTTATTTTTAATTGTTAAAATATTTAAAAATTAAAATTATTATATTTGAAAAATATTAGTAGATTCAAATATATTTTTAAATGCCATAATTTAACATTTTTATAAAATTATATTATGGGATTTGAACGCTCTACCAAGAAAACACATGTAGTTATTGAATTTTAAGTTTTCTTTAAAAAAATAAAGAAATCATTTATTAAATTATTGACAATTTCTTGAATTAGAATCATCCATCCAATAGGTGATATCGAGAGATCAATTTCAGACTTGAAATTATTTATTAAACAAATGATGTGGCTGCACACCGCTATCACAAATTACTCCAGTTTCATAAACAGTTTATAAAGTATTTCATTTTAAGAAATATTTTTTAAAGAATATTATTCCAAAAAAAACCTATTTCATGATTATAATATATATATTATTTACTTAATAGGCAAAACAGTGACTCCTTGGAGGCACTCATCAGAATCTTGGTCCGGTGATCCAATTTGTCTCGCCACCCAGCCATTGCAACCTTGGCGAGCTCTTCTATTCCAAGTCGATGCATCAAGATATAGCACTCGTTTCCACCTCGGAAGGTTCATAATTACCTCAAATAAGAAAAGATTATGTGAAGTGCTATATCATAGCTTCATTAGTAGCATGAGAGCCGTGCTATAATATGTGGTTGATAAGCGTCCAAGTTCATCATATTTAACAGTTCTATGGATCGGTTAGAGGAAATCTAAAACCTCAGGAATCGAATCGAGTTGTGCTGAGTTTGGGATAGGTCAAATTGTTTGAGATGGGATTATATTACTGCATGGCTCCATGCAATTACGGCGGCGACGATTGATGAATAGGATTTTCATGGTTCCAGAGGAAGGATCAAAGAGGATTCAAAACTCTGAACTTTTACCATCGACTCATTTAGGAGGCGTTTGGTAATATTTATTTGAGAACTTAATTTCATTTAATAGTAGTGGTTGAATGAAAATGATGGGAAAAAATAAAAAAAGGAAAAGAAATATTAACGTTAAGCTGACAGCTAATATATGGCCGGTGAAAAGCTTGTGGGACCATCAGTAGTAATCTGAAATTCAGAATTCTGAGTCAATTAAATGAAGTAGTTAAATATATTGAGATGCTATGCAAAATAATAACGATAGATGATGATATTAGACAGAAACGTACAGATTAACAAATACCATCAATGAAAACATGTTTGGACGATAGAGAAAAGAAATATAGACCAGATGGTAACTATCTCCGAACCCTTCTCCCTCTTTTTCTTTAATAATAATAATAATAATAATAATTGATGACGACGACAGCCCCGATGAAGGTTTTCAGATCACCTTCATTTCCCTCCAGGTGGCGTACCAGTGCCTGGACCGCCGGATGTTCTCCCGCCGCTTCTTGTAGACCAGCGCCCCCAGCCCCGCCACGGCCGCCGCCGCCAGAACCCCCACCGTGACCCCGGCCTTCTTCCACCCGCTCATGCTGCTGGAACTGGCCCCAAACTCGGCCTGCTGGCTGCTCTTTTCACCGTCCAGGAAGACCTCGTTGGCCGGCGCCGGGGAAGGCGTCGGGGACGGTGAGGAAGCAGGGGGCATCGGGGGCGAGAATGCCGGCGATGGGGCGGCCGGAGCAATCGCGGGAGCCGGCGACGGTGGAAGCGACGGGGTGGGCGATACCGGGGCCAGGATGGGTCCTCCGGGGGCCGGCGAGGGTGGGATGTCGGAAGACGCGAGATCCGCCACGACGAGGAGGAGGAGGAGGGAAAGCAATGCTGGTCGCGCCACCATGGTCGGATCCAGGCAGTGACGTCTCAGCGGGTGGAGAAGGAGCAGAGACAGATAGATATCTCTGTACTCTGAACTAGAGAAAAGAATGCACAGAGATTGTCGATGGATGGGGAGAGATGACGAGAGGAGAGTCCGTCGTCCGTCCGCACATGTATTTATATCTTTAAATATTAATTATTTTTATAAAAAGGATTATTAAAAAAGATTAAGACCACCTATAATAATGATATGAAAAACTTAAAATATTTCAAAACACACGTTTCTCTGGCTGGTAAACTTGCTAGATGTTACCGTTTCTCTGGCTGATAAACTTGTTGCATGTTCCATTACAATAAATAAATAAACTTGTTAGATGTTTTTGTTTGGATTTCCACAGTTGGGAACTTTGAAGTCGTGGCCTCGCGACTTCGCTCTACCACGGCTTGCTTTAGGTACAATAGCACGATAGAAGTCCAACCGAGCTCAAGCTGAGACCACGAATTCATCACCCGGCCTAAAATGGAGGACCAACTAGGTGGTAAGCAACGTTAGTTGAGGTCGGGTCGAGATCCACCAATTGACGAATTGGTAGATACCAAAACACCAACTAAACAGAGCTCATAACATGGACGGACAGAATTGGAAGCTACCATTGGCTGTTGGCTGGCCATATAATTCTATAGTTTTTGCCATTCGAGCCACGCGTCATTGGTGAAATGTGGGGAGTTTTTGTTCGGTTCTTCCTTCCAGCGTAGAGTTTCTGTTCGGTTCTTCCTTCCAAGGCCCCGAAAGCAGCAACCATTTATGGATACATCGGACATTGGATGGCTCGTAAACCCGATCAATTAATAAAAATTGGTGACTCCACTCCCCCTACAAGATTGACATATGTTTACAAGCCTACCATACTAGGTACACCTAACAATCGCTACCAAAGCATGACCATTTCATTTGAACCATCCACAACAGCTTCACTGAGAAAGCTCTACCCTTCTTCCCCAAATAATACCCCACTTTTAACCTTCAAGTCCCAACCAAATCAACACCAATAGTTTCATAGAAAATATATATATATATATATATATCCCTCAATCGATCATATCATATCTTAAAGCACAATATAACAAAAACAAAAAACAAAAAAATCTATAGATTACTTGAGTCTCGCCTCGCCTCGCCTCTGCTCCAATAGTCATAGTCAAGGCCTGTCTCGCCACCCTACAGGGATGTTGTTCAACCCAGTAGCTAATATAAACCTAGTAGCTATTTTAATAAAATACATGTATATTTGATTAATATCTATGAGCATATTTGAATATAAATAAATATAGATATGTTGATATATTTTTCAACCTGGTAGCTATTTTAAACTGCGAATGAAACCGTGAGCCATCCTACAGGGATGTTGTTCGCCGCTTTTTGACAAGGCAACGAGACGAGATGGTATGGCTTGCGTCGGGCAAGGTTGACATCCATTTATTTTCATATCACCATGTTCCACTGAAAAAGATACAATTGATTATTCATTTTACTCATTTAAATTAAAATTTGAATCTCGATTTCTTTGCTGTTGCCCAGATCTCCAAACAGCTGTTGATATCCCAGCATGGGGGTGGAGTGGACTGCTAACTATAGAAAGTTGGGGGATCTCGTGAATCGGGCAAGGATAACTTGGCGGTTCGCCGAGGAATGTGTGATTCCTTGCCTCTATCGTGTGGCGTTTACATGAAGCGATCCGATAAATAAATAAATAAGCCATCGTATTTGTCCTTCCATGCGATTTGTCTGCATCCTCTGGTGTGACTTGTCTTGCCCAAGAGTCCTCACTCTCATCGTCTTTTTAGCCAGGTGGGACTTGTCTTCTGCTATTGGTGCGTCCTCATGCGATTCATCTAAATGAGGACGCGATTCATCTAAAGAGTGCTCGCTTTCTGATTTCTTCAAGGACACCTTACTTTTTTTTTTTTTTTTTTTTTTTTTTTCTTCTTTCTAAGGGCTTGTTTGATTTATAAAAAATAACTTACAAATAAAAATAAAATATTTAAAAATTAAATTTATAGATATAAAATATTTGAACTATCATATTTAATTAATCATAAAAAAAATATTTTTTTTTGAGAAAGAATGAAGCTGTCACGTTTGGTTGAATAGTTTCTTTCCCAAAAAAGTAGTACAGAATACCAATTATATCCTTAAGTTCTTAAATTTTTTTTTATTATATAATTTTTTTAAACTTCTATATGGGTTATAAGAAATGATTAAGAAATCAAGATATCAAAATTCTAAATGAAGACAAAAAGTTTTAAATCAAATTGATACCATTTGAAGCGAAGCGTTTTTTCCATCCTTCTTTGAAAATATATATATATATATATATATATATGACGAAGATATATATGACGAAGAAGGGTATGTAGGAAAGAAAAAGGATTACGGTAATGATAAAATTTTTTTATTTTTCATAAAATGCAGGAATTCAAATCACGTGGAAATAGAGTATTCCTATGGATGGGCCGAATCAAACTAAGAAATAAAATTTCACAATCTCATGAACCAAATGAGCTCTAAGATCTAAATTTAATAATAGAGTGAGAGTTCTCTCTTTAATTTGTTCATGATCAACTTTGATGGTACCATGACGAATAGACGATCAAATGATAGAACAAGATTCCTCACCAAGCTGTGCTCAACTGGAGCGGTGAAAAGGCACCTAGCGATGGTTTCATCCATGCCATCCATGTTTTACATGCTTCGACCGTATTGGATTGGAGACTTGAGGAAGCCTCATGGTAAACAAGATGTCTAATCTGGAGACCCCAAACTCAAGATAATGCTGCAGCCGATTGGATTGCTACTACTGCTCCCTCGCAACTTACAACCAGGGTGGTTTGATATATCGAAGCAACATCGCCTACATTGTCGCACAGGCCTGAACCGTGGACTCGCGAAACGGAGGCGTTAATAACGGTTGCATGTTATTCTTCTCAAATACATGCATACACACAAAAAAAAATATTAATTGAAAAGATGATGTGCCATTCTACTCTCAAAACACGAATTGATGCATCTGGACTCGTGGAAGAATTTTACAATTCTGGAGCGTACGTTTTGACAACTGCTTGCCCCTTTCTTAAACAAGGGCAAAGATTATAAATTTACTCAAAACACAGTAACCAGACCACAGAAATAGATTACCACAAAAAAGGGGAAAAGAAAACAAAAAACAAAAGAAATAATAGTGTGAAAGGATAAATCCCTTGCATGCTTGCATGCATTACCTGATAGATTGGCTAGCAAACACATTGAGCCGAATAGAACAAGTTTAAGCTAGTTTACAAACGATATCGGATAAAAGAATCAAGCTGCACCAGGTCAGCCATTGGTTCAAGGTAGGAATTTTATTCTCATGAGCTGCAGTCCAACCTTACAGGGGTATCTTCTCACGCTCATGACATCAAGGGAAAATCTATGCTAACAAAGACCCAGGGACTACGTTACTTCTAAGATGCCTATCCGAAATGCACTGAGAGTTCTCACCATTTGCAGGATTAAAGCAAAAAGTTAAACATACGCATCGTTCTACAATTCATCTTTCACATCTGCTCTGGTACGCGTCTCGCTTGCCGGTGCAGAAGCATCAGTAGCGCTCTCAGTTCTTGTTGCTGACGCTGGTTTCTGGAGATTGAAAGGGACCGCAGCATGCTTTTTGATGAATTTGTAGAACGCCACCACTGTTCGATCTGTATCAACGGTGATCTGTCCAATTCCAGCGAAAAGAAAAACAAATACCACAAATCAGTCTTTGAAAAAAGATGAGGATGCAAATCCACAGAAAATCCCAACTCAAAGATTGATACCAAACATCAAAAGCAAATGCATCACTAACCGGATCAAAACTCTTGTTTCCTGCTGGAAAGAAGAGGATTGTAGGGAAACCATCAGCCTGAAACACACGAGCAAAAAAAAAAATAAATCCAGCCAGGCTCGAAAGCCAGTGTCCAGTTTCTTAATGATGAAAAGAAAGATAATTTGACCGCATGAACATGAAATACACCAAGACAGTTCATTCACTCAATCAAGTCTAGACTAACATAAATCGATGAAATAGGGAATCACAATTTAAATGACAGCCCACTAACTTACAAGAAGTCAGCCCTGCAACATTAGAAAAAGTAAATTACTTTCTGGGCTAAGACATGGTATTTCAAAACCAACAGCTAATTTATTCAAGTATCCAGCTTATTATAGCACAAATTAATCAGAAACAAGACCTTGGCCCGAGGGTGCTCGTTTGAGGTTCCGTCCATTTTCGCTATGACTAGAGAGTCAATCCTGCGTAGATGTTTTCCAAGCTTCTTATAAGTTGGCTCCAGCGCTTGACAATGCCCGCACCATGGTGCATAGATCTGGTCCAAACCTGAAGATCGGATCATGTTGCACATATGGAACAGCTTAATTTGTTGCTGCCGACAAGTCATTTACCTCAAGAAGAACATCCTTGGATTCATCCAAGACTATCTCATCAAAATTATTTCCAACAACAATTTTCACATCCCCATCATTCTGTTTAAATGCATAACCAATGATTAGATCAGAGATATATGGGCAAATATGCAAAAAATAACGAGAATTTTGTAACCCACAGTTTCAGGTATTGGGTCTGATTTGTAGAAGGGCTTCAGCTTGTCTTCCAAGAAATCCCAAGCAAATGCCTGAGATAAAGGATTTTGCATATCAGAAAATAAAATTCAAGATTTATTATTTTAAAGTTCAAAAGTTCAAGTATCATGAACAATTTCAGGAAAACTAGTTGCTAATGTTACACAGTAATTTATGCAAATTATAATCACGCAAAAACCATACAGATTGTGCAAATCAAATTAATGCACAATGCATATTATCATTGTGCAAAAAACTTATATAGACTGTGCAAGGCATAACAACAATCCACATAGTTACTTCAGTTAGGTAATTATAGCTGAAAGAGACAAAAAAAAAAAAAAGGAAAAAGGAACCAATCATACCACCCCCCACACCCCCCCCCCCCCCAACAAAAAAAAAAAAAAAAAAACCCTAAAAAACCATACATAAAAACGCAACTCCGAACTCTTGTGGATTTGCATATTCACACCAAAGACCTTTAGTGTTTGGAGTTTTTCTATTTCCTTTACACCTTTTTCGGATGATAATTAATCTTATCTATCTAACAGGCATCTGAACAGATTAATAGAGCACAGGTTACAGAAGGTATCCAATGAAGCATGCACTCACATGATGCTAACCAACCATTGTGTCAAGTCCAACAATTTATTAGCATTGTCAACATTAGAGGTGTCAAATAGGCCGTGACAGGCCCATCGGGTTATGGCGCTATGTCGGTCCAGCATGGTTACTGTTACAAGCCATGCTGGCATAGCCCCCGACACTTGAGGAGCTACTAGCCACAGCCCACAGGCCTGAGCCCAGCTAGGCCAAGCTAGGCTGTGCTTACCATGGCTTGTGAGCCAGCCCACCAATGCTAACTCATTATGCCAGCCCACTAGCATGGCCTAGCTATTTTTTATTTTTAAAATAATTTTTTTAATATCAGCCTTACAAGCCAAGTAATTGTTTGATTTTTTGAACTACTATTGCAGAAATTAAATAAAACAAATTATATATATATATATATTCATGAGTTGGCAGGTGGCTTGCCATCAGGATCATGTAGTCCCACCATTGTATTGCTTGGTCCTCTTCCAATGCTGGACCAGATGACATTCACTCTAAAGTGTCCTAACTATAGTCTTTCTTACAAATGTGGCATACAACTCCAAACCCTTTGCCCACGATCTCCTCGATGCTGAAGTGCTTGCAGGCATCAGAGATCTTGGCTCTAGACCTAGACATAAAGCTCAAAGTAGCACCACTGGAGTTGAGAACATTGGTTCTAGTTTGTGACTGTGGTGTGTCAAGATTGATCTCAACACATCCGATCTCCTTCGAGTCAAGTTCGAAGCTATAGTAGGGTGCACAAGAGCGAGAGCTACTAGCATCGATCATTGTAGAGACTAGAGAGGTTTTGCGAAGAGATTAGAAAAGCTTGTAAAGACATTAGAAATGCTTGTAGGGAGATCAAGAGAGCTTGTAACTTGTAAGGAGCTTAGGAAAGCTTTGGAGAGAGCTTAAGAGAACTTAGAAGAACTTAAAAGAGCTTAACATTTGATGTGAGATAAGAGAGAAGGGTTGGAAAGTATTAATAAAGAGTTAGAGAGCCTCTAAATATCCAAAACAACTTTGCAAACTAGTTTTTGGCCATTGAGAAAGGTAAATAGGTATTTTTAAGCAATAAACAAGAATACCCTGAAAAACTAACTATTTTTGGCTGTTGAAAAATGCAAAAAAAGGCAAAAAATCTTTTTCTAAGGAAATGGACAAGGATACCCCTTAAACTAGCCTTTTTTCGCTGTTGAAAAAGGGCAAAATGGTAAAAATGCATCTCCTCATGGGTTGTGCACGTGCCATGCTGTGCTTAGCCCACGAGCCATGCCACCGTACCAACACGGCGTGTGGGCCAACAAGGGGGTCCAGGATGGCTACTATAACAACCGTGCCGTGCCTAGCAAAGCCCATATCATGCCAGGCCATGCCACAAGCCGTCCAACCCGTTTGAAACCTCTAGTCAAGATGCATAAGATAAAACATATGCCATAATCTTTATTAAACTTCTTCAGAGTTGATATCATCTTTGGAGTTGACATCCTCTACACCTTAATTACCCAAGTGATTTCTGATGCTGATGCATTCCTGCTTTACTTCTGATCATATTGCTTCCTCTAGCACAGACCAAAAGACAAATAACTCAAAATTGGTAGAAAAGCAGAAAAGAATTCAGTTTATAAGGCATTTAGACACTTCACCTAACCAAACTGATATTTGAAATACATAATTTTCAGTCAACAAATCAAATAAGCATGATTTGGATGTGGAATTATCTAATTGGTGCACTTAAGCATATTAGAAAGGCATGAAGGGAAACAAAACCTTAATGCTGTCAAATGTCACTCCACCGTCGAGTATATATTTCTTAGCATCTTCATTTCCTGTATATGCCAAAACCTGTCAAAAATGCATGATTACAAAAACATAAGTTCACAATTACAATGGATTTGGCTTTTCTCTTCAACAAGAACAAAGTTTTCAGTAAAGACAACACTTCACTAATCTAGTGTATACATGGTTGAGGGGAAAAAAGTACTTACCTTCGGACCATCTCCAGTCACTCCGAAGTATTCTGAAACTGGTTTACCCACATCCTCATTATCCCTCTCCACATATACAAAGATGAGCTACAGAACGTACAAGAAATATTAAGGGCTAAGTTCCATAGAACAAAATATCATTCGGTATAGAGAACAATCCTACAAAAGGCATCAGAGCCTCTCCTCCCAATACACAAAAACAAAAGTAAAAAATAAATAAATAAAAAGGACAAGTAGGAATGCCAAAACATATTACAGCAAAACAAATTTTATCTCCAATAGCCAGTTATTTGGTTCTAGTATTTGTTAAAAACATGGTTTTTTGTGTGTGTAGATACTAATAATAAATACTCTAAGCCTATAGGTCAGACCCATATGCCCATACCATCTCGCCACTAGTCCTTGTACCAGTATCATGAGGACCAGTATCACACTAGTACAGTGTCAGCATACCCAGTGCGTAGGTTGGTTCGGTATACCGAAACCTAATACTCACCAATATCGAGTCTTGATTCAGCACCGATAGAGTTTGGTATGCTTGGTATGGGACAGCATGCACCGATACAGCATACCATGATTTTAAGTATCAACACATGCCACACCACAAATAACTTCATGAATAACCAACCTTTTCCTTCCATAAATGCTAAATCATCAATTTTCCAGTTTAAAGAAAACAAACTATATCATCACGACCTAAATTATAGATTCTCAGCTTAACATGGAAAACATATTCCTAAATCAGAAAGCAATGTATCAAATTTTAAGCATTTATGAGAATGAAAGATAGTCCCTTGAGCTTCAATTTTATGAACACTTCCAACTCTCCTAAAAAAATAATAAATAAGCACAACTTTTTATTTTTTAAGATAAACAGACAGAAACACATTGATTAAGTATCAAGAAGACATGCAAATCCTACTAAGATCACAAAAAAGGATCTCAAAAATAATTAAATAAATAGGTAATTAAAAAAAATGCACCTTTTTGTATCACACTTAACAGCTCACTTAAACAGATTTCAAATTCAATTCAAAGTAAAAGATTCTCTGAATACAGTAGTCGAATCATTTAATTCAATAACAAGAAATAATACAGATTGGGGTGAAAAGGGACCAAAATGGACTCAAATTCAACACAAAAAATCAAGGTTTCTGGATAAAAAAAAAAAGCATAACCTTCCGCTTCGATCACCTGACAGCATCGCGATCAGTCCACAGAAGCAGCTCCAATTGAAGAGGCAGCTCAAGCTTGAATTGATGGCAGAGGTATCAAACTGAAACCCTATAAGATATCGAGAAGGGAAAGCACCAGGAAGGAGATGAAAAAGGAGTAAAGAAATGGTGATGGGAGTCAAAATAAGCAATTAGCACAGGAGTCACCAAGACTGGAAGAAGCCACAAAGCACCTCATTGTGAATTCAGCAAAAGACTTGAAAGAGAAGAGAAGAAGAAGAGAAGGGGAGATTTAGAGAGGTGAAGCAGCAGAAGAGTGGGAGAGAAAAAGGCAGGAGGGCAAGACACAGGAAAAAAGAAGAGGGTTCTAATGGATAGGTTGAAATTACTAAGATACCCTTAGAATATCCAGGCAGTGGGGCAGCTACTAAGTCATGACTCATGACTAGATTTTTTTTTTTATAATCTAAAAGAATTCATGAACCTTTTTGATAAAATATATTTAATTTTTAATATTTTTTAAACATAAGGGGATATGGTGAGGATTCCAACTCCATTGCACCATGTACACATCTCTACCAAAAAAATATATTATACATGCATATCTTTATATAATTAAACTACTTCCGGTCCATACGATGAGGATAAAAAGGTTTTATTTGTACCCAAAGAAAAAGTGACTTTTACCCAAAAAAAGAGGTTTTGCACACGTCTTCGAGATAAACAAAACAAGTAGCAACCTTGCAGTAGAAAAATGCTTTAACCAAGGTAAGAAACTGCTTTAGCTACGTTAGAAGGATTAAATAATAGACACTGCAAAAACAGGATGGAAACTAAAGAAAATAAATGATCACCATTCAATAAATTATCTAACAACTAGTCTTAACAAAACATTGCATTACATTGGAATATTTAACACTTACCTTTCCCTTGAACAATTTTGCTGCCTCTTGGAAGATTGGCATGACTTTCTCATTATCATTTGACTCAGCAAAGAGCAAAATCTATCAAACCACAAGAGAGAAAACAATGACATCAGAAGAAAATTGGAATTTTGGCACAAGAAAATTCTTTATTAAATTATAGCACATCAGCATGTTGCCAACATGACCTACCTGCTTTTTGATTGGATTATCAAAAATAAGTGGAGCAGTTTCTCTGGTAAATGTGGTAACTAGAGGTAGCTTGTTGGCAAAAACAAAATCAACAATAGCAGTCGTAGTAAACTGACCATCTGCATAAAGGAAAACCAGCAACCATCTTTAGGCATTGTTCCAACATTTATTCCTTCAGAAATCAGAGCAATTATCAGAAGCATACCAAAGTATGATAGCTTTTCTGCCTCCTTCTTCAGCAACACCAAAGAAGGACGTTTAGCTTCGGGATCAATATGAAAAAGTTTTGCAACATCAGGACTGATGGTTTGGTAAAAGTTGACATCGTCTTCAAGTTTGGAAGCAGCAGCAAGCTCCTTACTATTAGCACCCTACAGTAATTCAAAAGGAGATCAGCATTAATCTTAGACCTGAAGAGAGTTGACTGTTTAAATTCAATGTCTTAGGCTATGATATCAAGTTCAGCAAGATGTGAGAGTGCGCTATGATCTGTTAAATTGTTGGTGAGAGACAAAATCACATAAATCTAACCTTACTAACAATCCTTAGTTCAAGTTCCAGCAGCTAAAACACAATTACGAAGGTCAAAATGGCGTCAAACATAAACTCAGTAGATTTCTATCGCCCGATAGAAATTGTTGGTGAGAGACAAAATCACGTATATCTAACCTTACTAACAATCCTTAGTTCAAATCCCAGCAGCTAAAACATAAATACAAAGGTCAAAATGGAGTCAGATGTAAACTCAGTAGATTTCTATAGCCTGATTAAATATAATTAAACCATAGTAAAGTCCTGAATCTTCATTTGTTAAATTTGTTCAAGTAAAACGTCATGAGTTGCAGCAAGCCAGAGAAAGAAGTAAGCAATTACCACCAGCGAGTCGAGAAAACCCAATGCAACTTTATTCTCAGCAATCAGAATCTTCTCTGCCTCTTCAATTGATGTTATGTTATGGACTCCAGGTCCAATCTTCTTCTTGATCCAGGTCACAATGGCATTTCTGCATAGAAATAATGCACGGAGCACTCAGCAGACACGAGAAATTATCATTTAGACTCAAAATCTTCTCCCCTTTGTCCTCCTTGCTATTATTTTCTGGGGCAGTATTAGGCTAGGGTTTCTCTTTTTGATGCAATAGAAAGAATCTAAGTACCACTGACGCTACGATATCAAATAGTCCTTTCGAAAATCCAGATTCAAAAAAAACAAAATTTACACAAAAACCCTGAACCCTAACAGCCCCCAACCCCCCGCCCCCTCCCCGGGGGAAGCCTTTTCTAGGCGAGAAAGAGGAAAGCGAGGAAAGCGAGGGAAAAATTCGAAGACCAAAGTTACTATTTTTTCAAAAAATGAAGCAAATCAAGTCAGATCAGAGCAGATCGAACAAGAGGGGACCATGAGATCTGAGGGAGAGACGTCTTTACTTGGTCCGCTGGCCGGGATAGTCCTTGTGGACGCCGTCGACGAAGAAGAGCACGGTGGGGAAGCCCTGGATCTCGTACTTCTGGGCCAGCTCGTTCTCCTCGGTGGCGTCCACCTTGGCGAGTGCCACGTCCTCCCCCCGGAGCGCCGTTGCCGCCGCCGCGTACTCCGGCGCCAGAGCCTGGCAGTGGCCGCACCACGGCGCGTAGAATTCCACCATCACGTGAGGGCGCTTCCCCACGAAGTCGCTGAAGTTGCTGTCGGTGAGCACGACTACGTCCGTCTCGTCGATCGCCGGCGGGGCGTCGTGGTCCGAGTCGGCAAAGCCCTCGTGGTCCGAGTCGGCAAAGCCCTCGTGGTCCAGCTCCTCTTCGTCGTCGGCCTCGTCTCCGGTGTATTCCGGGAAGGCATCATCGGAGCCCGGGAAGCTGTAGCCGCCGACGTCATCTTCCTCTTCCTCGAGGAAGCTGAGATCCTCTTCAAGGTCGAGATCGGTTCCGCCCTTCGTGGACACGCCATGGACGAGAAGGAGAGCTGTAATCGCGATGGCGAGGAGATTAGCCCGAGACGATGCCATGTCTTTCTTTCTGAGCGGAGGAAAGGAGAGGAGAGAGACACAGATTCAAGGGGCTTTAAATGGGGGAAGACGGGGTGTGAGCGTCCACAAGTAAGCGTTAAAAGACACGTTTGACGCTGCTGTATTGGACGGCTTTAGCAACCATTTAATTTTAATTTAATTACTAGACTGAAAGCTATTTTTTTTATAACCAGAAATAGTAACAAAAGATATAGTTTTTATCAAAACAAAATTATTATTATAAAATATTATTTTATAACGTAACAAAAGATATTGCATAACTTATTTTAATTATTTAATTATTATTATTATTATTAAAATATTATTAATTATTCATTTTGATATTTTAATCTCAATAGCATATTCAATAATATTATTATATTACTTAAATTTACAAAACCACTATAGTAATATCATTATATATATATATATATAATAGTTTTATCTTACAATAAAATTAGAATATTTTATAATAATATTTTAATATAGTATGATAAATTATATTATGTGATATTATATTATTAGAATATAATGATATTATAATATTATCTAATGCAACTATTTTATGTTTAATGGAATTTTTATTAAAATCAAAATAGTTTTCTTTATGCCTATAATATTATAAGAATGTTGTTATACTTTAATATTATAATATTAAATTTAATATTATATCCATCATCACCCCTAAAAAATTAATATAACAACCTTATTATAATATAACATTAAATTATGATATAATACAATATTATAATATTTTAAGTAAATATTATAATAAAAGTGTATTAACACATGGGTTACATTAATATCAAACGAGTTATATAAAATTTTCAATTCATTCATATTAGGACTTTATGCTATAAAATATGATAAATAAAATTTATTATCTTTTTAAATCATTTTCTTTATGTGATCATAAAATAGTATGCTTATGATAAATTTAATTTACTTTTTTAATTTTATTATACATAATAAATATAAAAATAAAATTAACATTTTATTCTACGCTCAATTTCCCACCTCAAACAAAATATTGAAATCCCAACGCTCATCTTATCACATTCCTGTGTCAGTTTCATTCTTACAATCAATTGAGGCAGGCGCAAAGCATGAACCATATAAGCCTAGTCTGATCTATATATATATATATATAATTTCCTCTCTGTAATTCTACAAATCCTTCTGACAGCACAGCACAGAAATATCCAAACAGATTCTTAGCAATAAAACTTATTTTTATGAAAAACTTATGCTTGGATAAGACAACAAATCCATGCTTCTTTATCCGGGTATCTCATAAAACCTCAAGATCAGGTTCTGTATAAGAGAGCATGTTTCTTCTTAAAACCGGCTTTCTAAAACGCATATCCCATGTTACCATCTAGGCCCATCTCCTATGTAGCTCCGCGAATGCTCAGCATTTTTATTCTTTAATCCTTATTCTTCGTCTTTTGGCAAGGAGGTTGGCACCACAGCCATCTCTCTCAAGTCCCTAGCACGTTCCAAGTAACCCTATTCAATGCTCTGTCTTCCCGAAGCCACAATGCTTATGACCATGCAAAATGGGCTTAACATCAATTTTGGGACCATCGTTTGTTAGGTGTGCTCTGGAATCAAATTTAAATATTTTTTTTTTCTTTCTTCTAAAAACCTATGCAAAGCAAATTCTACCCAAACAATAAAACATAAAAAACTAGATTCCTAATTGCGAAAATCCAATACCTGTTTCGGCGAAATCTGAGTGATTTTATCAAATGGGCAGCCAAGCATTCCTCCCAAGTCTTCTTGTCTTCACCTCCCACCCACCGAGATTTGTCACCATCCAAACAAACAACCCCAAGAGGTTAACCAAGTTTTGTCAGAGATATTGCCGTGGAGCTCGGAGCATATGCAGCTCTTTTTGGCAGGTCAGCCACCCTCACAGTCACGGAGAGGAAATATCGCAAATTCCAAGGTAAATAATATCAAGTGTTGGATCACAGCACATGCGTTTCCATGTAGCCTTCTCTCTCTCTCTCTCTCTCTCTCTCTCTCTCTCTTTTTTTTTTTTTTTTGTTTTAGCAAATTGCTTTTGGATGACGTGATCCTTTGTCAGATCCAATCCACTGTTGCAATCTGTTCAACGCTAGCAAAGGTCCAAAATTCCAGCTTCATTTGGTGTCGATTAGCGTTCAAAGTAGAAGCTCACAATCAGTGAAATCTCAGAGAGTCCGCAACGTATATATTGACATCATTATAGCCTGGAGGAAGACCTCACAATTTCGCTTCTAGCACTCGAGCAATTGCTCGCACAACTACTACTTAGTTTGGTCTATTCAAATGAGGTCCTATACAATAAACCAATACAATGAAAGAATAACAAAGTAACCGCAACCAGGGGAACAACTCTCGAGTACAGAGGAAAGGGGGAGGTTCACTTGAAAAGCTCACTGCCAAGAGTCACAGCACCAATCTCATCACCACGGTCGTATGCCGATTGGTGACCCAACTTCTGGTCATAGATCAATTCAAGTTCTCGGACCACCATCCTCATCGTTGGCCGTCTTTGACCCTCATCTACGCATCGCAATGCTAAATCCAACACTCCATGCAAGGCAAGAGGAGAGTCTTCTACCAGCGCCTTATCAATATAATCACCGGGATCACGTAATGTTTTTGCCTTTATCTCCCCATGAAACAAGAGAAAATCAAAAGAATGGCACAGATATTATGTTTCAAACTTGTTTAAAATGTACAAAGATATGCATTGGACCTTAAAATGCACTGAAAAATGCCAGCACATTAAATACAATCCAACTAGTTGACAATGAGAAGAAAATTCTGAGATGCACTTACTTTGGTGGCATATCACTATTATGTTTTACACCTTTGTACAAAGGCTACAGAGAAGAACATTATGATACATACAGTGCACCATTAGAAATTATATGGAAGGCTGAAATATTAAATAATTTGTTTGGAATTTGCTTACCATATATTTAAAGAGATACATGTTTTGTGATCCGAAATATTAATTTTAAACTTCTTATGATTATAAGATTTTTTTTTTTTTTAAATTTTTTACAAGAACCCCTTTTTTTGTTATATGCTACCTATAAAAAAATTGATATAGAAGTAAACAGATGCAAGATGCAAGCAATGCCAGAAAGGATGCCTTTCCAAAGTGAGGTATGAACTTGATACAACTCCATACACGCATTGAGTGAAATCTGGATTATATTAAGAGGCAGGGTGATGGAATATCATTACCTGTTCTACTAAGGGAAATCCTCCTCCTTCTAGTTGTTTGCTATCGGTAGCTTTGCATCCGCTTATCATCTCAAGCAGGAAGACGCCAAAACCATAGACATCACTTTGCTCAGAAAACATGTTTATCGAACTCAATCTGGAAAAAAGAAAGCAGACAAAATGCTATTAAAATCAAGCATCAAATCCAGAGCATCTCCAACTAGGATCATCTAAATCTAAAACTAAAGCCAGGATTATATCACTCATCATCAGATGTTATTGCTAGTTTAGCTCCAAAGATTTCTTTGCTACTCAGCTAATAGAACAAGACAAAAAACATTCTTAACCAATTATATGCCACATTAGAAACATCACTGCTTTAATGCCATATTGGGAACCATATTATTTGAGAGGGCAAAAGTAGTACTCTGGGTCAAGAAAGCAATCAGTGCTTGATGGACCAGCACGGTTCCTCCCACACAGTAGTTTGGAGAGACCAAAATCAGCTACCTTAGCTGCAAAGTTATCATCCAAAAGAACATTTCTGGTCTTGAAGTTCATGTGAAGGAGAGGGGGCACCAAACCATGCAAAAACTCCAGTCCTGGGTGCATTTGTGATATTGCAATTATTCAAACAACACAAGCAAAAAAAGGCCATTAATGACTCATAAAATAGCGAATAGTATAAAGAACTATGAACTGAGTTCTTTTCTCGGAAAATGGTACATCGGCTCAAATTATTGGAGGTAAGTGACAGATAATACAGTTTCTTTAAGAAAACTCACCTCGAGCTGCATCTGTAGCGATGGATAACCGTTGTCGCAAGTTTAGCTTTCCGATAGGCAAACCATCAGTGTCTGCAAAAGGATGAATACTAGTTGAGAGAGGAGTGAAGTAGAGAATTTGGGTTTGTGCAGATGAAGGAGGCACCATATAAATGATTTCCAACATTGCCATTAGACATGTACTCGTACACAAGCAACTGTTGATCGCTCTCTTGACAATAACCTATAAACTTGACAATATTTCTGTGTTGGATATGACCTATTTCCTTTACCTGATTTAAACAGTGAAAAAATGAGGAGCACCACGTAAGTGTCAGTCCATGAATGAAACAGGTGATACTATTACTGAAACCACATAGAAAATAAAATGAAACATCCATTACTTGTTATTGGTAGAGTTATATGACAAAGAATTTAGGCTTGATAAGTAAAACCTCAAACTTCAACCTAATTCTCTTTACAAATCCTTTTTCATGTTATGTGGGTGGTATGCAATTTTGCATTTAACACTTCAGCATCTAGGAGCTTCGACTCAACTCGATAAATGGTGTTCCAGTTCAGCAAATATTCAATTGTGTTCCTGTCTAGTTTTGAGTCAACATCTAGTGAACATAAGGTGGTTTCAAGTTGCAATAATCATATATTGGAAAGCAAGCAGTCACACACACATATTATCAGAGCAGATGTTTAGCAGACGTTACAATTTCAAAAGCTTCTGCTTTTGAAATTTCTAGGTGTATGATTTTCCCTCTGTTAACCATAGACTTTTTTCCCGCTATGAGATAAAGCATACAAAACTCAAAACTGTAAAAAATAAAAAAATAAATCATGAGTAAATGGACAATTATAAAGAAAAGAGCACCCAGAGACACTCCTCAAAAATTCAATGGAAACAAACACTTCATGGAACTAAGTTATGAATGTGACCTAGAAGGGATCTTTCTCAAGATGGCATTTTTTTCAGTCAATGCTGAGGATCAAGATAAAGGTTCTCTATATCATATAACTGCTCTAAGTGCATATTTACCTATCAATTTTCTGAACAACTTGTTTGCTTCTCAAAAATGTATTTAAGTTTCTATCAAATGATTTAATATTTAAACCTGTTAGTAGTATGGACATACAGGGTGAAAATAACCAGACTGTTATGGTAAATCTCAGGTGGCTTTCATATTACCTCTTGAAGAAAAAATTGAGTAGGTTCATGAAAACATCTTTTTATGGCCACAATTGTTCCATTCTCAAGCAACCCTTTGTATACTAAACCCCATCGCCCTTCATCAACAATGTTATTTTGACTAAAGTTGCATGTAGCTTGCTGTAGCTCCTTGAATGAAAATTGTCTTAGGCTTGTTGCTTCATAAGGTACAAAGTTGTCAGCATGAAGTGAACCTGTCCCTCTTGCCCACTCAACTAAAGAAAGAAGAATTAATAGCTGCTGCTAATTAGCTGAACAAACTGAACTTAAATTGCAAAAAGCATGACTTTTTTAAGTGTCACAACTTTTTTTGATTATTTAAAAGGAAAAAAAAAAAAAAGGTCAAAGAGGTCATATTACCATGTGTTGATGGTTCAGATGAACTTGTCACAGATGTTCTTATGGATCGCTTTGCACGCATTAAGCAGATATAAACAAGTGCAACAGCTAAAGCCACAACTAGAACCGCACCAACACCACCTTCAGCTATGATTTCTATCCTTTGTTTCCTCTGTTTGCTATCTTCAGCAACATGTGGAGTTGTGAGTGTTGGAACAGAGACATCACCGCCATCTGCAATAAAATGTTACTTTATGTAATTTTGGAATCATCTGATGCATGATAAGTCAAGGATTAGGGTGGCCATAGTTACTATTATGCAGCTCATTATTATTCCAAGTCCAACCATGAATAGATATATATCATCTGCCGTAGAGGTACATAACTACATGTCACACCAAAAAATTTCTACTCTCAAATTTTTTAATGAATGTAACCAAGCATTGTGTGAAAAAAGTAATCGAAACATCATTATGCAAGTTAGTTAATGATGCTTCTAGCATTATAGATCAATTATCCCTTTAACTTTGCCTTATAGATTACCCCTTTATTTTTGTCATGGCATATATAGCAAGTCATACATAGACATGGGATCATGCTGGAAACCTGGCTTCCTCATGAAAAAAAGTCATATCCAATCTGATGCGGTCCACTGGATCATGCACCAATAGATCCATTAAGGTATTGTGATGATTTCACTTTCAACTAGCTGGGAATTACAATGACATGGAATCTTTCACCTAGCACTGTGATTATATAACCAGTTCTTGAGAAAAAGAAGATACCAAGAAGAAGACACAATATCTTCTTATCTTTCAAATAAAACCTTAAAATGTAGTCCACTCATATGCTGTGCCAATTTAACAACTCTATACCATGGTCGTTTATTATTTGCATTGCATCAGGATTACCCACTTTGAGTCAGCATGAGAAACGACCACTCCCTTCCTATATAACAAACTTGCTACAGTATCAAAATTTAACTTACAAGAACAAAAGCCTCTTCAACTCCCTTATTCTCTCTCAAATTCTGAAAATATTCCAACCTTAATTATAATTAATTATAAAAAAAAAACAGCTGGATTAAAGTAAAGCAAATACTCCGAATATACAACCTCCAACAATATTAGGCTTACAAAACAAACACTGGGATCGAAAAAATCATGACTCGAATCGAACACAGCAACGAGACAAATCTATTGATCAAACTAACATCGAATTAAGCATAATCCGATGATCAAACAACCAACGGAAACTTTACAAAAAGGAAACATTAGTAGTCTGAGGGAGGGGAAAAAACACATTGTCTCTGTTATTTAAAGGGAAGGAAAAAAACAGGGGCGGGGGGGGAGAATTTGAGAAGGGAGCATGGGTCTAATGGAGTCTTAAGTGTGTTAGCAATCAGTAAGAGTACCTGGGCTCCTCATTACGAATCAAAGATCATCAAACTAGGAATTCGCAGTCGCAGCAATTCATCAGAGAAACAAAAGCCAGACTCATAGACACAGAGAGGCAGAGGTCATTGAATAAAGAGGGAAGAAAAGGGCTTCGTTTCGTCTACCTCCCTCTCTCCTCCTTTCGTGCTATCGGGCGATGGCTGACCGTCAGCCGGCAGTCGATTGAGATCGGATGGGGTTGAGACTTCCGATAATAGGACGCAGGATAGGGGGGGCGGCTTATAGAAAACAAGCGGAGCTGCTGTTGTATTAACATCGTAGGAGGGCTTACGTGAAATAATTTCTTCACACTAGTTTTCGCCGCAACGAGTTCAAAGATTTGAGAAGAAAATATCATATTTTAAATAGAGGAAGTTTGCATGAAGCTGTAAGCTTATTAGATTGAAATGTCGAACTATGTAATATACTACGTCAACACTATTTCAAATAACCTGTCGACTTTTTTGATGTCACAATGAAAACTTCTAGTTTTCCATCCATTCCTTCCAGCAATACCCCTCCCCTCTCCTACAACCAATCCCTTCCGGGCTTTTTAGCCTCTTCAACTCATAGAAAGCGAAAAAAAGGACTGCACTGTGAAAAAAAAAAAGTCAGATTTTGCATATGAATTCGAATAAAAAATAAAAGATCTGAGTGCTATTGAGTCATGGCAACCACTTGACAAAACTTCCTATAATAAAAGTGATACCAATCATCTGGAAAGGAATACCGTATGAAATTGTTAGAACAAAAGCTGAAAACGTGAGAAAACAACAAAAGTAATGCAGGAGGGCTCAGAACAGTCGATATTACCATATTTTTCTAGATTTGCACTGAATGATATCGCACTCGACAAATTTGGAGCTGATAGCAGAAGTAAGATTAGCAGTTGCAATTGCAGCCACCAAGAGTGACCGATCATTGATAAATGTCGTAAGAATCAAAGGAAACAAGAAGATCTAATAATCCAAATACATCCAGAAGAAATGAGATGTGTCTGCCCGCTAAAAGTCGGCAAACCTCAAAACAGAAACTGCAAGTTTAAGAAGGCAAATTACAATACATAGAAGCTCAACAAGGCTTCCTGACTTGGTCGGTTTTAGCACTACGAAAGAAAAAGAAGAAAGACGGAGACAAAGAACAGAGTATAAAGAGCTTTGGTGTGTGGAAATCAATTCTTGGTCTGTTTTAGCACCACAAAAGAAAAAGAAGAAAGATGGAGACAAAGAACAGAGAATAAAGAGCTTTGGTGTGTGGAAATCATGGCAGAAGTTTTAAGCCATGGGCCCGAATCAGGGTCAAAAAAAAAAAAGAAAGAAAGGGCAAACAACAAAGAAAAGCCAACACCACAAAGCTCCTAGAGAGTCTTCTCACAATGTTCCTGAACTCTAGAAGCTCAAACACCATTGGAGATTGCCTAGGGACAACAAAACTTGCGGTAGCGGCGAAGAGAGGTTTCACACCCAACAGAGCTTTAAATTTCAAAAAGTCTTCAGTTTTTATTTTTTTTAAAAAAAAAAGGAGAAAATCTAAAGATGCATTGAGAGAGAAAGAGGATGGATCCCTCCAAAAAAAAAAAAAAAAAAAAAAGTCGGATCATTATAGCATGCCATGAACAGTAACATCAGCATCAAAAAGTTACTGTCTCCGACCATTTTTTGAGTCAATAAAGTCGTAAGGCTCAGCCCTTTTTGGGCTAACCTAGCATGAAGTGGGGCTTTGGTCCACTTGATCGCCCACCAAAATGAAAAATAAAAGAGAAAAAAATTGAAAGCCAGTCACCCTTATGAGTTGACTCAGGAAAAGCTGAGTCGTGACGTGCCCTGCGCCCTTGCTGAGGCAAAAAAAAAATTAAATTAAACTTTTAAATTCAGGAGGACTCCGACTTTGAGAAGAAAGAAGAGAGTGGGATTCCAACTTGTTTGTCTCTATTTAAACTCCTCTTTCCTCGATTTCCTTCACCATGGTTGCGTGTTACTTGATCGATCGTCGATGTCGATGTTACTTGACCATCCTGTCTTCGTAGTTGGCCTCTAATCGTCAGTCATTACCATCGACGTAAATTGCTGTCGAACAGGAATCCTACTCTCGATGTTGTTTTCTCCTTATTTTGGCCTTACCTTTGAGGCCAGGTTATGACTAAAGGATGGCACTCTACCCATCAGTCTTCGGTTAGCGTTACTTGGTTTTAAGCATGGCTAGAGCCCTCCGTTACCTCTATTACTATGTTCTTTTCTTGTGCTACAGAAAATCCTATTTCAGAAACTTAGTTGGCTACCGTTGCCAGCTCTCTAGCTCTATCCTCATTGGTGGCTAGCCTTGCTGCTAGTGCTACCAGACTAATATTCTACCCCGTTCGCTCTGCCTCTCCCTCCTCCAAGTGGGAAGCAATAAAGTGAGAATCCTTTCTCCTCACTTGTTTCATCCCTCCCTCTCTCTTTCTTCCCACTCCTCGCCCCTCCTCTCTCTCTTTCCTTCTGCACTCTTTCTAAGTGGGCCATAGGTGGAGGACCAAAGGAGGGTTTTCTATCTCCTCTTCTTTTTCTTAATATATTAATTATAGGCTTGTATCACATTAATCATCACTTCTTATATCGATATTCACCTCAGTCTTTGTAGAATATCATGAATCTCTATCTTACTCCTATTGTACTGCTCTATCTTAAACTAATTCTTGATTTAGTTATTAGTCAAAATTTTGCTGATCTAAACTAATAGATATTATAATCGGCTAGCCTTATCCTTCTTTATTTCTTATATTCTCTATTATTAATTATATTTACTTTATCAAAATAAGAAGATGCTATGCAAGGACTTTTACACTCTAATCTTGTAGAGGTGTAATTATCAGAATAAGAAGATGCTATGCAAGGAGTTTTATACTCTAATCCCTAATTGATACAAAATCCTAATCTTTTTAGATTTTAATTAGAGCAAAAACTAAGAAACTTCGAGATTAGAGATTATTCAGGTATTAAAATTGAATATCAAAATTTAATGATAATTAGTTAATAGTTAATTGAGAATGAATTGATATTATATTAATTTTAAATCAATAGGATGAATTAGGTGTGGATGGGTGACACTGCATTCATGTTGGTATCATTAGATGTAAGGATCTCGATATATTATCACTTGAACAACTATGGATATTATATACATACTATATACTCATAATTTAGATAAGTGATTTGTAAATATCTCTATATGTTTTCATCATATGATTCTATTTGTTTCTTTATGAATACTTATATCATATATTCATGATTTCAGGTTGCATGTTATATGTATTGTTTGCATCAGATTTTATATAAAATATATCATCAAATTATATTTTGGCTTGACAAGCATAGAAATTGAATTTTGTCAAATTTATTTGGTTAAGTGAGGTATTTATACCAGCCACAAATCATGCATCATTGTTATAGGATGGTGCATGGAATCAAAGATTATCATCATAGATAAGTAATATAAAATTATAAATTACCACCATGAGGAGGAATATAGAAATTATAGATTGTCACTATGGATTAGTACATAAAAATTATGGATAGCCTTGTCCTAGGTCAATATGTGGGATGGAGAATTACTACCGTGAGTAGCCATATGGAGTGTCAATTGCCGCTATAAATAAGGGTGGCATGGGCTCGACCAGGCTAAGTTCGGCCTAAGCCAAGGGCAAAAAGGTTAGCCCGAGGCATTGGACTGAGCTTGGCTAGGCCCAACCTTGAGCCAAGAATAGTCAGTTCGAGGCCAGTCCAATGATAATATCCAAGGGTCCAGGCTTAGCTCATCTTGGGCCCTAGTGATACATCATAGCTATATAATATACTTAATGTATGTGTATATTTTATCAAAAAATTGAATGTGGTGGGTGGTTAAAGATTGAGCTATCTACCCTCAACTCACTATTTCAATCCCCATCGCCCACATCCTTTTAAAAATTATAATATATAAAATATAAAAATATAGATTATTGGGTCGGTCTTGGGCTAACTTTTTCTAAGCCCTAGCCTGGTTCAAAATTTGAATGGGCTTAAAATTTCTAACCTGACCCGACCCTATGGACTAAGAATCATAGCTCGAGCCTTGTAATTTTTTAGGCTGGCCCATGGACCGTCCAGCCCATGCCAGCCCTAACCTATAGGCTGGTTTATGGATTATGAATTTCTCTGGTAGAGATTTATGGAGGTTTATTAGGAATTTTTGGGGATTTATTGAGGTTTATTGGAGCTATTACGAGCTTAAGACTATCATGTTAATCTAATGTCAAAAAAAATTTATTCTAGGATCTGAACATTTTAATCAAAAAGAATAAATTAATTAATATAATTATCATATAGTTTTCTGATATTTTCATTAAATTCAACATTGTTCTTATACTATTTTCTATGTTTATGTTAATCATATTGGTGTGCATGTGAAGTGATTTTTATGAAGTTGTTAGCACATATTATAATCTAATTATTTTTTTAGAGTTATAGAATGGGTACGGTTGAGTTATAATAAGACTCCAGTGAGGAGTAGAATAATTCGTAATAGTTAAATCATATATGATACTTGATGTATAAAGAAAATTGTAATAGGATGATTTTGTTATTATATTAGAGAAATTGTTGTTTTAAAGATTAATAATAATATATTATGCTATAGTGATAATTGGTAAAAATAGATCTATAGTCGCATTATAGAGAATGTGCAACCATGTTAGGTATCTTGAAATTGGAGTGTTACAAAAGCTAAAAATAAATATGTTAGTATGTGATACGCATATTGTTTATCTTAAGATACGTTATGATCTCATCAATCAAGATCGTACACAATAGATTTAATAAATATAATTTTTATTTAAATTTATAACTAGATCTATGGATGCTTGACTTAGGACATGAGATTCATTGGTCTCAACACAAGAGGCTAAAAAGTGTTCATGTTTGAAACCGAAGGACTTTATGATGATTGAAAGCACACCATTAAAAGCAAAAAAAATCTCTAGGCTTTCAAACACCAAAAAAATTCAGTTTACGTAGCAATGGTAGAATGTAACGATTTTCATAGCTTTCTCAGTAAATTTCATCAATGCACTACCTATATTAGTTTCTATGGATACATTTGATAAACTGAATTAGAAAGAACAAAAAAAAAATTAAATTTTTTTTTTATATTTATTTTTCATAATGATAGAATAATTAATCCTGTTGAAGAAGAGATAATTTATTCCATCAAAATAAATATTTTTATTTTATCCTGTGTAGCTATTACTTTAAATCTTATTTTTATTTTTATCCTTAATAATGGCTACTATTTTTTTAAGGATATAATCGGTTTTATTTAGTTTGTCATCTCGTCATCCACTAAACATAAGATAAGATAATTTTTATCGTATCTTATTCTTTATCTTGTTTTATCATTCCTTTTATCATATACTATTCCGTGTATCAAATGCAGCATATATTCTTTTTTAGCCATTAAGTAGAGGGTGCCAAACATGGTTTAGAAAAAATACATTAATGATGGGATTCATAGAGTTGGTTGGCATAAGATGGAGGACCCAATAACCTTGGAGTAGCGGTCTTAAAAAAAGGTTATATTTAAATATTAAATGCATTTTCTTCAGTTATGTGAAAAGATACCATTGACGTTCAAAATTGATCTTTATATATCAACGGAAGAAACTGAGCTTCACTTGGGGCAATGAAGCACCTTCTAAGCAGGCCATCCGCATGCCTGCAAGAGAGGGAGGAAAGAGCTTAAAGGGTCAAAATTTTCCTTAAAAAAGATTATCCAATGCCCTAATTAGCTAAATCAAACAGAAAGGGATCCAGAGCTTTAAGGATAAGCTACCTAGGAATTTAGGATCGAACAAAATCTTTTTGAGGTCTTAGGCTGCTTTTTTTTTTTTTTTATTGATGTTTGAAGAAATTTTTGTTAGAGTCAAACTCCTATATTGAACAATTATAATCAATTTGATCTCAGATGATGTGATAACTAAGAAGTAATTTCTTTTGAATAGATCGATTGATCTGGTCTTTTTCTTGCAAGAAGAATTCTAATTGAAGTAGGATAGCTTGATAGCTTTTAAGGAGAAACTCTTTTCCTAATAGGATTGCTTCTATAGAGAGAATTGGGCTTGTCTCTAATTCTGCCATGTTTCACTGTTGGATGGGTAAGCCAAATCGGACCACTTGACAAACCACCACCAATAGTTGAACCCTGAAATACGAGGAGAAAAAAATGTCGAACAGGCTGACAGAAAGCTCGCATCTACCAAATTGGAAGCTCAGACAGCACTAGTGAATTCCATGGACAAGTAAACAGTCCAAAATTTCAGCGAAATATGAAAAGACAAGATTCACCAAGGAATGGTAAGCAATCCTCATCGCTACCACCATATAAAATGTACTTCCAACTAGATTTCGGAAACAAAAGTTGTCATCGTAGCCATTCATTCATCTTGCTCCTTTCATGCATTACGCATGGTCGGTGCTAGCAGACCGCATAGCTTTCGATACCATATGATGTTCGGGTCTTCGTTACAACTTGAATGGGGAAAGCATGAGAAGAAGGATGGTGCAACACGGCAGCAGCGGAAATTAATTTCTCCTTTTCAATACGATAGAATGTCTTGGGCGATTGGAAGTGGACCCACTGGAATTCTTGGGCTACAGCATAAAACACACAACTTTTGCTAGAAGAAGCTCCAAAATTGGACAGCGACGAATGCTACCACTCGAGCTACTAAAGTGGGGAACCGAGGAAGAGTTGCACCATTAAATTAAAGCTGCCTCCCTCCCTGCAGTCCCCTCGCGGCGAACAACGCACGGGACCGTCTCTCTGTCTCTCTCCAGTGCTGATTCTAAAAAGAGAGACTTGTTCCATAAACGACACGGAGAGAGGGACGAAGTTGAGACTGAGGAGGTGCTCATGTGAAGGGAGGATGCTATTTGTCTCGTGCCAAACTGCCAAGCTTGATGCGCATGGACTGTCTGCGAGAGTCGTCCGTAGGGTTGCCACTTCTAAAGGCTGCCGCTGGAACAGAGCTATCTTTCCAGCTGCAGTCTGTCTGCTTTTTCCTCCTATATGGCGTTCATGTGTGGGTGCATTATTATTATTATTATTTTTTTTTTTTGGTTGCCCCACTTTTCGAACGCCATTTGAGGAGGCCCTTCAGTTTTCATAAACCGTGATTTCCTAACTGTTATATAATTAAGGTTTTAACTTAATTTGTAGATCTTTTATTTTATATCCGACCATTTTTTCTGTCACTGGACTCATGATGCATATGCTAACAGCGATATATATTTTCTTTCTTATTTAAAAAAAATATTCAATAACAATAACATAAAGCTTAATTATGACCGTCTGCATGAATCTTTTTCTTCGTTCTACGATTCTATAAAATATTAAAATATTAAAAAAATATTTTTAATAATTGAAAAAAGAATTAACTTTAAATAAAATTTTAGATAAAAGGAAACAAAAAAAGGGCTCGGATACTATTGGGAGCAGAGCAAAGCCACTGTTCTTTCTTTTTTTTTTTTTAATGAGGGGGGATGCATGGAGGCTCGCGGCTCCAGGCACTGAGGGCGCAGGCATGAAGCGGCTGTCACGTAATATGCTGGTAGATAGCTTTATATTATATACCAGACCATGTGGTAACATGCTGCTCCACTTCATACTCAAATGCAAAAACCACCATTGCTCCTTCCCCAAAGGAACCCGACCCAACTCAGTCTGGATCGGAAATGGATCTGATGAATTCATTCTCATCTTAGCAAGCTCTTGTCCATTCTCTCCTTCTTTTATTCTTTTTTCAAGAAAGAGGGGAATGAAGAAAGGTCAAGCCCCCCTCTCCAGATTTCATAATAAAGAGGAATGAAGTGGAGACTCTGCAGAGCTCGGGAAATTGATTAATGTTGGACAAAGGACGCAGTTGCAGTAAAACTCTCCAAAGTGGAAGACAACTGATAGTGGTGGTTAGCGGTCTTGGAAGAGCACGGTACGCCTTCTACCTTGTTATTAGTTTATTTTAGACTCTTGTCCGACAGTGACAACAGAGAGGCCAAATTTTGAACTTCAGAGAGGCAAGGAGAATTCACCAAATGCCTTCAGAAACCACAATTAAAAAGGAACTGAGCGGTTGACTAAGAAATAGAGTTGCAGAGAGAGCACCCACTATGGAGAAACCATCCTTTCCTGGTGAGAAGATCTTTGGTACGAAGCGTATTCTCTAAAGCAAGCTACTTCATTTTGTCAGGGGACTCCGGCCTCCTAGAGTGCTTCGTGGAAGGGATTTGTTATCCTTTCTCTGTTGTTGGATTAGATCAGGTAAAGCCTTCACTTTTTTTTTTTTTTGCCCTTTTCCTCGAAGCAAGCTACAATAATATACTAGACTAGTTTCCTAGATAAGAGTTGGAGCTTTCTTCCTTTTTTTTTTTTTTTTTTTTCTATCCTCATATTTATACTATACAAGTACAGAGAAAGTCAAGAAAAAGGAATACCTCCTTCACATGAATCCACTCATAAGCAAAATAGTACAGCTTTTTATAATTATAACACTTTATTTTAAACTTATCTCTTTTGTTACTCTGCTTACCTCTATGATTCTTGATAATTTTGCCTACTTTAGCACAACATTACTACCCACATTCTGCCCCTCAATTTGCCTTATCTTTTGCACTTTTCTTGGCACTTGCCTCCTTAAGCAACAAGCATAGTAGCAATAATCCACCTTTTCACGCTTTGCCTCAAACTCCCCGTAATAAGATATATCAAAAAAGTTTTAAATATTTTCATTATGGGTCATGATTTGCTTCGTATGCATCCAAGAGTTAGCCAAAGATCTTATGATAGCTTAGACTTAATAATGTTTATTAGTGAGTTCATTTCTCATAACCTTCAATTTACAAATCATGCTAGACATCATCTTAAGAAACTCAATCATAATGTGTCGAGAATTTTTCCTCTAAGTCTCAAACTTTAGGATTAGGGTCCTTAATCTTATGGTTGAAGTGTCACCACAGGCAAATTTTAGCTGTTTCTATATATCTTTGATAGTAGAATAATTCTTAAAATATTTAATCAGTTCATCATGCATGCTACTAACATGGTAAAGCATGCACAACAATTTTTTTTGTACTAAGCCTAGTAAGTCTCACTGGTGTTGAGCTGACTCATTCTCATGTCAGGTCATTGAACTGGTCAAAGTTTCCGGAAGCTCTTGCTCATTCAATGGATACCATCTTTTTCTATACCATATATCATAATTGGTGTCATCAAGCTTATCATCCTTTGTAAAAATAGCAACCATATACTTGGTCATCATTTGATCTATACATTCACATCCACAAGGTAGATATTAATTACATATCTTTTTTATTTGTCCTAAGAATCCAATTGAAAAATATTATTCTTTCCTGTGTAATGAAATTGAAAATGAACCCAAGGCATTATAATCATCTTCCATACATGCAAGCTAAGTATATATTACTCAATTGTCTCTTAAGAAAATTTATAATCTAAAGACTTAGCCTCTCCTACTATATCCACATATCCATTATAAATAATTATATACATATGCCTAATAATGATTGCACTATATACAGCCCAATAGGCATTATTAAGCTTAATATAAATTATAAATAATTTAGAAAAATTTTATATGTATAATGTACACAATATAAACTCTCATAATACCAATCTAAACAGCATCCATTTAATATAAATATGCTAGCACACAACAAGCAATAAGTTATAAAATGGATGGGTATGTTACACTCACCTCTTAAGGAAGCGAGATCTAAGGTTTCATTAGGGTTCGATAAGTATGTAGGTTAGAAAAAGATTCGATATACATATAACCATCAATTAGTAATCTATGGATAGTAAATACATTCATATATAATGTATATAAAAAATAATTTTTTATTTACAAAGAATAAAAAATTATGTTTATACCAATTTTCATAAATAAACCATCAATAAAGTACCCAAAAATAAGAAAAATATTATATCAAAGGTTAAAACAGTCAATAAAACATTTGCTAATAAATGACTAAACTGTTGCAATAGAATTCATGGCCACCGAGATAAAATCGTTAGCATAGGTTTTCACTGGTGGTTTCATTGACCACTATAGCAAAATCTTTAGCAATGATTTCATTTATATCGAAACAAAACCAAAATACCATTGGCATAAATATGTATACCAAAGATTAATTTATTAGCATTGAAAAAACTTCCATTTTAATTAGACCCTATAACCACTTATAAAAGCTTTGTTGGCCATTCGTATAGATATATATATATCAGTAGTTTGTCACCAATAATATAAATGCATTCTTTTCAGCCATGTTTTAGCATGTTATTTTTTTTATAAATACTAATTTTAACTCTTCCTATTACATTCTTGTGGAAGGTATAATAGCTGCATTTTTTAAAGTATAAAACCAAAATAAAAATCATGAGCTATACCATTAATTAAATATTAAAATAACATTCAATAATTTAGTATTAACCTTGTTGAGTTATTCTAATACAAAATATAAACTTGTTACATACATTAATTAAAGTCTAAATATAAAAGAAGGTGTCTAAGGAGTCACAATTTAAAATTCGTTATCATCTAACTTTACACACAAAAATATAAATAGTGATCTGGTCTAACTTGATTAAAGTCTCTAATATTCAAAAGATTTATTGGAAAAAGATAAGTAAAACTTCAACAATAATAGTACACCTTTATATAGTATTTCTAACTGCAAAAAAAATTAAATTTTAGTTAGAAATAAAAGCCAAATTAATAAATAAAAGTATACTCTAAAGATCTACCAAAATTGCCAATTATAACCATAAGAATAATCATAATAATAGAAATAGCCACAACACACAATCATAATGCTAAATATATTGCAGTCACATATATACTAAATATATTGCAGTCACAACCGCAATAGCCTAAGGAAGAATAAGATGTAGTTGGAAATACAGCAGTACTGTCCATATCTTGAACCTATAATATAAAATAAAGATCAAAACTTATCATATAAAATATTTATAATAAATACCAAGGATTGCTATTTTAATATTAACAAAATTGAGAACCTTTAGACACAAAGTATTGAACTATTTACTTCAATATCAAAAATCCTTTCTTTTAGTTATTGCATTTATTTTCTATTTTTTGCATTTCTTCCTTTGAAACTATAATAAACCACTAAGAGCTAGTGTTGAAAGTTGAAAGCCATAAGTATAGAAGAGGTTAGGCTCGATTTGACACCCTAAATATGATCATGTCGTTTATTGCCCATTACATGAGAGTAAATATTATTTAGTGAAAAGATTTTACGTTCTCTTGAGTTGCCTTATGAGTCATTAGTTTGTGGCCGCAGAAACTCCTCCAACTTTTTCTATAGATCACAAAAAAAAAAAAAAAAAAATCAAATAATTCTAAATTCACATGTCATAGACCCTTGCATGAATAAAAGAATAAATCAATAGGCTTTGAAAAAATAAATGCCTACAATGTTCACTATTGTTAGTTCTATAATACTTGTTCTATCTTTTTTTCTTATGAAGCAATATGTACAACTCTCCCCTACTTGAAGTTACACAATCCTTTTCGGCCTACATTACAACTATTGCATGAATAAGTAAATGAATCAATTAATATGATTTAAAAAATAACAAATCAATCAAGCAATGAAGGTCTGCATATCATCTCATATGTATACTATGCAATTGATTTTGTGCCAGTGACATGGAAATCTTTTTGCTTTGTCTTTATTGCTTTTGTTTGTTATATTATGCTTCTATAATTATATAAATAGAACAATGAGTAACCAAATATGATTCCTTATTTAAAAATTGAGGGCATAATATTAAAAAGTGATTAATATATAATAGGTGAAAAAAAAATATGCATACTTTGCCTGCGTAGGATGTCCAAAAATCAACAAGTATAGCATAGCTACAATGATATTTTTGTCTAGTATGTCATCAAAACACTTTCCTTTCAATTTATATTTGCAATTTTTCCAAAGCTCTCTTAGTTGCTTCATTAAGTTTTGCTTCGGCCTTCAATTACAAACTTGAATTTCACCTACAACCAAAACCGAATACATATCTTTGGAATAGATGATCATTTAGAAACCATGTCTCTCACTCAACATATGTGTTTGACCCATGATAGACACAGCACGTTCTTAGTCATTTCTGCAACATGCCTATATAAAAAAAAATAACAGAAAATAAAGGTGGAACGGGGCAATTAAAAAAAAAAAAAAAAAGCAACATATGATCTTGGTTGATCACCATCTCAGTATTTTCACACAGATGTGTGTGATAATCAAGCCATCCGTTGACACTAATTAGAATGAGATGTTGCAAACTCAAAAATTTCAAGTTAGCTTATTTCTTCAAGAATTGCAATTAGTCGTCCATGGCGTACTCAAAGCCGCCAGTACTTGCAGTGGTGAAAATGACAAGGTGCAACACTCAAGAATTTTCACTCAATAAACTATGAAAGTTACCGTAGTGTTATATGATACTAAACGAGGAACCAAAGTAAGTACCATCACACAGTAAAATATGAACGCGAGGATTTGCATAATAAACTTAAATTGCTGGAAGTCCTAGAATATGAAGGCTTCCTCGTATCTTTTACAGGTAGGTTATGATTGAAGAATTAGGAATAAAATTTGCGAAGCAAGAGTCAGGTTTAGCATTAGTTTTACTAGGTAAATAAATTGATCAGGCCTGATAAAAAAAAAGCTCAAATGGCGAGACAGGACCCAAAATAAGAACTTTTGGCTCCAAACCAAAGAATTGATTGCCATAATTCCATTAGAACTTCGTTGTTGTATTATTTCTCCTGCATCCTACATTCATTTGCTCACCTCTTTCTGAGTGTATCACTATATCTCTTTTACATTGCCATGAAAAAAAAAAAAAAAAACTTCATGATATAGCTCTACATGACTGACTGAAGTATAAATGAACATTTCAATCAGCATTTTAAATGGCTTGCAAAGCATATGATCAAGACTCCATCTTTAAACCAAATTTAGAATAGATCAACTCAGACGTGTTTTGATTCGTATAGTCTATGCTGAATTGAAATGCACACGGATCCCTTTATTTAATTCATTTCACATAGGAAATATGTCAACTTAAACCTAAAGCCTTGTCCTCGCTCTGGTCATCCCTGGGTTATATTGAACGTTAACTTAGCTGGCATGTTGAGCTTGGGTTCTACCATCAGCTTTCCATCAACATATTTTATTTATTTTTCCAAAATATTAAGCTCGGCAAATAAACCGCCACTTTTTTATTTTTTTTACGCTATCAATGATCATACCAATAATTAACAAACCGCTGGAATAGAAACATTTGCCACGTAGCTAAAAATAAACTGTTGGCATAAAAAAAAAAAAAAAAAAAATCCTAAACCATTATTTCCAAAATCTGCGCATAAAAACTGCAGGCCCCTCTATTCCAGCAGCCATAGAGGTAGGTCATCGCAATGTTTTTTTAATTACAAGGCACAGCGATGAGCAAATAGCTAAAATAAAGATCTTTATTCATTACGAAAAATAAACTACTAACAAAAAAAAAAAAAAAAAGTCTTATACCAATATTTTAAAAGATCACACATAAAAATCATTGATTTAAACTCTTTTATTCTAGTAGTGAAAGGTAAGTGCTGATAAAAATCCACCAGTCATATATTTGGTACCGTAGGCCTTCTATACTAGAGGTGTTTTTTTTTTTTTTTCTTCTGACCACTGGTATAGCCTCCATTTCTTGTAATGACCAAATAATTGAAAGGTTATAAATAATGCCCACTTATAGTGCTCGATATCAGGAAACCACTCTAGGATTTTTAACAAACTTTCAATGTAATTTTGTAATATGAAATAAAAGAGTTTAATGGGTTGAAGGCATTCGGGTGCAGCGCAAGCCGAAGGCGCAAGCGGCTTAGCCTACAACCAAGAGCGCATGTGGGCCTAGAATGCACCGTAGCCCAACAGCCCGACGCTAAGCCTTGCGCAGCACGTAGCCCCTCACGGTATTTGAGGCATCTAAAAGCCTCATGCAATGTGCTACAAGTTTACGGCAATTTTATACAACAAACAATTTATCTTAGACGGATGAAAATTGGACTCAAAGAGTAGACCATAACTTATGAAGCTGCAACAAGGCTACACAATATATCAAGATATATGAGTCCGTTCTGCATGAAATTTTACTTTAAAAAAAAAAAAAAAAAAAAATCATCCACATAGAAAAATACAATCAAACTAATATTTTTGCATAGGATGGAACTTACATATGATTCCATGCATACGGATTGTTCAGTCAAAATTTATCTCTCTTCTACTTTTAATTACATGGGATTAAAATGATATTTTAAATATTTAAAAAAAAGGTAGAAGAAAGATATACTCTCACCGTACATCTTGTACGAATGAAACTGTGTCTACTTTCTATTCTTTTGCATGTAAATTGTTATAATACAAATAATAAAATTTAGATGCAATTTTTGTATCCTTATCATCTATTTACTTTTTTTTTACAACCATAAACCTTCTGGTAGCCTCAAGTGTTGATACATGTACGCATATGTGCTAATAGGTGAAGAACGAGATGACACAGCAAACTACACCTAAGTTTAATTCTAAATAATAGATATTAAATATAAAGATAAAAACTCATAATATGCATCATATATAATTATAACATATTAAAAATAAATAATAAGTAAATAAGCTTTTATACTAATGTTAGATAAATCGATAGTATATAGAAAGTAATAATTTTTAATGTACCTTTTCGGATCTTTGCTTGCTATAAATCTATCGATGCAGAACTGAAACTAGCAACTCTAATACTTCCGTCCATGCTCCAATCTTGCCATGATCGTAGAAATGACTACTAAAGTTCTTCTTTAAGATTTTATGTTAAAAATCCAAGGTCAGCAATGGTGGTAACCATTATAGAAAACGCTAAAAGAGAGCCCAGATGGTGAGTCCGCGTCCCATAATTTGGCCGGCATTTTAACATTTGTGATATAAGAAAAGGAAATGGGAGGGAAAATGTGCGCAGGTGAAAGCAAAGTGGGATAAAAAAATCCGATGCCGATATATGAAAACATGATGCGCGCCCAAGTGCCAACGCTCGGGCGAACGTAGGTCCTCGTACTCGGTGGATTTCCAAAATCCACGCAAAATGTTTGCTATATAGCGGAATCCATCACTCACTGGAATGATGGATCACTGCTTACTCTCTATATTATATTGCTGTTACGATTTCTTTTGGAATGGAATGCCAGAGATATTCTCACATCCTCAATTACCTCTCGCAGACAAATATGATTATGATTAGATTTCTTGTTTTTTTTTTTTTTTTAAATGAAAATCTTACCGACGAGGGTGGACTTAAAATAATGTTTTATCTGTTAAGCTGTATATACATATATGCGTGTATATATTATCTCTATTATATAAATAAAAATTATGTGTTTTAAAATTTTTTAATTCATACATCAAAAGTTTGAAAAAAAAAAAAAATCTTAATAATATAAAATTATACATATTTTTTTAATATAAACATTAAAATTATAGCACATATAACTATTTTAGGGGTAATTAATCAATTTCAATGTCTGTCGTAGGGCCTGAGCCCTCATAATCCAAACTTATACATATCAAATAGCGAAGATCCTCTTTAGGTTTAGCTAAGTTAACCCCCTCTCTCTCTCTCTCTCTCTCTCTCTTCCTAGCAAACAGCTTTGCGTGAGACGCCGCTCCCCAACTCTGGTCGGTGGAAATCATCCAGAGCGAGTTGATGACACGAAGGTTAGGGTTTTGGCAGGAGGAGTGATTGGTGACCGTTCAATCGCTGGCGGTTGGGTCGTAATTACCAACAGATCGAAGCCATCCATGTGCTATCATCTCACGTGCACTACACGTGCTCTTCCCTACGTTCTAATCAAATCGAAACCCTAATAAAATGGCCGCCGCCTCCACCGCGACGTTGAGTTTCGGCTGGTTGCGTTCGTCCGGGGCGGAGAGAGGAGACAGAGGAGAAGCGCGTTGAGTGGGTCGATACCCTCGCCCTGCAACCATGGTAATGGCCGCCCTCTCTCTCTCTCTCTCTCTATATATATATATATATATTTCTCTCTCGGCGTGGTATTTATTGAGCACTTTTATTTTATTTTATTTTCTTTTCTTTTAGCATAGTTTGTTATCAGTGCGCCCAAGTCATCCCTGAAATTAAGAAAGACTCCAAGCAACCAATTTCTTGAAACATTATGAACGAGTGTTTCCCTTTTTTTTTTTTTTTTTTTTAATCTCTTTGGCTGCAGCTGTCAAGTTTTTTTCCCTGTTAATTTTGTTTAGGTATTTCTCTAAGCGACTGAAAGTCTTATTTTTTGCTGGGAAATTAGATTTTAATTACCATAACCTTACTTATCGAAACCTTCTCCCAACTATGTGGAGTCAGTTTCTTTATTCCCCAATCCCGTTTGCACATCATTGCAACGAACGGCTACATTCGGTTTAACTGTAATCTTTTCCAAATTATCCTGAAATTTTTTGAGTTCATCATGAAATAATGTAATTACCCTGGCAATTTGAAACTTATATCCGTATGTGTATGTGCTAGAGATATATTTTATTCTTTATATTTTATGGTTTTTAATGTTCTTTTATTTGTTATTTTTTTTTTAGATGCATGGTATGTAAACATGTGCGCGCGCGCTCGCGTGTCTGTTATGATGTCTGTTTTTTTTTTTAAAAAAAAAAATTTTAAATTTTGGCATGAATGCTAAAGCTTGTTAGGCCTCTTATTCTTCTCTTGTTTTGTAATGAGGGACTGAAGATATGTAAGCATATACATAAGCTTGTTTTGTTGTCAGCTATGAGATTCAAGGACTTTGAAGGTATATGAATCTTTCTTGATGTCAATTTGACACTATCTGGTCTAAAGTTTCGTAATTCACAGCATATTTCTGACATCTAGTCTCTTAAGCCAATGGATCTTTTGTGATGCATGTCATGGTCATAACTACAATTATCTTCATGTTCTGAGTCCATTTTATTGATTAGCAACTGATGACACTTGTATTTTTGGCCTTATGTGGTGTTAGTCAAGTGCACAGTGAATCTTTTTATTGATGTGATGGTCTTCTGAAATAAAATTTACTGTGGATTCTTCATTGAGAAAAGAGTTGCTCTTATTAAACTGTTTTGTCCTTTCTATCAAAAAATGACCACCGCGTTGGAGCTTCCATGCTCTTATCTTTAACAAATTGTTTTCATGAATTGCCTAGATGGCTTTAGTTGGCTTAGTAATTGTTTTCCCCCCTTTTGTATCATATTTTTCTGTTTAACATATACAAATTGGCAACTGGACCCAGAAGGCATTGTTAGAAGAGTAGTAGCTTTTGCAGCTAATTTTTATCGAGTAGATGTGGTAAAACTGAAGTGTGGGAATTGTAAAATACTTGAGCAGTTATGGATAGGGCTGTTGCTTTCTTGCTGACAGAATTTATCATGAGTGACCAGTGTAAATGGTGTTCATTTCTTGAAGAAGGGAGAGGAGAGGGAGTCCATGTATATGTGGTGTTGGATGTAACTTACAACTCTTGAGTGTATGCAGACCAGATTAAAAAGTAATGTGTTCAGTTTTGAAGGTTTATATGGCATACTGGAACCTTTAGGTGGGGGTTGGTGTTTGCCTTGAATGGAACTTTGTAGGAGGAAGCTCTTAACGCTGATTTATAGACATTTTTTTTTTCTACGCCAAACCTGTTTTTCTTTGTAGTTCTATTGCACTCTTTTCCTTATTCCTATGTTACTATTCATGTGGCACTAATTTATTATGTTGGTTATTAATTATTTCATTGTTATAAGTTAAAATTGTGCTTTTAGTTAGGTGCTGAATATGATTGATTTAAAGTTCATTTCTATTATCTTTAGTTTGCTTATCAGAAAATGCTGTATATTTGTGTGCCGAAGTAACGACATTCTTTCTTTCTTAGTTATATTGAAGTTTTATATTAGTATTCTTAAATAAAATTGAAAGCACTTTTCCTTCTAAGAAATAGATGAGTGTTGGCTGTCTTACAGGTAAATGTTCCGAAGACAAAGAAGACTTATTGCAAGAACAAGCAGTGCCGAAAGCACACCCTTCACAAGGTTACCCAGTATAAAAAAGGTAAGGATAGTCTCTCTGCTCAAGGAAAGCGTCGTTATGACCGCAAACAGTCTGGTTATGGTGGGCAGACGAAGCCTGTTTTCCACAAGAAGGTACTCCTTACCTATCCTTCTGTTCTTATAGTTTGCTAAAGAATTGCAATTTCAGTGTAGTATTTGCCCCTACTTATATGAATCCGTCATTGGCAGAGCCTGGATCTCTGTTCCCAAGATGCGATTGGTTTATAATGTGATTAAAAAAATGTTTAGCCTGTCCTCAAGAAAATTGAAATAATGATTTAAATTGCAAAAAAAAAAAAAAAAAACTGCAACTTAATGCGTCATTTCCAGTCAACAGTGATGAGGATGACTTCAAGAAAGGTCTAGCTTGAAAATTTCTGATCCTCTGTCTCTAAATTTATTAAATATCTACTAGTTTTCAACTTTTGCATGGCCAAGGGTAACGAGAGAGGACGAAGGCAGCTATGCCAGCTGCTTAATTCTTGAGAGATAGAGAGAGAGGATGCTGGCAGACCTAGTAAGAAGAGAGAGCAAGGCCGTCTCCCAAGGTTTTTGCCTAATAGATCCATATATCTAAAGAGGTTTATGGGCATGATAGGCTTCAGGGTGGCTTTAATGGTTAAGTTTTACATGTTAGACACCAACACAACAAAGGAGGACCCAAGCTGCAGTGCCAAATAAATGGTTTCCCACTGGAGGTGGGATAGGGAGGGTGGCTCTCTGGAACATTGTTGAATCATTGTATTTTGATTTATTTTGATGGTTTAGATTATTTCCATTATGTGTTATTTTCATGTTGCCCTCACATGTAGACCCAATCAAGAATCTATATTTACAGTAAAAATTTCGTTTCAGGCAAAAACAACTAAGAAAATTGTGTTAAAGCTGCAGTGCCAGAGTTGCAAGCATTATTCACAACATCCCATAAAGGTATTTTTGCCATAAGATTAGTCTTTCTTTTGATCTCTGGTTATTTATGTTCATTTTTCAATTTTGTGGGATTTGTTCTGCAGAGATGCAAACATTTTGAAATTGGTGGAGACAAGAAGGGGAAGGGAACATCACTCTTCTAGTTGTTTATTCTGTCATTGTAGTGTCTCCACTTGTTTATTTGGGACTCGATGGTAGGAGTGTATCTTCCAGAGAAAATTTGGTTTAAACCCACTAAATTGTTATTTTTATTTTTGTTATTGGACTGGTCAGCATTCATCTTCCCCTGTCTTTTTGCCTGTCACATGTTTAACAAAAACAGGATTTTGAAGGAATATAATATACAGGTGAAATTTGGTTCAACGAAGTTTGTTGTTTCTGTGTGTTGCGTGCACCAGAGACCACGAACGACTCGTTTCGGGGTTGGCAGAAACTTTACAAAACTCATCCTGGATGAAGCCGAATCATCTTAGATTTTTGAACTTGGGCTAAAAAAAAAAAAAAAACCGAATCAACCCTAGATAAAAAGGACGGTAAGTTTGTTTTAGTTCACTTCAAAATCCCAATAATTCATATATTTATTTAAAATAGAAACTTCAGCATGATGCAGTAATCTAGAATGTTTAGGTCATCAAGCACGATATACAATAACCAGTCATATTGACTCGATAGTGGAGCTTTGCTCCCGAAGTTAAACAATCGAATACCAAAGTAGACTAACACCTCCCCCTCCCTATCCTTCAAAAGAAAAGGTTGTAGCTATTCCATCTGTCCCCCCATTCCAATATTTTAGATTTGCAATAGATAACAATCATCTATCCTCACCTAGTACCTAATGGGACGCCCACAAAATCCAAGCTCCACCTATCAAGCAGTAGCAGCCGCTAGAGAGAGCTGAATTGTGCTTTGATGTATATATTTACATAAAATGGTTAATGATAGTGCTGATGATGCTAACAACCATCCCAATAGCATTCATCTCCCCACGCTAAGGTTTGTCGCCACCATCCAAGCGACTTCATCACCTCTTCCTCCTTTGCAGAATAAAAATAATAAAACTAAGCAAATCTTTCTATAGAAGATGTGGTGGGATCGACTTGTAAGGGGGGTTAGGTAAGCTTGGGAAGGTGGTAATGTAAGCAGGGTGAGGGATCACAAATCTTTTGGTGTCTATATTAAATCAGCACCTTACTGATCTATATAAGTTGGCAGGAGGCCCTCTCAAAGGGTGAATGAACAGGCTCCACGTGCAACGAGATCCAAGGATGGAAATTGAGCAGATGTTAACAAGACATCAGGCACATGCATGGTGACACACCTGTCACTGCATGGCGACCCACCTGTCACTGCATGGCAATTAAGATAGTTGTTTTCTCTACTCATGTGGTTGAAACCAAGCTTCGTTGATATTTCTGGTTCTCTCTTGAGATTATCAAGGTTTACTTCCCATTAGCCCCTACTTAGCCTATCAATGAATAGAAGTTGTATCATAGAAGCTGAATTGCACTAGCGTACATTAGTGCATGAATAGAAGTTGCAGCGTTACCGCTTGTTCTCTATTAGACAAATGAATGCGTTCTGATATTATTTGTAGCAACTAAGGTGGGATCTGCTGATATATTACAATAATTTTGAAATATATTTTTTTTAAAGAAAAATATCTGAAAGATATTGTTTATATTTATTGGCCCACTGTAAATAGCGACCATCTCTTTTGGGGTTCGGCCTGGAAGTTGAAAATATCAGATTTTTTTTTTCTTTCGTCTTTGGTGAATTGTGTCTTTTTTGCTTCTTTCAGTCATCGTGGCTGGTTGATCACTTTGATTAGACTACCAATAAAATATAGATATCAACAGAGGGACGACGAAGGGTAGAAACTTCATAGAATTACGTGGTAATTACAGATGCAAAGTAAGAGAAGGGACGAGAGGAGCAGGGAGTAGAAGCAAAGATGACACACAGATGCCTCATACAAGTAGATAAAGGAAACCCAATGGAGCTGAACGATTGAGTACGGTTGGAGCCCCCATCAGAGGATTTTATCTACAATTTCAAGTTCCAACGCTGTTCTTCAATCGAAGAAAAACAGGGTTGGGTGAATGATCGATCAGCCGCTACGGAAGGACCCCATGGATTTCGCACCACTAGCTCTCAGGACAAATTGGAAATACGCTGCAGCAATTGCGGCACCGATGAAAGGCCCCACCCAGAAGATCCACTGCAGGCCACATCAAAAATTGTTATTAGAGGACGATCGCTCGATCCATGAATTATAAATGGAGACCACTTCAATTGAAAGATCCACTAGAGATATTAAATGGAGAGCCCCCTCCCCCCCCATTCAGTGACATAGTAGAAGCATCATTTTGTGAAACGTTGAGCTTTGGTAACATACAGGCAGAGTAGGTCCAAAACCCAAAGTGTTAGGTATATATGGACCCTCGTTGTTAAATGAACTGTGGACCCTTTCATGAGATTACTTGCCTGACCTTATATGGCAGGTCACTAGTTTTGTTTGCTCAGAACTATACATACATATACACCATGACAGAAATGAGCTCATGGCCAAGTCCAAAATTAAGTGGATAAAGATGTGATGATCCCAGGATGCTTTATAAATCATGCAGTCTACTAGTGGCCTGGCAGATTAGTTTGCCATTTCATTATGTCAATAAAGTTGACAGGGCTCTTAGCCCATTCATTTTCTTGTGAAAAAGAATTAAGGTAACTCAAAAAAAAAAAAAAAAAAAAAAAAAAAGGGGGGGAAAACCTGAATTTGTTTTCTATGTCATGGGGATTGCTTTCTCCAATTACGTTTCCAGACGTTAGTATTGTGCCTAATGCAATGCCTCATCGAAAATATTTCCACCAGAGCTTCGCATAGGATTAAAGGTTGTCTGTGATATTGACTTTTAAAGACCAGAATCAATAAACCAAAATCACGAAAGCAATGACTGTTTTGCATGAGAGATTTTAGAAACCAATGCATTACCTGATCATCCCAGGCCTTATCCTCGTTGTAGATCACAGCAGCTCCCAGGCTCCTCGCTGGATTAATGCCAGTCCCGGTGATTGGAATTGTGGCTAAGTGGACCATGAAGACTGCAAACCCTATCGGGAGAGGGGCCAAGACCTGTACAAGTAATTGAATTGAAAATTGGAAAAGAGGGGATTTAGTCCAAGCTCTCGAGCAGTCACCTTTCTTACCAAGATAAAAGATAGCGATGGGTGTGCATGATGGTTGTATGGACTAGAATAAGCAATAGGAAATTGTGTGCCAAACGGCTAATTTATACATTGCTGTACTCTAATTATTATTCTCCTATCAGAAAACATACTGCTTTGAACTCCTTTTTGGTGAGGCTGAAAGATCTCGCAAGACCTATCTTGTCAGAGAATCACTCATTAATCTGATCACAAATACACTTTTTTTTTTACTTTTTCTAATTATCAGCCCATTTTCAGACCCATATCTGCCTGTATGATTATAAAAGAATATGAAAACACTCTATATATATATGCGGCTTATTAAATTTTGGCTAATGGTATTAAGGTTAAGTGAAATAATTTTGCCATCCTTCTCTCTGTGTATGTGTGTAATTTATTAGAAATATAATTATTCAAATTATAAATTGAATTCTATTTTTTAATTTATTAATATAAAAGGATAAAATAATATTATTTTATATCTAAAATTATTATTTATTAATATAGTTAGTCAAAAATCTAAAGGAAAGATATTATTGCAAAAATAAAATATATTTTGAAGAGCAAAAATATAATAAGACGCATACATAGAGTGCATGCATTCATCTCGCTCTCTCGTATATATAATTACCGGGACGTGGGAGTCACGGGCGTTGCGCTTGGGATCGGTGGCGGAGAAGACGGTATAGACGAGGACGAAGGTGCCGATGATCTCCGCCGCGAGTCCCGTCCCCTTGGAGTAGCCAGGGCTGAGCTCGTTGGCCCCACCACCGTAGCGGTTGTAGTAGGCCTTCTGGAATGCCTTGACGAGTCCCACGCCGCAGATGGCTCCCAGGCACTGTGCGATCATGTAGAGAAGGGCCCGGATCAGCGAGACCTTGCGAGCCAGGAACAGCCCGAACGTCACCGCCGGATTTATGTGACCGCCTGCGCGCAAGAAAAAGAACACACAGTTTTTTATGTTCAGTTCAAGAGGAATTACTCCTTGTCACATGATTCATTCCAACGTTCCTGACCGATTGATTATAGGAACGTATATATATATATATATGAAGGAAGACTTAAGTGATAGGTTATTATCTTAAATGGACTCCCCTGGAATCAAGAATACGTGTCGTTGAATTCTTGAGATTTTCCCACACTTTTCTTTTTCTTTTTCTTTTTTTTTTTTACTTACTTAATAAACAACGTAAAGATCAAGTATTAATGAGAGGGTGAGGAGCAAAGCCCCACCGGATATGCCGGCGGTGCAGTAGACGAGGATAAAAATCATCCCTCCGAAAGCCCAGGCTATGCCCAGGATCCCGACACCGCTGCAGGCCGCGTCGGTACCACCCACGTTGGCATCCGACTGGTGCTTGTACCCTATGACGGTCAACACAGTGATGTAGAGGAACAGCAACGTCGCGATGAACTCAGCGATCACCGCCCGGTACAGCGACCATTTGGTCAGCTCCTCCGCATCGACCAGCGGTACTGGTGGCGGGTCCGTGTAGTCCTTCGCGGTGTACTCCCCCCCCTCTGCTGCGGCCTCCACATCCTTCCCCATCGACCGCTAATTGAAATTACCAAGCCTCTTCTCTCCTTAGATATGGGGAAAAAAACGAAGAGAGAGAGAGAGGAAGTGAGCTGGTGGTGTTAGAGAGGGATCGGACCTCGGTGCGGACTGACTAGATGAAGAGGGGTCTATTTATGTCAGCACGATTGTGAGCGGAGACAAAGTGGGGTGGTGTTTTATTTGACTAATTTTCTCCTTCTTTTGCTTGTTTTTAATGTTTTAATTTGCCGCCCTCAACCGACAGGCCCCTCACCATTAGACGGGGTGGGCCCCACCCAGCACTGCGTCGCTGTCCAACTCGGCGTGGAGGCTGGACTCCGATGATCCCTAAGTTGACGGTGGAGATCGTCCATTGAGTTCCATTAGGGCTTTTGAGTTTATCGGGCAACTGGATTAAATTTAAATATAGTCCTGGCGGCCCTAACACCAATGGGCGGTAGTAGCGATGCGCCGCACTGATGCAAGCAATGGCATTGATGGAAGGGTGCATTGAATGCAGGGCGGAGGACCACCGGAGTTTCACATGATTAATCTGGTACGCCCATGGATGGACCCGTGAGATTTGGCTGTCAGGATCTGGGCTCCGGTTGTTGGCTTGGCCATTATTATTGGTTACTTACTTACGGCACGGGGGCGGTAGGGGACCACTCACCCTACGACAGAGCACGCTCATTGGTGCCCCGTAGAGGTTTATTTAATGCTAAAGCTATTGATGACCATTTTTAATTTTAAAACTACGTTATCTCATACCCCAACCCTATCAGGTACATGTAGAATGCCACAAATAGCCAATGCTCAGCATCCCTCTTAATCTAATCAACAAGTTAGTCGGACAAGGAAGCCACAAGAGAATGCTAAGCCTCACTAAAATATTTAGGAGGCGGCAAGTGGAATAGGACGATGCCATGCCACGATCATTTCTTGCTTGCTCAACAAAGATATCCGTGTGATTGTCTTTTCATCATGCGCACTAAAGCACCATTGCACCATGATTCTCTGCAACAACCCATATTACTTGCTTGCACTTGCTTCATTATTGGAATGGTAGGGGAATACTATGAATGATGATTTTGCCAAGCAATAATATAATTTTACTGAACGACGGTTGCTGATGCTGCTGCTGCTGCTGTTGCTCCAAGCGTTAGCCGTTCTTATTTTCATGAACATTGACTTTGTTGAATAATAATTGTCGGCTGTGTTCGAAATTAAAAACACAAACCGTACTACTTTTAGGTCTCGCAATCATGCAACACGAGGCAAACCTACCCTCGCTCCACACAAGATGATGACATGTTAGTCGCGCTAGACGAGGCACGCGTGTCGCGAGTCTACTGGCCTCGAGCTGTGGCGGGGCGAAGCGGCCACGTGGGTGAATATAGGCCTGTTGAATTAAATAGAGCACAAGGAAGACGACCAAGCTATGGGACCGCGCCACGTATAACGGCGAGCGGCGCGGCAGGAGCAGAACGGTCTGGAAAGCGGGGCCCACCGAAGGGGTGCTTGGGACTTTGCTGCTGGACCGAGATGCTCCGATAGCGACGAGCGCGGACGGGAGAAGGTGGGAGGGGCCGACCATCGCGTCTGTCCACGTCAGCAGTCACCTTCGATAGGCGGTGTCGAGTTGGCATCTCCACCCATTCGCAGCAGTTGGCCAGGATTGCGAAACTCTCATGATAAAATAAAATAAAATAAAATAAAAAAGGTGTGGAATTTTTATTTTTTGTTTTTTTTTGTCTGCCCTTTATGCTCATTTCTCCTAGAATATATAGCTGCTACCGACTGTGAATATGAGATCGTTTAAATACGTGTAACTTTTCTTTTTTTTTTTTTTTTAATATCAATAAGTTTCCACATTGATGGACTTTCTTTTTTTCAAAAATTTATCAAACATGCTTAGTCTAAAATTACTGGATAATAAGTGAAGTTTACTTGGAAGTGGAAATGTGTTTAGTTTTGAAATATGGGCTTCCATTTAGATATGCTTTTTTAATATAATATATATATATATATATATATAGCTTCATGGTTTTAACAAGTTAGTTGACACCTCTCGCTTAGGAAGGAAAGTGCTCATCAGCCAAGCTACTGGCTTAATTAGTTGTAATTGAGATTGCTTATCATAATAATAAAATTTCCAGATAAATTTACGCCATTGGTACATGCCTTTCATTGAACGTGTGATATAGAGCGTCCACCCCTTTGAGGATAAATAACGGAAGAGATACAGAGGACATGATATAAATCATGACAACTTATATAAATCATGCTGGATAGAATAATGGGCTCTCCAATTTTGTCAAGAACAAGAAAGGATGCAAGCTGGATGATCAGCTAATGAGCAAATTATTGAACCATTGTCCACATTATTATTTGCTGTGGCCAAAAGAAATTCTTATGGTCAATGACCCTAGAAACACTGACAAGCAGAGCTATGCTATCTGAACTATACTCAGCCACTCAAAAATATTTCACAAAAACTAAATTCAGTAAATGATTGAGAAGTGCCACATCTGCATGCAACATGGAATCCATGAGTTTTCAAAGTCATTGTTGCCATCGCTCGTCCAATCATTTATGCAAACAGGTGAGCTCGCCATACCGTTCGATTAACAAAAGAAAAGTAAGCAGGCCATTATTTTTAGTTGGAGTGGGTAAGGTCATTAAAAAGTGTATGTATGCATACAATATAGAAAGCTGGCCATGTTTATTACTATATCTTGAGGATAAGAACGAAACAAGGTTGGCTTAAACTATAGAAGTTGCGGTAGGAACAGCCTTGCTGCATCTAAGGGGCTAGTTCAGAATGTGCTCTGGTGGAATCTTCTAATGATAAACAGATAAGACAAAAGTAGTAGAAGAGAAAAGCCTCAACAATTTCTTCCGACGAATGAGCTCCACAAGGACTTGATGCATGATGACGTACTGTGGCAGCGGGGTCTCATCCAGGCTGCAATGACCCGTGGAACGCACCGGCTCTGTTCAGTGACGGGCGGGCCACCGCACATTTCAGAAAATTGCCGTGATGACAGGACTCAAGCTCGCCATTTCCCTAGTGAATTAAAGAACTTCCACTCAAAAGCATCGGACATAGCATTAAAATTTTGGTATATGTTATTTAAATTTATAAGATAATAAAATGAATCACAGGATACGGCCATTATTCCTTGATACCAACCAGATCCTACTACAATAAGGAAGAAGAAGAAGAAGAATGAGTTGCGCTTTAGACCAGGACGCACTCCTCATGTGTATCCGCGAGCAGCACTTCCTTGGTTTTCCTCTGATCTCAAACAATCCCAACAGGACCTTTCTAGCGGTCTTATTTAGCACCCTCGCTCAGCACTCTCACACCAAGGAGCATCAGCATGGATGCCATCTTTTATATATTTAGTTCGGATGAGATAGAGAGAGAAATTTACCTCTCATTATCAGAGAGCTCTATCATGTGCAGAATTCAAATTAAATAAATCAAAAAACAAAGCTCGAAGTTTTAGCGTTGGCGAGATAGATTCTAAACAGATGAGCAGGTCCAACAGCACAAGGTGGCCAGGAGAAAACCAAGCGTAATTCATACATTTTATGGAAAGGAGGAGTACATAGACCATCCGACAGATAAAATAGGTGGTGATGATGTTCAACACAAACAGGGGCAATGAAAAAAAAAAGGGATGCCCTCCTTGTTGATTTAATTAGCACAATTGCTGACCAGAAACCTGAAATGGTGCTGACCCATAAAATTCTACTCGACAAGCATTGCTACTCTCCTTTATTCCTTCAATTACCACCAAGGCTAGACAAGAACAGGATCGAGGATCAAGCATTGCTTCTAAAAGACCCGAGAGCCTTGACAGCACCAGCTCTGAGGATATACTGATGATAAGCTGCCGCTGCGGCGGCACCAAGGAAAGGACCCACCCAGAAGATCCACTGCAATACACAAAATGAGCCGTTAAGTTTCAGCTGTTTCTCGGACTTGTTAGCTGCTATATTGCATTCGAAATAAACAACTAGGCCAAGTAAGCTGATTGGCTGCTCTTTATGTGCGCTTCAAGCATGCTCCAATAGTTAGGGACGGGTGATTTTCTTCAACGACTACGATTCTTCAAGGTTTGGGGCTGACCAAAAGGCATCATTTTGAAGTTTATTGGGACATAGAGGCGCATGTGAATATATCATGGGAGAAAAGAATGAAATGATCCATCTAATTGGAGCCATCGAAATGATGAAGCTATTTGAAATGAACTTGGGCTCATATAGTGAGTGATGTAGTAACGTAGGAGTAACAAATTGTCTTCAGCAGCAGGTGGCTACATATCTTGGCTTGAACACAACTTCATTTTCACTCTAATAGAGAGATTGCGAATATTGGGCATACGAATAGAATAGAAGGCATACCTGCGGCAGTCTAGTGGTGCCGAAAAATTGCTTAGGTTAATAACTATTCTATCATGTACTACGTCATTGTTAAAATCCTAACATTGGCTCCTAAATCACCTACCACCCTCAGAATGGCAACAAGACATTAAGAAAAGAATATGATGATACAGTAAAAAAAGATCAAGTAGGCGATGCCCTTGTAGCTAATGTACCTGGTCATCCCAAGCCTTGTCCTTATTGTACATCACGGCAGCTCCGAAGCTCCTCGCAGGGTTAATGCCGGTCCCCGTGATCGGAATTGTGGCTAGATGGACCATGAAGACTGCAAACCCAATTGGAAGTGGAGCCAAAACCTGGATATATGATAGAAACCGAGGCATGTCAAAATAGACACCCAAAAATATGATTGCCGTCTACGATAACAATAATTTCTATATAATAATAATAATTTAATTTGTCAAAATGAAGGATCAAAAATTTAAGCATCCATTATAGCAACATTGCCAACATGACTTGCAAATTGTTGAATTCTTTATATCCAAGAGCCACTAGATTCATCTTAATTTACCTTAATAATTTAAAATTATCATATGTATTATCATGTTCGATAATTAGATATGATAATTTTGATGACAATATTTGATTCTCAATAATATAAAATTATTATAAATCATAATAATTTTTTTTTTGCAATATAAATATTTAAGATTATAAAAATATATTACACTCTTAATTTTTATATAAATATTTAATAATATTTAATCTAATTATATAATTAATATACATTTAATGATATTTAAATATTTAATATTAATATTAATATTTAATATTAAATATATAATACAATATAATATTTTAAATAATACTATATATTTATATAATAATATAACATATTATTAAATATATAATATATTATTACATATTTATATATAATATATTAAATATTTATAATATTTAAATATATTAATATTTTTACAATAATTTTATGAAGAATTCTTGCTCTTTTTTTTATTAGAATATTTCATATTTTAAAAAATATAAGATTTATAATAAAATATAAATAAAATTTTCAAATGTTGTAATATAAAAACTTGTATTTTTGAGAATCTAAGGCAAATAAACATAATAATCTTATATTTCATAATATAAAATTATTAAAATATAAAATTTTTAATAATATTATATTATCATGAATTCAACGATAATTGCTACTATATCATCCAGCAAAGTCAATGAAAAACTGTTGAAATAATTTCACTTAAACAGATTTCTCTTGCTTTGTCAATACTTTGGCTGGTTATGCAGTGAATGTATTTAATATAGCAAAGGAAATGCCTCACCAAACGCTGGCCGCTCCAGGCCACAACAAAGCATATATTCTTGACCTAGTCACAAATCACGTCTACAGACAAGATAAAGCTATCGTCCCTAGAAATCTTGTTTCAGTAAGACTCTTGAGTGTGTCCATATCTACGCATGCGTAGATATCGCGTTTGGGGTCAACCCATGCACCTCTCGTAATCTCATTCATTCATAAAATGTTGGCAGGGATCAGTGCAGGTTGCACGCAAATGATATTCTACCCGCATGGTTATCAATTGTAAAGGAGCAACTACGTCTCACATGATTTTGGACTTAGTCCTGACGATCCGACCGCCAATGAGGTAGCCCCTTTGGATCCCCTATGAAATCGAACCAAATTTAATGGAACCTCATCAAGAAAAGATTCGATGGTCTATTCCTAAAATGTTAGAGACCCAAGTCAAACATGAGACAAACCTACGTCCTCTTCGCTTAACGCACCCGGCACCAGCTAGACCAAACCCAACTCGGACCCACTGAATGGAAATTTCAGTCAATCGCCTTGGAGGCGTGGACTTACCGGGACGTGGGAGTCACGGGCGCTGCGCTTGGGGTCGGTGGCGGAGAAGACGGTGTAGACGAGGACGAAAGTGCCGATGATCTCCGCCGCGAGTCCCGTCCCCTTGGAGTAGCCGGAGCTGAGCTCGTTGGCCCCGCCGCCGTAGCGGTTGTAGTAGGCCTTCTGGAATGCCTTGACGAGTCCCACGCCGCAGATGGCTCCCAGGCACTGCGCGATCATGTAGAGAAGAGCCCGGATCAGGGAGACCTTGCGAGCCAGGAACAGCCCGAACGTCACCGCCGGATTTATGTGCCCGCCTGCACACCCAAAATACACCACCCATCGTTAGCAAACCCAAATAACCGTGCCATGCCCAAAATATGATGCCCATTGCTTTATTCTAATAATTATATATTTTTTATTAATTGCACATCATATAATTATTAATTTTGAAGAAATATCAAGCGTTGCTTTGTGGGCGCGCATGCAAACCCACCAGAGATGCCAGCGGTGCAGTAGACGAGGACAAAGATCATCCCGCCGAAAGCCCAGGCGATGCCCAGGATCCCGACACCGCTGCAGGCCGCATCGGCGCCAACCACGCTCTGATCGGACTGGTGCTTGTACCCGATCACCGTCGCCACCGTGATGTAGAGGAAGAGCAGCGTCGCGATGAATTCCGCGATCACCGCCCGGTACAGCGACCACTTGGTCAGCTCCTCCGGGTCGATCAGCGGCGCCGGCGGTGGGTCGCTGTAGTCCTTTGCGGCGAACTCATTCCCAGCCTCCATGTCTTTCCCCATCTATATCGATCTATTCGTTGAAGCAACTCTGCTTTTTTTTTTTTTTTTTATTTCAAAAGCGAGATGAGATGGACAGACTACGGGCTGCTGCTGGAGTCGCGTCCGTGTCGAGAGAGAGAGCGGAGAGGCTGGGTATTTATAGGGGATCGGACAGTGGGGTTCGATGTGACGGGGGAGCGGAAGCGGGGACCATAATTTTTGCCGTCCCACGCCGACCTCACCCCACTCTAGCCCTCCTTGCCGGTGCCGCCACCAGGCAATTCGCGAACCGTCGTCTGTCGAACACTGTTTACCATGCTTAATTATAACTTGATATCCGTATCTTTTTTCTGAAAAAAAAAAAGAAAAAGAAAGAAAGAAAAGAAACATCTTAGTTTAGATCAGTGGGTTTAGCATTGAACGAATCATAAAATTCGGGGACTGGAGAAAAAGAATCCACAGGAGATGGCCTCTTCACATTATTTTTTGAGTGGCACTGTACTGTTCTACTACGCCTTCGTAGATAAAGACAAAATGGTCGAGTGATTTGTCGCGGGTGGTTCAAAATGTCTTTGTCTCGTGTCATTGAAAGTCTGCCACGCGGGAGAACATGGGCCAATTGTTTGAGAGAAGACGAGACACTACGTCTCAGAAAAGGAGTGGCCCAAACTGGCCTGGCGGTGGGGAGGAAGGCTCTCGAATCGCCGGACTTTGCGCCAAGCATGCGACAAACCCGTTGGAATTTGCCTTCAGACCGGGACCCAGCGCGCTACCGGTCGCTTTCCATGGTCGGTAGCGTCGAGCCGGGGAGGCGTCACGTCCCCTTCCCTTCCGATTCCATTAAGGTCACGTCTATTGTCCAAGTTCAGAACCCAAAGATATTAAAACTCGTGCATTACACGTGGCGCATTATAAATCAAATTAACAGGAATTTTAAATGACTGGTGCATTTACTCTGAAGTGCTGATTTTTTTAAAACAATTTTGAATTAAAAAAAAAAAAAAAAGCGCTTGCGAGCTCGCCAACGCTAGTATGAGCGTGCACGCGGCGCAATTGCTCGCAAACATCGCGACCGCATCGCTAAAACTTGCGTGAGCATGCGCGCGGCGCCATCGCTCGCAAGCGATGCAACTACTCGCGAACGATTGTCATCGTTCGTGTTTGAATTGCCTGAATAAAATATATAAATAAATTTTACTATAAACACTATTTAAAAAAAATTAAAATTATTTTATTTTTATTATTTTATTAAAATTATTTTTTTTAAGTATCTGAAAGAGCCATTGAATTACATTTTTATTCGATCGTGCTTATAGTAAAAGGTTCAGATCGAATTGTATCGTTGTACTTTGTAAATAAATCGTTTATAATTTGTACGAAGGGATAAAAATTAATTTTTAGAATAGTGTTTAATATGCCTCATTTTAGACATGATTTTTAACCCTTTTTTTTTAATTTAAATTTCTGTATTTAATTTTAAATTTTTAATAATTTTGAAACAGTTTAAATTTAAAATCACCGGTATTTTCAACATGAAGCCGAGATCCGATGGAGTCCAAGCGCCCTGCCAGGCCGTGAATTAGATCATGCATTCACTCGCCGGAAAGAGGAGCTCGGCAGCAACTTTGGTCGTCTCTTGTATTAGTGGATTTGAGTTGCCCGTCATTTGTAGGCACAGCAAAAAACATATAGGTGCAAGCTTAGGGTAGGTCGAATCTAATAAATAAATGGAGTCCCATTCAGAAAGTCACTAACCGAGTACACAATGGAAAAGGAGTGATTTCTCTTTGGTGTAATATCCATGCAAAGGCTACTGATCAGCTATTAGGAATTGTTTTAGCGTCATCATGAAGTTTAAACTAAGAATTGCTGCCATGAAAGTAAATTTCTTAAAAAATAAAATCTAGCAGTTCTATATATATTTTTTTTAAAATTTATGATACAAAACATGCTAATTAAAATCTAATCCTTTGATGCGGTCATAAAAAGTTAATCCGCATCTTTTTCATCCTGTAACCGCCCTATCTTTTTGGACCCTCATTACAATCAAATTCTTGCTCTCTTTTTTTCAGTGTCAAGAAAAGATACCATCCAACAGCTGTTTGATCGCAAAACATTGAGATTTTATCATTTGACTAATCAATACATCAATAATGAGGTTTTCTCTCTTACACGCATATTCTAACAACCGTTGCGACCACCAGCTGTCCTAAGGCAAGCCACTGGTTGTAAACGCTTTCCCGATTTTAATAAGGATTTCAATTGTTTGCCTATTATTCTTAGACGCTATGCTCTTTAGTATAGAACATAAATTTAATGATAGGAAAGCTAGTTGAAGTTTATCGCCTCTTCAAACCTTGTACAGACTAGCTACCAGTAATGCAAGGAGCTCTCATTGTGCACAGTGGACAATTATCTTGCTATGAAGCAAGAGAAGATTGGTACTCAAAAAAAAAATAGAATTGGTTACCAAACACAGAGAGGATTGATTATGGAGGTGGGGAATCAACAATCATGATCCCAATTAATACACTTTGTGCATGAATTAACAAGCGCCTTCAAATATCTTCCATGGACTGCATGCCCCCTTTTTTCAATGGGCACAAATCCAATATAGACCCCCTCTTGCTAAGGGAAGTTTGCAGCTGCACGAAAGCACCATGATTGATCTTAGCCAAAGGACCGAATAAGGCCAAGAAGATGATGAGAAGTGTGTCTCTTCCTTTCCTTCTTTTCTTTTTTGAGTAAAGAAAAATTCACAAGCTTCTTTGCACCTTCAATTAATATATGTTATGTTTGCAGGCTTTGAGATTCCTATTTGCCATGGCAATATCAAATGATGTACTTCAAGATCTTTTGGCTACCGGATTTCAAAATCGTATTGGCATAGGAATGGAGTCGATTAACGTTGCTTGGTCTCGTATGCTCGAAGCAACGAGATTGGTAAAGTTTCCAATCCACCACCGTAAGCTGAGGGCGATTGGATCAACACGAGGGCTGTCACCTTGAAATCTTTTTATTGGCGTATTGGTCTCTCTCTGGACCATGCACTAGAAAAGGCCGACTTTATATACATTTTGACAGCTATGGGAGTGAAGTAGCCCACCTTCCCTGAACAATGACGGTCGACTCCAGTCAAATAAGACGGAAAGGAATAGCAATAACCTTGGGCTTGTTATCAAGAACTTTTTCATTTATTGCCGACAAACGTGACACAAGGAATAATGATGCTTTAGATCAGCGTTTTCCGGCGAACCGTGAATGAAAGAAAAAACTTTTGCACTTACGATTACGCTAAATAGAATTTCCAGGAGTTGATTTCCTTGCTGACGTGTGGGTTTCGCTTGGTGGAAGGGAGCATGCGTGCCGGGAAGGTGCCCCCTATTCGGTGTCCAAGTACAATATGTGTACCGTGTTTTTTATTTTTTTTGTTTTTGTTTGAGGGGTAACTGGAGGAAGTTTAAGACTTCTGCCAAATTGCCCTAATGCCGCATAACACGATGAGATGGATCGTACAAACAGTGATCGACCTTCCAACAGGATATAAGTTTTGAATCAAATAAGTTATCTGATGCATTCATTACCTCATCAGACCAATCGTATGCAAGACTTTGGAAGGATTCAATAATACAGGTTAAGCAGGTGACGAGATTGATCGAGGTCTATCGATCATGTATCTGTAAGATAGTGGATGGCAGGTTTGGAGCATCTAACTTGGGCGATGGCCGGGGTCGACTGGTTGCCAACCAGCCCCCATTATCTTGTGTCACATGATTTCTGGTATGATCCGCAAAGAGGCGTATATGCAACTATTTAATTCAAAAATTGGATTCGAATAATTACAATGAGAGATGGTGAAATGGATCTTTCTCTTTTTCTCTTCACAAATAAATAAATAAATAAATAAATCAATTCTCATAAAAAAATAAATAAAAATAAAAAAAACATAATATAACAGACCACTTATCATTTTATGACCTGATACTAATCAAGAAGCTATTTTTAGGTGGCGGAACTTGTACGAACAGGTGGAGAAGACGGGCATGAAGCATGTTTCTTGAGAACGGAACGGTGAGGAGGCAGCAGCCATCTACACGTTTTTGTTTCTCTTTATTCTATTTTTTGCATGGGCAAGGGCAAGGTCAAGGTCAAGGTGGTAGGCTCATCCTACAAAATAATCCAAAAAAAAAAAAAGGACGCTAGATCCGATCGACCTTAGACGACACCAATTCCTTAAAAATCAGAAGGAGCCGCTCTGATTGGTCCACCATTGACGTGGTCAGTTGGCTGTGCAATTCAACTAGCTTTTGAGATTATATATATATATATATAGTTAATTCAAGCATTTTATTTATAATTCTAATTATTGAATTATAAAGTGTAGGATTTCACCCACACCAAAATACGGAGGGTGAGGAAAGGAGGCAGAGTGATTCGCCGCCACTAGTAATATAAGCCTCCTAGTCCACTTGTTTCTCTTATTTTCTTTTTATCTAATTTTCTTTTTCATTTCGAAGCTTTTGAAAGTAAATTTTTTTTTAATTTTTTTAATTAAATATTCATATTTTTAAAGTATTATAAGATTTTAATATCTATTTAATAAGTAAACTAAGAAAATACTTTTACAATAAAAATGATAAAAGATATTATACAATACTTTCAATTATCTAACCTATTAAAAATTATTATTATAAATATTCTAATAATATCATATTGTAATAATATTAAAATATATTATATTATAATGTAATAATATGATAAAAAATATAATAATATTCTAATATAATAATAATTATAATATATTATTGAATATGTATGTATGTATTTTATAATAGTATTATATTATCTTATTTTACATGACATTGTATATTATAATTATAATAATATTATCATATACTATATAATAATAATAACATTTAAATAATAATAATAATAATAATAATAATAATATTATTATTATTATTATTATTATTATTATTATTATTATTATTATTATTATTATTATTATTATTATTATTATTATTATTATTATTATTATTATTATTATTATTATAGTTCAACCAAAAGCTTTATTTACCAAGTAAAGGAAAGCTCCAAATTGAAGCTCCCTCGAGTAGAACTTCTAATAACTTCTTATGGAATCAAGAAATATTTTTAAAAATTTTATCAAACGTGTGCTTTTAGAGCTCTAAAAGCCTTTTAGACCCATCAAAAGCACCAAACAGGCCCAAATATAGCCACGCCAGTGCACTCGTAGTCGTAAAGGCCTACTTTGGAAACTCTTCTCTGAAGGCACCACTTGTGTTGCCCAACACCTCCTTCGGTCGAATAAAACCCGGCAAGCCCATCACACCATTTTAAAACTAGTGGAACTGTGATAAGGTCAACCATCATCGGCGAGGTCAGGTCCATAAATGTAACCTAGAATCCTGCCTACATGCATGCATGGATAAGTTTCGACATCCACCGTACATTTTAGAATGCCAGCCTCAGAGGCTAGCAAAATTCACAGCACAGTGCTGCTAATAATTCCAAAGCACTCAAGCGTTTTAATTTTGTAGAAAGTTTTATTTTCTATTTTAATTTTCATTAAAAATAAAAAAACATATCACGAAATGCGTTTGATAAATAAAAATTTAAAATATTTTTTTAAAAAAACACAACTTGAAACCAGCAGTTTTAAAATACCATCACTATTTTTCATTAAAAGGAAAAACAAACTAAGACTAGAGAACGTAAATGTTGATAGTATTCCCTTTAAATTTATTTCAGCTCACCTTCTCAAAAGATATCAAAAGATATGGTTATAGCGAAAAATAAAAAATAAAAAATAAAAACTAATTTTTGTTTGCGCATATCAAACATATTTTTTTAGAAATTAAAAAAAAAATTTATTTTTAGTAAATGAAATAGAAGATAAAAACGTTCTCCCAAATATTTAAGGACACCAGGGAGAAATGAACAAAATAAACAATTAGATTATTCAGTTGAGCAGGAGTGGCCTGAATAAGAGGACGAGAAAGCAACATGGACGATCCACGTTAACTCTGGAATTTGAGTTCGCCAAGTTGATCCCATGTATCGGTGATTTAGGTAGCTGACAAAATGAGGCATACAATCCTAACGGCGATTTATACAAAACGCAAAGCCAAGAACAATAATAACCATCTAAAATGACCAAAATAAACACATATATCGAGTCTGGTGAGACCAATAATAAAGCCATGAAACCTACCCCAGGTACAGGCTTGAATCACTTCATTATCCACTGGGAATTTCTTGACGCCCTTCATTGCTTAAATTAACATTAATGAAAACCTACATAAGCAAAACCAGCAACTAACATAGACATTCTGAAATAACAGAAGTTGCAATGAGACAACCACCATGCAATTCTGAAACAAAGTCAGCCTGCACTTCAAAATGCCTCAAGACATATAACAAAATCAGTTCATGACTACTGCCGGAATAAGATTCTACATTTTGGTATTGTCTGGTTGCCAGCATTACCAGTTCCAGCTTTAAAAGTGTCAGTTTAATGAGCTTGCATCTGAAAACTGCAACCATATTTGATTTATTTGGTTGTTTGCTGTGAAGAGAGTGTGCTCACCATACAAAGAGTAAGATTAGAGCCACTAACATTATTATATCATATTATGACATTATATAATTCTTATAATAGTTTATTATAATATAACTACAAATATTGTTATATATTTTAATCATTATAATTAGTATTACTTATCACATAAAACCAATTTATATAATTATAACACTATTTTATTTTAATTGGATGTAGCATCTGAAGCCCAGATGCAAACATCCAAAGGGCTCCTTGCTCTCCTTAAACGTCCAAACAATTCCTAGCATTTTAAAATATCTCAAAACTCTTACAGCAACTTTATGCCATCTTACTAATTTCTCCAAAATTATCTCTACGGCTTGGAACAAATTTACATATTCACTTAGATTCCAGCATTCTGAGATCTATCAATCTCTGGATTACAAGTACATTGTATATATGAAACAATTCCGTATCTCCCCACCATGCCCAGGCCCAGCATTCATATTCATTCTACCACTGCTTTAATGAACCCTTGAATCAACATTAAATGTTTCATTTAACAATTTGGAAATGGAATTTTGCAACCAAGAATGGCTTGAAGCCATATGTTGGTCTTAGATTTTATAACTTTTCACACAATTCCCAACCAATGGAGGCCAATTCCTACACACAGCTGTATTAACCACATACGAAGCTTTATTCAATCATAATGTATGCTTCCTGGAGGTGCTACATATGAGGCTCACACTTAAGGAGTCTACTTCCTCTGTGCATGATACCACAATTTTGCCCCCTTACCATTCACCATTGAATACCGAAAAAAAAAAAAAAAAAAGACTAATCAGAAGCAGGTGTTACTATTAATTCAGAGATGAGTTAAGTTATCCGAACCAAATCCAGGAGAACTTAAAACAACATAGTCTAGTTGGTTCATGAAGTAGGAGGGAGCATATCTAAATCCAGTCATCAAAAGAAGTTATATAGACAGTGGTTCATGAACTGGTTAGACCTAAATTTATTACGCAGTCTGAAACAACTTCAGCAGGAATAGCTTGACTTTGTAACATAGAATTAACGAACATGAGAGGTGGTAAGACAGATGTAAATGTTATAGATCAAGAAACAACTTCAGAAGGAAAAGCTTGAGTTTGTAACATAAAATCATGAAACATGAGAGGTGGAAAGACAGGTGTGAATGTTATAGATCAATTCAATGAGGATGATAAGAATGCTTTATTAGAATCCAATGAACAGCGGAACAGCATTAAGATTTGCATGAAAATATTTTGTAAAAGAAAATTAAAACCACACCATAGTATCAGAATACAGAAAAAAGCCATGGCCATAAAAGATATGAAACCATGATATAAATATAATCTTAGTTAGGAGTTGGTTAAATATGCATGGTTAGAGAAGAGGAGAAAAAGCACGTCAACTGATTTGAGGCCACTTAATAACTTGAGGAAATCATGTATGCATTTTAGATCTAATTACCATCATATAATTCCCCTAATTTCTTAACCTATCATCTCTGGAATATCATGTTTAAATGCTCAAACCCCAAGACCGAAACGCATGAAAATCCTGATTGCATATAATGCATTTGTGGAACACACGGCATAGAGGGTCATCTTTAGAGTCCTCTAAAATCAGTTATCACAGTCTTCTATAAGACCTAAAAAGAAATTCTAACTCGTTACAGTGCCATCCCGAAGGTGCAATCGGACCTAACGACTGTTCTTGACTGCCGATTAAAATTACATTTTAATCAGACGACTACTAGGGAATATGGCCAGAGGGCATCGCATAAAATAAGACATAACGAGATTAAAGAGGGAAAAATAAATAAATAGTTGTAATAGCCAAACCAACAATCCAAATTAAAAAATTCAGCAAAAATCCTCCAAACGACTATATCCAAAGCATCTACTCCACATCGCTCAAAGATAAAGATAGATATCAAAATCCCTCAAAAAAAAAATCCTATGATCAAAAATAGCGGATAAATAAAGACAGAACAGACGAAAGCACGAACCCTAGCGAAGCTCAGGCGAGGCCCTTTTTCACGCAGAGGGAATCTCAACGTCTCCGTCGGTGATCTCCTGTTGCAAGTCCTTGGGATCTTTGCCGTCGACGGTGCAACCGACGGAGACGCAGGTGCCGAGGATCTCCTTGACGGTGCCGGCGAGATCCTTGGCCATGGATCTCGGACGCATCACCCTTGCGATCTCGATCACGTCGTCGAGCGAGATGTTGCCGTTGTGCTTGATATTCTTGGTCTTCTTGCGGTCACGCTCCGGTTCCTTGAGGGCCTTAATCACCAGGGCGGCGGCGGAGGGCACCACCGACACCTTGGCCTGGCGGTTCTGGACGGTGAGTTTGACGGTGACGCGGAGGCCCTTCCACTCCTTGGCCGTCTCCTTGGCGATGTCCTCACCGATCTTCTTGGGGGAGAGACCGAGGGGACCGATTTTAGGGGCTAGGGAACTCGCCGCTCCGACTTCGCCGCCGGTGACGCGGACGTAGACGTCGACGACTTGTGACGGATCAAACTTAGGCGGCATCGCGGCTCCTCTGTGCTAGGGCTAGTTTGAAGGGAAGAAGGAGGAGAGGAAGCGGCGGGGAGAGGCTAGGGTTTCGTTATGTAGCCGGGTTCATGGGGTTTCGCAGAGGTTTACTGCAATTGGGCTTTCACTGGCCCTGCTACAATTGGGCTTCCAAATGTAGCCCGTGTCGCCTTGCTATCGCCCACGGGCCGTTCGTAAAGGAGAAAATTATTTTCAAAAAATAAAGAAATATCGTTAAGAATGACCCGTGCCAAATCAGAGGGAATTATTTAAGTTATTCAAAATTTTAAAACTCTAATTAAATGTATATTCTAATTTTAAGGAGTATAAAATTTTAGATTTTTTATTGAACACAAATGAGCGTCTAAATAAAATACTGTAAATGCTTTTTTTAAAAAAAAATAATGTATTTCTTAAAAAAACTAATATATGCAATAGAACTAATTTTATAAAAAGATGCATCTAAATGCATCCTAATTAAATTTAAGAGGCTTAACTTTTGAAGATTAGATAAATGAGATGAATAAATATACTCGATTAAAAGGATACCTAAACATCCACACTCCTCTATATTTATAAATAAGATATTAGATCACGTTTCTCATCCATCCAAAGTAACCAAAAAATTAATCTAATATAATTTTGAGAGTGAGTTAACTTAACTGTAACCTTCCAGCATTTAAAAAAAATAAAAAAAAATTAAGTTTATATAATAAGAGATTTTTATTTAATTATTTAATTAATTTTATTTATATTTACATTTGGCTGGTTCAGATTTATTTTTATTCCCTTTCATTATGGTAAACTTTAAAATGAATAGATAGTAGTTTGTAATTAGATAAGATGAATTTTACTTCAAAAAAGCACCATTCATAATGTGCCTTGAATCAGATAATACCATTCTTAATTATTTATTTATTACAGAAAACTTCATAAAAACAAAAGAGAAACCACAGCTTTTTCCATCATAGATAGCCATGTCCCTCAAACGAATCAGCTAGGATCAACACTCATTCCATCTCTTCCCTTCGAGGGCTGGTACTAAACATATCATTGCATACGATAATTCAACATCCGTTGCATTTTCCAGCAACAGAAATTAAAAGGTGGGATGTGTATTAGAAGGGAAACTTATCATGCATTCAACTTGTTTGTTTAGAAAGGAAAAATGAAATGGATTAGGTTTAAAATTTACCAGCCACATGCTCGTGCGCTGCATAAAATTATCTTAAAAAAATATTTAAATTAATTTCTATCTTTATAATATTTTTTAAATTATTTTTTATATATTAATTTTGTATTATATATTATAAAGATATTTATGATTTAATTTTGTAATTTAATTGGTTCAAAGATTAATCAAATGATGAGATTCTATTGAAGCAAAGAAGATAGATGAAAGAAATTTTATAGAAGTGAAAGAGCCTACACTTTTTTACGGTCTTTAATTATTCTTCTTAGCTTTGATCATTGATAAAAAGAAAAGTATAAAAAAAAGAGAAAATGAAAAAGGCATGATGAGATTCGATAGAAGACGAAGATTAAAAATTATTTACAAGAAAAGAAAAGGATTTGTCATGAAAGCTAAACTAACTTTTTTTTTTTTAATTATTTCTTTTAATTAATACTCTCATATGACTAAAAACTAATAACGATGGATGAAGAGTTTTCTTAAAATATATACTTGTCAAACTAATTTGCTATCATACGGACTAAATTTTATAACATGTTATATGATGCGGCAGCTTCAGCTTCAATAGGAACAGTTGTTTAGATTGGGAAGGGGCCCGAACGTTTTCAAAATAAAACGCAAAGAAGTTTGGTACAAGTTGGATACATGCATACGCTAACATTTTCAAGCGAGGCACGCAATGGTTGCGCTCACGCTCCCTTCCGCGCTGGATTCTTCGGCGTTCTGCTCTCAAAGTTAACAACCATCTTTCTAAAGATTCTTGTGCAAACTCATATGAACTCTTAATTATCCGAGCACTGCGAAAATATTAAAAACAATAGTATAAAGTAGTGAAGAGGAAAAGAAGCTATATGTTTTTTATTTTACGTGCCTTCTTCACTGGATGGTTGGTTCTATTTATAGAAGACTAATGAATGTAGTGATGATTTAGGAAGCAGTTGGGTGAGATTAGGATAGCACTTTCCAACATTATTTTATTAGATGTAAGAAGCCAAATAATACGATGACTACATGTGTCAAATTTCAATACAATACTAGAAAATAAAATTAACATAAAGATCAAAATTTTAAATTAAATTCAACAACCCTTCCAATATATATATATATATATATATATATGATTTAAAATATATGGATAAAAAATATAACAGGTGCATGCTTTTACTATGCAATGGGTGTAAGTGCCTTTCTGACTTAAACATGCACTAAATGTTAGTAAACTTCCTTTTGAAAGAATCTAAATGGGCTAAGTCTTGAACTTGGGCGTTGTATTCAAATTTTCATTTACCACACGCACATTACAAGTGATAACTGAGTTGTGGTCGGGTTTGCGCATTACAGTCATGATCATACATCTTGATTTTATGAATGTCTTTAGAAAATGGTTCAATTTCTTATAATAGTGATTCCCCTGCTACCACATTAACTTAAAGAATGTATCATGACTAACATCTTACAAAATCCTATCGTAGCTCGTTCAAAATTCTTACTCTTCCTTAAACCATCACAGTACCAAATACGATAACTATTAAGAATAGAACTAAGAAAACCCCTCTGAATGTTAGTGCTCTTTCTAATCACTCCTTAATTTTGTTTGATTTTTATTGAACCTTCTTTTTAGGATCTTCAATCACATATATTAGATGTTCATTATGATGTTTTTGGGGCTTCAATTCTATTCTCCTCGATGATTTTTTGATTAGCCATAAACTAATCCTTTTGTTAAAAGGTCTATCAAATGTTTTACGGATTTCACAAAATCCAACAATATCATTCCTTGTGATAACAATTGTTTAATAGTATTATGTCTGATTTTTAATATTTTCTTCTCAAATTGATATTTAAATTTTTATCCTTTGCAATAGTTGTTTGATTATTACAAAGAATACAAATGACTTATACTGGTTTACTTATAAAAGGTATGTTAACTAAAATATTTTTTAACCATTCAACTTTAACGCAAGTTAAATCTAATATAATAAATTTCATACCAATAGCACACTGAGATATAATACTAAATGAATTTCCAAGCAACTACACCATTGATAACTTTAGTTTTATCAATTCTTTTCTTTTTTGTTAAAACTTTTAGCTACAAAAACTTATCAACTGTACCATTTGATCTTAATTTTTTTTTTAAATATACATATAATTATTTTATAATCATGTAGAATATCAATTAATATCCATGTATTATTATTCATTATAGCATTAATTTTATTATCAATAGTTTCCTTCCAAAATGAAGCATCAATGGATTTTATTGCTTGATCAAAAGTTTTTGAATCATCTTCTATCAAAAGAGTTTGAAAATCATTACCAAAATTCTTCTTAACTCTTTTCCTTTTACTCATTTCAACTTGCTCTTTATTCTTCAAATATAAATTAAGTGCTTTATTCACACCTAAAGAGCAATCATCATTGATTTAGAAATTTTATCTTTCATTGAAAAAAAATTTTTGAAAAAAAAATAACATCACATGGTTCAATAAGTACTTTAGTCAAATATCCCAATACTTTAAAATATTTATAATTAAACTTTCCTTTTTTTTTTCTCCATAATACATATGAATTTTATTAGAACTTTTATAAAGAATTTCATCAAAAATATGGTGAGTAGGATACAGATCTCCACCTTTTAAATAATTTAGGAAAGCAAAACTAGCTATCGTAACATTTGCCATATCTAATAATTTACAGGTTTTTTTTTCTTTTATGCTATTGGATTAAGGTGCATATGATGGTGTAACTTGATGCATGATTTTATATGCTTTATAAATTTTTTTTCATTTTAATAGTGGTATACTCCCTACTTTTGTCGGAGCATGCTCACTCTCTCTATCAAATCTCATTACTTTATTTTTTTAACTAATTTTCTATTTATGCTTTATAATTTTTGAATTTTTCAAACAACTCACTTTTCCAGCTAAGCAAATAAATATAACAAAATTTTAAATAATCACCAATAAATATAAATTATTATTTACTACCATGAGACAAAAGAATCATTTAAATCATAAGTACCACTATGAATTAATTCAAATAATTAAGTATCTCTCTTAACCGATTGGAAAGATTTTCTAAATTATTTTGCTTGCACATAAATTTTATATTTTTCTTTTACATTGATTCTAGAATTAGTTCGAACTTTGTCATATTTTTAATTATTTTTAAATATACATGCTGAAGCTTGACAGAGGAATTAAAAATTTTACTAACAGCTAAACAAGTACGATTAAATCAAATAGGTTATTCAACAAATAACCATTATCAAAAGCATAATTTTTGCTGATTAAAAATTTATTAGATTCAAAAACTAACTTAAAAACATATGCAACTAACAAAGAAGTACTAATAAGGCATCATCTTCTAATTTCTTTAAATTTTAAATAAAGATAAAGATCGAAATTCTAAATCAAATCCAATACAACCATGCATCTCTCAGCCTTGCTAAGATGGAAGATAAATTAATTTATCATGAGGTGCGTAGCATAATGCAAACTAAGTTGAGCCAGCAAAGAAGAGCACGGACAATTATTATAAAATTTGTGGACAGATCATGTTTCCCAAATTCAATACCTTCCCCTCGCATGGCAGCATCTCTAAGCTAGGCGAGAGGCTTAATATAAAATGCGAAACTCGTTATCCTAAAACTAAGCTTTTATCTTCACCATTTGGTAAAGTATGACAGCTATCATCTCTTACAAACTATGTTTTAAAAAGATAACAAAAGGTGTGGATGAGCTTGAAAGGGCCTTCCGGAAGCCCAGTACATCATTACTCACCAAAGCTGGCAGGAAAAAACCAAGAAGAAAGGAAGGCCAATCCTGAGAGGCTTTGGGAGCTCGAATCTCGGACATTAAGAAGATAATGTCATATATTGGATTATTTTGAGGAGCATAGCCTTTGTAGATCCATAATGCTTATAAAAGCTCGCAGCTTCGTCGTTTATATTTGCGCAAGGTGATCCCATTACCAAAGATTAGGATGATTCATGCATGGCATGGCTATCTTCCCATTTCTGTCATCGCACCACCTCGGCATTTCATTTCAGTTTGAATTAAACAATTTGATTGAAGTAAGCACAGAGCTACCAGTAACAACACAAACTAAGAGAGAAAAGAATCAAATTTAATTTCATGGTGCAGTTATGATGAGGCTTCCTATTTTATTCCCTGAATAATGATGATCCAAGGGATTACAGTGTTCCTTGGTCACAAGGCTATTATTAAGAGTACCTCAATTTGAAACAAAACCACCAACACAATATTTAACATCAATATCTTAAATCTTATATTTGCTAAAATAGATCAACTTCCTTCAAGATGCCAGACTGACGTTGCTTTTATTTTTCTTATTTTCGAAATAAAAAAACGTGTTTTATTTTATTTTTATATTTTAAAATTATAAATATATTTTTGTATAATCAATAATTTTTTAAAAATATAAATAAGATTTTGCTATAGTACTTTTTGAATTTTTTTTTAAATATTAAAAATATCAGGGTATTACTAGCAATCAGTTCTAATGGGTTATGTGCATGATTAGTATAGTAAAATAAATCAAACTTTGCAGGTTGGCTCTTTAAAAATATTATGATATTATTCTTTTCCTATGATCATATCCATCGATTTGGTGCTATTGTCGCTGCCACCCCAACGATAACCTTGCGATAAAGAGAGAGTGTGTTATGTCACTGATGGGAGAGCTTCTTATCAAAGGAGGAGATGATTGGTTGGAGAGGAAGATTCAAATCCAGATATTACGGGTGGGATTGAGAGAGACATTTTTTGAAAGGACTAAAGACGCATTGGGTGATGGAGCCATTTGGATTGCAAAAGATCTTGAGGATTTTATCAGGATCAAGACGATGGCCATAGAACTTTGTCGATGAGGCTAAAGTGATAACAATCGGTAGGAGGGTGATCTTTTCCATATGAAGGAGGTTTTAAGATTTAGAAGTTTATCACTTGTTGTAATCTATGAAAGGCATTCTAATGGAGACGACAATGGCTGAAGGGATTGGCGTTATAGATTGAGGATGGTGAGGGCCAAATTAGTAAGGGAAGGATTGTGCTTTGGTTTCGAAACAAGGCTAACATGATGATCAGTTTAGCTATTTAAAGGCATCAAATGAGCAAAAGATCCCTTATAGTATCAATGGTCTTAATTTAATCATATTTTTTTATAAAAATAATAAAAGAGTACCATAGCAAAACCTGTATAAATATAATAATAGTGATTAAGATGGTAATCATGATGATGGAGATAGTAGAAGTCATAACGGTAATAATGATGATGATGGTGATCATGATGGTGGAGATAGTAAAAGTAATAATGATGATGATGGTGATGAAGATGCTAGTGATATGACGGCAATAATATTAATATTGATATAGTAAAGACTACATTGATGGTGGTCAAATGGGAAGAAAGCAAAGGTGGCAGTAGCAATGATTTGTAATAATAATGGTGGTAGTATAATACTGATAAGCTACTATAATATCAAATCTAATATAGGCAAGCTAAAGAAAGATAACTACTAATCTTACATCAGTTTTTTGAGAGTTTTTGATTGAATATCCTTGATCACTTTAAAAAAATTTATGACCTCACACCACTTGAACAAAGAATCATTTCAAAGCAAGAAAAGAGAAAAATCTCAAAATTTTATTACTCGATTCATCGATTCAATAAGATATATTAAAGGCCTATTTATAAAGCAAAATTGATTCAAAAGAAATCGGATTAGAATCTAAATACTTTTAAAACTAAAAAACTACAAATTATAGACTTATTCAATAATAACAAAAATAAGACTGCTACTTACAAAAATAAAATTGTTAAAGAAATACTTATTAAAGTTTCCTATTTTAGCAAGAAGAAGTCTAATTCTTTCTCTCTTTTTTTTTTTAAGGCTACACCAGCTCTCTCTTACTAAAAGAATTCGATTCTTTATGAATTTAAGCTCAAATTAAGTGTGATCTTTATTCTTATTTGAATGAATGCATTAATCTTAGGCCTTGCAAAGCATGTTCCATCCCACGGCTGTAACTTCATAAGAATCTCATAGAATCATCTTTTACATTTATTTAGATATAACTTGTGATACAATCATAATTTCTTACAATATTTCAGTGGTGTTCCATCAAGTGCTTTCTCTAATAATCCATTTAGATGGGTTTCCTTAGTAAGCTTTCTTTACAAAAATTATTATAAGATATGGAAATCTCTAACTATATCACAAGGGTGGAAACATAGTGGCAAAGATGGTGATGATTGAAATGATGATAATGGTGGTGGTAATGATTATAGTATTAGTAAAAACCATGGCAATGATGGTTGTAGCCATAGTAGAGATAGCAGAGATAGCATCTATGATGATGGCAAAAAGCTTGAGTTTCTTATTTTCAAAAATAGTAAAAACAAAAAAATTCTAATTTTATTTGTTAGAAATGAAAAAAAGAAAATTAACTTATAAATAGAAATAATAATATCAAAGATATATTTTACCTTAGTTTATATAATTTTATTTTAAAAAATAAAAAATAAAAAATCAAAGCGGTCCAAACAAGTCCAACGTTGTTATTGCATAAAAGTTAAGATAATATATGGTGTTTTGATTTTATCCCTAGTGGGACTTTACTTCACTGCAAAGTTAAAACCATGAAGCAGTTCTAAGACTACGTATATGCTACCTGCCATCGAGATATCCATCTCATTTTGCATGACATTAGAATGCAATTTTCTTTTTTATTTTTTATTTTTTGGTGTTGTAAATGAGCTTTTTTTTTAAATAAAAAAAAAAATTTGTAAACAAGGGCGAGATGTCTAATTAATGTAGTATTAGTGGCCCAGATTAAATGGTACTAAAAGATAAAATGAAAAATATTTGTATTTTCTAATAAAATATTTTTAAAACAAGATAATAAAGTCAAATTTTCACACCTACCAACCACGCATACATAATTGTTAATTTTAATTATAAAACTGGAGCCATGCATCGATGGATGGAGGAGGGCCCCTCGGTGCAATTGCGAGGAGGGGTAGGGTTTGGAAAGCCAAGCGTAGTCGATAAAGATAAAGGACGGAGAGCAACGTGCCCGACGTTAACCATCCAAGGCCTTTCCCATCTCTCTCGCGAGAGATCGAGGAAAAGGGAGAAACCACAACGAGCTAAGCATTAAAATCGTTCCCCATGGTGAGTTGAAATGCCTCCTCTAGCTGGCACGCATTCTCATAGGCTTAAAGAATCCTATTCCTTTTCACATTTTTTATATACCAAGAAGCCGGACATTCAACTGCATTCTAATCTGCTTTGAAGTCGGACATTCAACTTAGATCATGAATCCCAAAGTTTAAACGTAGCCTTTCCCTGCGACACTCTTTTATTGTAAAGAATTATTTTTACCCTGACTAATTGAACCAACAGAAGTGTAGACTCTCTCTCTCTCACTGTTTAAACAGAACAGATGCATGGTGAATAGCAAAAAATTTACAGGGAAACAATTAAACAATAACTTTTTTTTTTGGAAGTTTTTTTAGTATTTGTTGACGTTTCGTATCGATTCCCTTTGCACCTCGATGTGCGTCGATTGATAGCATACTTTTTTTTTGTTAATTTTGTTTTTTTCTGGACGCGTGTCGTGACTAGAAGAGCATTCACGCTGGTCATGCAGGTTATTTATTCACCTTGTTGAAAGGCTTTCATTAAATTTTAAATGCGAGTGGAAGCTGTTGTACGCGTAGACGTTTTGTGGCCAAACATCCAATTATAAACTGTTAAGTAAGCTAGGCTTAGTCAGAAAAAGTAGTTGGATCAGCGCGTGTTTTTCGTTTTAAGAGTGATGGCTCGGTCAATTCTCATTTCTCGATAAAGACATTCACTTCGCGTGGGACGCTTGCTTCGTCCAAGGGCTTCTTTTTATTTTATTAAATGACTAAGCCCAATCAAAGTCCACTGACGTGACTTTAAATTGTATTACGTGACTACCAGTTTTTGTATCACCCCTCCACTTTGAAAAATATTTTCAGTTTAAGCCTTGCGATGTAGTTCTTTGTCTACGCAAATTTCAATGTCATTAGTTTGTCTAAATGTGAGAATATTCAGTAATTTGCTTTAATATGATAATAATCACCTAAATTCCAACTTACTTAGTTTTGATCCGTCCGGCTCTTCTTCGCTGGATCCATCAGAGTACTCTAGTTATATAATCAGAAATCATAATCATACCAAAACTTTATTTAACAAATAACCCTAATATATTAGATACTTTCTAAATCTTAATTTTTCTTTTTTCTTTTTTTTTTTTTTTTGTATGCTGTAAAAACTATAGCGCTTTATGTGCCAAAAATTAATTCATTTTAGATGATTTTTTTTTTTATAAATTAACCCAAAAAAAACTTCTTAAATAAGATAATTAGGTGAAATAGGACACGTGTTGATTGAGTATCTATTAATAGTTCAACTACATGATTTTTTTTTCTCGTGCTATCTTAATTAATACAAGTCAATATATTGAGAAAGATTAATTTATATATCAATATCATTTTGCATAATCTTATTTATCCTGTTATGCGTTTTAAAATTATTTCGTATAAATTTCAACGCCAAAACTGTCGATAGACATCCTTATCCTCCCAATGGATATTTTAATATCTTAATATTATGCATTAATTAAAAATAAGTCTTTTTAAACTCTTTTTTATCGGTTAGATTCTCATTTCATCATAGTAAATTAATATTTTAGTGCCATCCACTCACTCATAAAAGATGGCTGAAAATCAGATTGAAAAACCTATAATTTAATTCACTTCTTTGGACTAATCAATGATATTAATCAACGTGAAGGATGATATATAAAAATATTAATCAAAATAATTTACGCCAACCAAGATATAATGTGGAAAACTTTTTATATTTCAAAAAACCAATCACTGTTTCTATGTAAAAATTATATATATATAAAGTCATAAGACGAGAATTTCGTATCAGCGGCGGCAGGAGCCCGTGCCCTGCCCCTCCGTTGCGCAAAGCCAGTTACATCGAGACACGTCACCCAATTTTAATTTCTCGTCGCGTTTAGATCCGCGGAGGCCAGCTGTAGTACTAGTACTGGTGGGCCCACACCTCTGCCCTACCGTGCTTCACGTGCTTGACTCGTCGCGCCACGTGGCCAAATAAATTCAATAAAAAAAAGGGGGGACAGAATCGGGATAAAGAAATTAGCCTTATCCACATCTCGACGACGCTTCTTTAAAAGCTTCTCCCCGAGCCAAAGTAGAAACAAAAGCGCGGCGCTTCCTCCTCATTCCATCCTACCCCACCTCGCCATCTTCCTTCCCTCGCTGCCATCAGAACTTGGGTTGAAGAGGAGAAGAAATAAATCTAAAAGCAGAAGAAGAAGAAGAAGAAGAAGAGAAAAAAAAAAAAAAAAAAATGGCAGGGCGAGACAAGCACGCGTACCGGTTCTTCATGCCGGTTACAGGGTCCGAATCCGAACCCACCTGTGTGGGCTCGGACGAGTTCGACGAGGCCGACGTCTGGGGGTGCGCCCTCCAGCCCGGTACGGCCGAACACCGTAAGCCGGGCCCCGCCACCCGGTCGGGGCGAAAGAAGACGGAGGACCGCGATCGTGTCGCCGCCGCGCCCGCGTCCCTCCCGGTGAACATACCGGACTGGTCCAAGATACTGAGAGAAGAGTACAGAGGCAACAAAAGCAACAGCAGGGGCTTGGCGGACGACAGCGATGACGAGAGGGTGGGCAGCGGGCCGATGATCCCGCCCCACGAGCTGCTGTGGCGGAACCGCGGGGCCTCGTTCTCGGTCCACGGTGGGATGGACCGGACCCACAAGGGCCGGGACATGAACCGGCTCCGAAACGCGGTCTGGGAGAAGTTCGGCTTCCAAGACTGAATGTCTGAATCGGAGGCGGAGGCGGAGGCGGAGGCGGAGGCCGAGGAGACCCACTCCCCAGACTGATTTCTTTCAGTTCAGGATCATATGGTATGGAACGAAGGATATATGGACTTATTTTCATATATCCTCCTTCTTCTTCTTCTTCGTAAGACGGGTTCTCATTTCTGACTCGATTTAGGGGACTGGAACGCAGTCGTCTTTCTAATAAATAAACTCCACCGTTCTTTATAGGCGTACACCTACCTTCATTGTCCAAGGAACAAGGGAAGAAAGAGTCGCTTTTGTGATTCCTTTTTTTATTATTACTTGCATGCATAGAGGTCTAATGTGCTGTGATGCTGAATGTGAGTGCTTTCGTTTGGAGTTCTCGAGACGGTAAGACGAAAGGAGCATTGGAGAGAGAAGAAGCTGGGTGTCACAGGACAATGGGGGTGGAGGTGGAGGTGGCGGCCTCTTGAGAACGATATGGAGGAGGAAATTAATATGATGTACTCCTTTTTGTTCGTTGGTACATGCACATCTCTGGTGCCCAAGGGAAGGGTGGGTGTGTGCATTAATGGATGCCCTTCTATTGTTGATAAGTATGGCCCATGCCGCTGCTGGTTTTGCGGGAGTCCTTAGCAGAAAGGAGAGGAAAAATGACCATTGTGGGAAATTCGGAATAGGGTTGGTGGATAAGACGACCCGGAAACAAGGCCGGTATACGACAAGCCAGTTAAAAATATGATTCATAACGAACAAGGTGGCAAAATAATAATAATAATAATAACAACTTAAGAGTGTTTATAGGCACTTAAAGGTGTCCTAATAGTCAATCTTTTTCCTAAAAATAGCTTTTATTCTGATAAAGAAAAAAGCTTTTTATTCATCTGCTATTTTGCGTCCCATAAATATTGAAATATTTGGGTAACTGCAAAATTTCATTGGAATTACACCATATTATTATGCTCATTTTATGATCTGGATGAGCATTGATCAAAAATACCAAAAATGCTTTTGTAACTCTAAATTATAACTCAAAAAGTCATTATCTTATTGATCTCCTTGAGTTGGCACCCTGAAGTGCTTGGTGAGAGGGAATAGAGTGATTTTTCCAAGTTGGCTATCCTCTGTTGCTACGCTTTATATTAAAGAACAACTGTATATTATATATTTCTTATTATTATTCTATAGGGTTTTAGAAATAGTAAGATGAATTGATTAACTCTCTCATATATTTTTTCAGAAGATGATTGTTTGACTTATGTACATTTGATGTATGCATATTAGTATAAGGGTCATTTAATGTTGTTCGAATTTTCTTGTGTCGCATGAAAAGTGTCAGTCTTGACCCAGGGGCAACGTGCCATTCTAGAAACTAGTGATATCTGAATCCATCTCCTTATTCTCGTTACATACTCTTTATTCATTAAGAACTTCTTTATCAATACTATGACATAAGGTATTATGGTCGCATTATATTTTATCTTATCATATTTTATATCATGTATTATTTACTTTATAAAGAGATGCTTTCATAGAGCAACAATGCGGCTAGATTAGAATATCATATCCAAAGCTTAGTACCCAGTGTATCAAACAATAAACAGGTTAACTAAAACCAGTACTTAGTGACAAACATTAAAGACCGCACAAGCCCCATTCAGGTCTTGTTTTGCTAGCTTTTGGAGTTACACTAGACAACCTATAATTAACTATTACAAGCATCATATTATGAGAACATACAATATCCCTCCCTTTATAAAACAGTGCTGAGTGCTGCTTCAACAATTCCTTGCTAGAATGCATTCCCAGACCTTGTCCTGGTTAGGGTATCTAACTCATAGAGTAATCAGGTTTGAAGGTTGGATGGCCAAAGGAAGGGAATGGTGGTCATTTTAAAAGAAGGGGCGTGGTCTATGATGCTTTCAGCAAGAAAGAAGCCTGCTAATGATGTGATTGCTTTATGCTGGACAATGAGAGCATTGTGGAATCCCCAGTGACACCACATTTCTTCCAAAATGACAGTAATACCATCATGGCAAGCTATTAGGCGATGGGATAGCACTAACGTGTTGTTCACTGAGAAATTATCATCCAATTTCTTGCTTAATGGATAAATCGCGTGTACAACATCATACTTAACAATCAACTCATATTTATCATCATTAAATGAGAAACACTTATTGAAAAAATGTTAACTGTTACCTAGGATAATTGTACAAATATCATCTATTAAGTAAGAAATCGAATGATAAATATTTAATAAATTATGCCTAAAATTTATCTTAAAGATAAACTCTAGATCAGTAGTAGGGAGGGGTTTCATTTGCCATTTCATCTCTATCTTTGTCTAAAGCAAGCCTTTATTCGGCTGCTAAAGGCAGAGAAGTCTTTACTCCATTCCTTGTAACATCCACCGCTAACCATTAGGAGCAGAGAATATTAGCATTTCAGCGAAGAGAGGAGCAGAGTGGTCGCATTTGTAATCTCTTTTTGCGTAGACTAAAACTAACAAGCATCCCTCCTTACTGTATTCATAGGATAATAAATATGAATGAGAATTATGGATGTCCTTTGTCTTCAAGTTTTCTTATGCAATTATTAATTATCATGTAAAATACAATAGAGTAATATACCTCAAGGTCTAGAGCGCAAGTACATGCACTGCTTTTTCTTAGGAGAAAGGGCAAAAAAATTAGGCACATCATTAACAATAATTGAAGGTGCATTTATTAAATAGGTTTTTTTTTTTTTTGGCCAAGCAGAAAGATTCCCTCAATTTTACTTGATTTATACGTTGATCCTTTAAATTTTTTACTTTCAAAAACCTCAAAACTCCTATTTCCTTGCACTTCATTTCTATTTAATATTGAGATATTATTTGAAATTATCAATTTATCCTTGACATTGATGAGTCATAACTCTAGTCTTCCTTCTTCTTCTTCTTCTTCTTCTTTTTTTTTTTTTTTTTTTTTTTTTTTTTTTTTTTCTTGATTGGTTCGGATCAACCCCAGCGCCAATATGTCAAGCATTATAAATTTTCATTCGCTATCGCATAATATTAGAAAAATTAAAATTTTAACATCCAAATAGAAATTAAACTCTAAAATTATCTTAAAAATAAAAAAAAACCTTCAAAAAAAAAATAAAGGAAAAAATAGTCCAAAAAAAATTCTGCCAAAAAAAAAAAAAAAAAGGAGAATAGAATAGAGAGATTTTAAATTTGAGTGCAGATGAGGGAAAAAAAAAATAAAGTAAAAGAAGCAAAGATGAAAGTAAAAAAAAAATGATATATGATGCAGATGATGAATAATGAGTGATCCACTTATTATAAACCTTTTATTTCGATTCATATGAATCATACTTAATCACTACGATGCTATTTTTTTGATACTTTAAAATTATTTTTTTTTAAAAAAAAAGTTAACTCTAAAGCTATTTAAAAAGAAAAAAAGAGTAAAAAATTAAAAAACCTTACTACTAATGAGAGAACAAAACAAAGAGATTTTATATAAAAAGAAAAAACAGAGAGCTTTCAAATAAAATTAGAGACACATAACTTAATTTTAAAGAAAGAAGTAGTGATGGAGAGATAAAAATTTTATTTAAAAATCAAAATTTTTGATTTTCCTCTTCTCTGTCTTTGAAAGTTATCAAAAAAAAAAATTGATATTTAAAAAATAAGTATTACACGACCAATACGTGTTAACATGGTATAGTGGTCACGGATGTAAAGAGTATTTATATAATCAAACCATAGTTCTGGCGTCTTCAATTTTTTTTAAAAAAATTAATATATAAATAGATGAAAATTGAATGGGTCACTGTAATTTTTTTATTTTTTTTTATTTTTTAAGAAAATAACGTCTGAACGCATCGACGGACAATTTTCCTAACACACACAGATACAAGACCCAGCTGGCGCCAACCCGGTGCGTGACACCGACTCGAGATGGAGGCTGTTGCCACATGTCCCACTTTCTAGAACATCACTCCCAGCTCCGTGACACCGACTCGAGTGTAGGCTGTTGCCACATGTCCCACTTTCAAGAATATCACTGCCACGGACGGTATTGTGATCACCTCAACCTCCTAAGCTGATGCGTGTCCGCAAAACATAAAATAAAATAAAAAAATAAAAAAATAAAAAATAAAAAAAAATAGCGATGCGAAGATTGTGGTTGAGCCCTGGCCGGCTCCTCCTCTCTCATCATCTGCCGCCGCCCCCGCCCTTCTTGTGCGAAGCCAAAGAGTATATACCGGGCTGCTCCAACCACACGCTCTCTCTTTGCTCCTTGAACCTCTTGGCCACCATGAATTTTGGTCGAGCATATGTGGGTCCCACTGCTCCACTCCAATCTAACCCAGAACACCTATTTTATCTCTCCATTCTCTTCGCTAACTCCGCCAGCAGCCGACCATTGTCTACGCTACTACTGCTAAGGATTACCATGATGAGAGAGAATATAAAAATATTAAGTCGTCCATGAGTTCTGTCCTCTTCAAGCATATTTTCATTCTTTTGTGGGAATTGCCGACCACAGTATACTTGACCCTCTCCCTTTAAAAGCACATAGCATGAGCTGGCCTTAGCTTCCCTCTGTCCGCTCCTAAATGGGAACACGCTCTTAAGGCCTCCAACCGTGTGCCATTCCCTCCTCCCCCCTCCCAGGTCCCTCCGCGTGCCAAAAGATCTATATCAAGTAAACTTATGAAACCTCCTTATTGACTCCAAATTTTTTTTTTTTTTGATTTGAGGGTGGATCCGATCCTCGCACCCTCTGAAATCTGGGCCAGATTGTTTGAAGGCTTAACTGCTTCATTGACTTGTATTTATGCAACAAAGACTCAAATTATTTCTAAATTTAAAGATCGTAAACTCTACTTAACAGGCCTCTTTGGATGATCTCTAGAAGCTTCCGTAACTAGGTTTCATCAAGGTCTGAATAATGAATTGATTAGTCTCTAAACAAGAGCCTAATTACTTATAGGTTCAGCTTTTGTGAGTCAAGCTCTTCCCAAACCTTATATTCTATCTTAATTTGTTTTATCATCAAGCCGTATCCCATTTTCTTTAGTAATGAAAATTTATTTTACCTAAAGGTCTTCCATCGGAGGTTGCTGATCATGTAAGAGTATAATTAATTAAGATTTGGACATAAATCTTGAGAAATATAGGTCTCAATAATATAATATACATTACACCATATTATCTAATATTTCAGCTTAGATATTATTTAAATTAGATATCTAGTCCTCTTTGTCACTGGCATGGCTTTATCTCATTTTATAGAAATACAATATTCATTGGAATCAATATCTATGTATCCAAATGAGTTGCAAAATACATGAATAAGTTGGATAAGAATTTGATACCCATTGCCATCTCTTAATTCCTATGAACCAAACATCACCTAATAAGCGATTAATTGAGTTAATAAAGAATTTAATTTGATAAAATGTCCATGGACGGGTTGCATAAGATCTCATCATAGTATATTCACCGAGAGAGGATGTTGCAACGGTATATCTTGTCTAATGTTACAAATTTTAGTTCATCTAATTAAGCTAATGATTTGCGGCAACTTTTGACCAACATCAACATCATAGAGAAAAGTATATGAATTTGTTTAAAGAATAATCTCAAGCATAACGCTCATAGAAAACTTGGAACTCTCAAGCTGCGTCACCCATCTAAGTATATCCTGTCAGCAGGAGTAGAACCTATATGCGTCTTTGTGAGGCAACAACCTTTTCTAACGTGTCACAACATCAACTCAAGCTATTATTTTGCCATCTCTATTCTAGGCTGCTTTGGATGTTCTGATGCAAATCAAAACCTAATAATGTTGCAGAATTAGAAAGAACAAAAGAAGAAGAAGAAGAAGAAGAAGAAGAAGAAGAAGAAGAAGAGGAAGAAGAGAGTAGAAATGGATCAAAGCATGGAACTGCATCGATCTCTAAGGAACAAATAATGAGTTAAAGAACTTCATGGAAACACAACTCCTCAAATTTAAAACCAAGACCCGATTGATGCGTGATGACAATTAAGAGTAGCCCAATCAAAAGTTGACATGGTCTAGCCCATCAATTTTCGCATTGTGAACAAGCTGTTCGTTGGCTGGGCCTGCTGACAGGCATGGATACCTGAGTGTTGTCTCATCTTACGCCACGTAGAATTTCACAAATACCATGATTTTGTTTGTTATTGTTTTCATTTTCTTCCTTTGTCTTAAAAGGAAAAAAAAATCCATCAAGCAGACAGACCAACATGCATGATTTTAATTGTTTGTAAATCCTTTAGATTTATTTATAAAAAGATTGTTTTGCTTTAAAAGAACTGACGAAAAATAAATGCAAGGTATGGCAAAGACATATATATAAATCCTACCTCTAGCATCAATCTCCATGTGATATTCCAAAGAGATAAACCAAGAAAAAAATACATATATTTGCAATTGTAACTGAAAACGAGTTGGCAAATAAGATCATTGAAGTTAAAATGCAATTTATTTCATCAAGACGAAATAGAAGTCAATAAGACTCCGTTTAAGAAGGCTTCAAGCCTTGTTCAAAATTTCATGAAAATAATCGAACAACATAACACAAAGGTTGGCTTGTACAAAACTTCTGCCAACAGAGGGTCCAGCACGCAGCCACATTACCTTCACCCCTAATTGCCTTTTATTATCATTATCTCGTCGGTATGATCAAATAGGACTATCCTATGTTCTGGTAGAAGTAATCAGAATAACAACTGGAATCTTTTTTGAAACCCTCTCCCCAACTCAGTTTTAATTGCAGCATCATGATTATAGAATCAATAACAGAGCAACTCTGAATTAACGTAAATTGAAAGACAAAATCCTGAAATAATCAAAAAACTGACTCATTTTCAATGGAAGAGTACAAGTTATCCTTGGTGATGATATATTGAGGCTGCCATTCTTTCAAAAGGCCTATTAAAGTCTGCCATGCATGATCCCAAGCCAAGGTTTCAAAGCGTCATCTTCAGAGCAGGGTACCCCAACTCCCCTAGCGTGTACAAATGGAAGCAGGGCTCATCTGAAGGCATGGGCCCTCGTAGGTGAGAACGGAGACGTCAGTCATGCTAGGGAACTGGGGGCCCTTCGTTTGGTCAATTTGAATGCCCGGATCATCACCACTCCCTATCAAACACACTGCCATCGTAGAAGCAAAATAAATGAGAAGAAGAAAATTCTAAAGAAGACGACAAATCTAGATGCTGTAGTGAACTTGGATTCCTCCATGGTTGGTTAGGTTGGAGTAAGAGCTGCTATTCGTCATTTAAAGCCATATGTAGCACAGGTTTTTGCCTCATATCGGCGGCGAACCCCCTCTACTGTGGATGATGGCTCCATGGACCATGGCTGACACATCATTAATCTTTTGGATAATAATTCTAAGTTTTTGAAAGCAAAAGGTCATCAGATGGATGGATATGAAACGAGAAGGCAGCACCCAAAATTATTAAGGTCGGAGATTGGAGATAACGCCAGATACTTCCATACGAGTCATTACTTATCCTTGAACGAAACTATAGAATGCTTAAAGTACTTTTCAAGGCCAGATGGATCGCAAATACAAATCTTAAGATTAAATCAAACATTATTATTATTATTATTATTTAGTTTAAATTAATCTAAGTTAGGTATGCGAAATTGTTGGCGAACAGTATGGCATTATGATGAAGAAATGAGATGGGTTAATGGCTTAAATTATGGTGAGATAAGACGTCAGCTTTAGAAGGTTTCCATTGAACGGGATTAGTGTCAAAAACCATAGTCCTCGATTGACTTTGCGAACTGCATCGAAGAAAGCCATAGAACTGGTAATAATGTGGGCCATAGATTTCGTTGGCTTATTATTGACCGCTGCGGCGTTTCTAGAAGTTTAAATAGACTTGCGATCCATCATCCCCTCTTATTTAACATTGTTTATATTAAACCGTCCCCGGCCGAGGTGATATCGGGGAAGCTGCCATCGGGGGCAAACGGCCATTGTCAGCATGAAGGACGTGCAATTATAATTTATTAAGAAAAAAAAACAAGGAAGGTCACATCCTCTGCTGCCAAATTGGAAGAAATTCCTGCTACCAGGCTATGCGGCTGAGTTTGGAAAGCGAGCGTTAGGAAATAACGCTTAACAATGAGAAATCTAACTGATAAATATTGAGGAGATGATGGTCTTATACTAAATGCATCGAATAAGAATGGAAAGCCTAGAATTGGGTAAAATATACCAAATAATATTCAAATGGGATGGGATAATGAATCAGCGACCAAAATGCATCGTTCTTCAGACGATCGATGCACAGACAACATGGTTCCCCTGAAAGCTTTCATACAACATTTGGGACGGTTGGCATTTGATGCAATTATAGCAATTCTAGGGGGCCTGATATTGGTTTGATAAACTGCTAGAGCCTTGGCTATCCAATTTTTCTGAATCCTTGCATCTTGAAGAATATTAATTATGCGGCATGGCTTAATCACGATGGCTCCAATATTGCCTTGGCCTACCATCAACTTGTCCTCTGTTAGGTGGGATTTTTTTTTTTTTTTTTTATTCCTTTTCTTTTTGGCCTTACTCTTTTTCCTTGCACCATCAATTCACATAGTTCTCCAATTTCCTCCCTTGCTTCTCTGACCTTTAATGCTACAACTTGTCATACAAATTTCATCATTGCACCTGAGATGAGTCGACAGAACCCTAAATGTTAACAGGATGAAGATAGAAAAAGATAAATAAAAAACGAGGATGACTATTCACCTGTTTGAAGGAGAGCTTAAAGGCCTCGGATGGATGACTATGGCCATAAAAGAGAAACTTGAGGGATGGTGAGAACTTCTCAGCGTTGGCTCTTCAATGCTTAAGTTAATAAAAAAAAAGATGATGATGATAGTCAAAGACAAGCTTTGAAGTCTTATTTTGTTTGAAGAGAGAAGAAATGATAGAGAAAGAAATGAAGAATAGAACTTAACTTTGTTAGAGGTTGAGCATGAAAAATGATGGAAAGAGTCCCTTAGCCTTGACGAGCTTTTTTTTTTTATAACCAGATTTCATATTTAATGACAAAATAGTCTAGTTTATTTGAATCATGTGCCACCTACATCATCATGCTATAGTATTGCTGTGGGTTACATTTTCTATAAGAAGCCGTCAATTCTATCAGTCTAATATATGACATGAGCATTCTTTCTCATAGGATGTACTCAGCCTACCAATTTGTCAACAATGTATCTCTAAATCATGATGTCAATTGCTGTTTTAGAAAGTATCTAGCATGAAATAAGCCATAATGCATCATCTTGCTAGGGGTGATGGTTTATACCTCATCATTACGAGCATTAAAGAATCAAAGAAGAGGTGGAAAAAGAAAAAGAAAAGAGGACAGAAAATAAAAAAAAAAAAGAAAAAAAAGAAAAGGCATTTCTTCTACTCTTCCAAGCTTAGAAAGTTTATTCTAGATATGATGTCAAAGTATCATGAGCCATTCCCCTTGAACATTATAGTTTCAGATCTTATCTAGGATTACTACTACCAAATGGACTATCTACCAGGATAGCTTTGGATGGAGGGTCCACAAGGATAACTTTGTGTTTACACTAGCGTCCAGTGTGATCTTAGAGATGGTAATCACAGTCAGCCCCTAAACATACCTAAAAGATAGGCGACGTTAGGAGATCTTAGGAGATCTTTGAATAATGCGACTTTGTAAGTTGACTCTTTCAAATACACGTAGCTCAAACCCACCGATTAGGAAGAGTGGGAAGCTTTGTTAGTTCGTCAACTCGGCATATCCTATTAGATGTGAAGTGCCTCATATCTAAATATCGGCTTTGTGTTTATGTGTTACAGTATTTTAAAAAGCATTTAGACCTTATAAAATGGTTGAGAGAATTGGTTAAAAAATAAATATTACATTAAATTTTTCATATATTCTCCTAGTGAATTTTTCAACTTATTTTTCAATAAGATAACTTGCATTGCATTTTTTAAGTGAACCCCCATTAGCAACTTTAAAGTCAAAGAAACTTTCTATTTCACCTCATATATTAGAGTTTATTTTGAGGTTAACAAGCTTAAAATGGACATGTTTTTATATATATAGAGAGAACATGAGTTTTATTCCATATTGGGCACTATGAATGTTTTTATATATAAGGATAATATAAGTCTTGATTTGTGTATGATGCTGTAAATCCATCTTCTATATAAGCACACATAGTACTAGCCTTTAGGATAATCGAGAGCCTCATTGAGAGATCCGGTAAAGGGTTCTGTTAGATGTAAGCAAGTCTAGGGTTTTATATGTAAGAAAGTATTTGGTAAGCAAACAATAATTGTAATCTATAGATCTTTTTCTTAATGGAATTTTTGTTGTTTTTGCTAGTGCGGATGCAAGTTAGTCTAACCAAACCACATTAAATACTTGTGCATTATTTTTCTTCCTTGTTTCTCCCTATTCTTCCTTGTTGATTTCTTCTTCTCTTGCTATGTAACAACAAGTGATATCGTAGCCTAGTTCTTAGGTATGCACAGGGCATTGATCCCTAATAGAATGTGTAGTAATATTTCATGAATCCTAGAGCATCACGTATTTTGTAGTTGATTTGCATGGGTCTCAGAGCGGCATGCACCTTAGTTTACTTTATCTCTCGAAGTGAGTAGACAAAATAAGGCCAAGAGCTTGAGGTGGAGGAATATGTCGATGGACAAAATGACGTCGAAAGGAAATGAAAATAGTGCGAGGCTAGTGGTGAGGCCCTATCATTCAACCAAACTCTCGCCACATCCCACCGGTTGAAGAGGGGCAATGTCCAACCACTGGTGATGAAGGTCAAGCTCAAGTAGCTCTTCGATCGGATCAGCAAATGTCAGCTAATTGTTCGAAGAGGAACCAAAGAGAAAAGGCCTAACTATGAAGAGGAAGGCAGCACATCGCCAAAAAAGGAGGGTACAATGAAGAACAGGGAGAAGACCCTTGCGATCTAGTGAGGAGCATTGTCAGCCTGGGTAACTGACTAGACACTGTGAGTCACCTATGGCGATGAGGAGCAAACAAAATTTTTTGCATTTCTCTTGTTGAGCTATAGCAGAGGAGCGACCGATGATGGAGGTTGATTGAGTCGAGTCATCGTGTGGAGAGGTGAACCTTGTCGGCGGTGGTTGTAGTTAGGTGGAAGAGTAGAGCTAGGCAAGGTGTAGGATCGAGCATGAGGGAAGAAAAAAGAAAAAGAGAAAAAAAATCCATATTTTTATCTAAAAATGGGAGAAGTTATTCCATCTTGGAATAAGCTAGGAATAAATCTAAAATAAACTTGGAAACTATTCTAGTGCTACTCCAAATAGACTATTTTCGTTGGTGTGATGGTAAAAGTGGAACCTTGCTCCTTTAAAGTGGAGCCTTGCTTTAGACAAAGATCAAAGGCTTCCTCTATTTTTTAGAGTGTTACTCTAAGATATTCTATCATGGTAATTAAGTTCAGAATATTCCAGTGAAGCTATGAAAGTGGAACATTGATTCGGATGAAAATCAAAGGCTTTCTCTATTTTTAGAGTATTGCTTTAGGATGTTCTACTGTAATAATCTAATTCGAGTAGTTCTAATGAAGTGGTGAGGGTGGAGAATTACTCTAGATAAAGATCAGATGCTTCCTCTGTTTTACAGTCTTACTCCACTATTATTAGAGAATTTTTTCTATTTTGGACGGACCTAAGTCTACCTTCTGCTGAGTCAGTGTATTAGGTAGTTAGCATCAAGTGGTAAGTAAGGGGCAGAGTCTGGATCACTAGTGAACTTATGGTTGCAAGTTGTATTTAATCTAATTTGAGCATACCAAAGTGATGATTTCAAAGAAGGATCATAATGATGATTGCAAAGTTAGAGATTGACAAGTTCAGTAGAGTTGATGACTCTAACATCTAGTAGATCAAGATGCGAGCCTTATTGGTGCAATAAGAGCTGTGAAAGGCGTTAAAAGGTAGACAAAGATTATCAGCAATCATGTTTGATGGAGAAAAAGATAAGTAATTAGCAAAGGCATACGGTATAATTTTATTGTGTTTGATAGATAAGATTATCAAAAAAGTCATTCAGGAAAAGACAATGGCTAGGCTTTGGTTGAAATTAGAGAGTAGATATATAACAAAGTCTCTCATATACCGATTGTATTTGAAGCATAGACCTATCATCAATGGATAAAAGAAGGTACATTAATGAAAGATCATATAGATGAGTTTGATAAAACAATTCTTGATTTAAGGAATATTGAAATCAAGATAAAAGATGAAGATCAACCCTTGATTCTCTTGTATTCATTACCATCCTCATATGAGAATTTTGTTAATGCATTATTGCACAGAAAAGAGAGTTTCTTGGTGAACAATATAAAAGATGCTCTGCAATCTAAGAAGCTGAAGAGAAGGATATCTGTAGCCTACGAGGAGAACCAAGGAGAAAGCTTGGTTGCAAGAGGTAAGAGTAGGAAGAGTTCAAGCAATAAAGGTAAATTAAGATCAAAGTCAAGATATCAAAAATTTTATTGCTGTTCTTATCACGAGGAAAGGCACATTAAGAAGAATTGTCTAAAGAGAAAAGGAAAGAGTGATAAGAAGGAAAGTATCTTTGAAGCTATGATGAATGTAATTGAAGAAAATACTTCAAAAGGCTTTGATGATGTAGAAAGCAAGGCACTTTCAATCAGCATCAGTAGCCCGAGAAAGGAATGGATTCTTGATTCTGGTTATTTCTTTTATATGACTCCCAATTGACGTTGGTTCTCGATGTATTAACTAAAAGTAGGAAAGGTTTTATTGGGAGACAATGAGGTTGCAGATGTTTTCGAGATTGAGACAATTTGTATTAAGATGTATGATAGTGTTGTGAGGTACCTGGAAGCTTGGTATGTCTTAGAACTGATAAAGAACCTGATTTTTTTTAGTACACTTGATTCTCAGAGTTACAAATATATAGTTGAAAAGGGTGTACTGAAAGTTTCTAAGGATGCCTTGTGGTGATTAAAGGAAGATTAATGAATAACTTATATCGTATGATCGAAAGCACTATTACTAGTGTCGTTACAATTTCTTCGCTTGTAGAATTATCAAACTTAGATGTCACTCAACCATAGCATATGCGACTGGGGCGTATGTGCGAGAGGGAGATGCTGGAGTTGTTTGAAAAATGATTACTTGATGGTATGGAGACTGATAAGCCAGAATTTTATAAGAACTATATGGATGGAAAGTAGTGCAAGGTGAAGTTTAACGATAGTAATACTATTCTAAGGAGTATTAGACTACATCCATTCAGATCTCTGGAGACCTAGACCTCACACATCAATGAGCAAACATCAGTATTTTCTGATGTTTCTTAATGACTACTTAAAGAAGGTCTACATGTACTTTTTGAAACATAAAGATAAGGTGTTTGTCAAATTCAAGCAATAGAAAGTTATGGTGGAAAAACTAACTAGACAACAAAGCAAAACATTATATATGGATAATGGTTTGAACATTGCAAACATGAATTTAATAAGTTCTGTAAAAATAAAAGTATAGCGAAACACTGCATTATATGGGCGATGCCATAATATAATGGAGCTGTAGAACTAATGAGTAGAATACTCTTACAGAGAGCCTATTGTACGTTCTTTAATACTAGATTGAAAAATCATTTTGGGCTGAGATAATGAATACAATAAGCTTCTTGGTTAATCGGTCATTATGGACTACCATCGACTTGAAAATTCCTCAAGAGGGATAGTCCAGTTAACTACTCTGATTTGGGAATCTTTGGTTGCCCTACATACGTTTATGTTCATGATAACAAACTTAAACCATGGGCAAGTAGGTACATTACATGTGGGTGAAAGGTTACAAACTGTAGTATAGAAGATCTTAAGTCATCAAACTTGTTCATAGTAGAGATGTCACCTTCATTGAGTTTGTTATAGTAAAACAGAAGGGAAGAACTATTAAAAGCTAGGCATAAGACCATAGTGTTAGCAAGAAGGTAGAGCTTGAAATAGAAGATTCAAAGAAAGAGAGATAGTCATGAGACTCACCAACTTAGTTCGAGGTGAAGATACAAATTAAGAAAAGTATACAAGGTATGGGAGCAACTCTACAACAATACTATAACATAACTACCATATATGAGAGGAGACGGATTGAAACACCTGTACAGTTTGTAGACATAATTGCTTATGTACTTGCCACAGTTGAAAGTGTAGAAAATGAGCTTATCAGATATAAGAAAGTGGTGAAGAACAAAAAGTCTGTTAAAAGGCTAGTGGCTATAAACAAAAAGATAGATTCTCTTATGAAGACATATACTTGGGAACTTGTGAAATTGCCTAAGGAAAAGAAATCGATTTTATAAGACAAGTTCAAGCACCGCTTAGAGAGTTGATGCCCATCAAGGTACGGCAACAAGGATGATGAAGAAGTTTTAGAATGGTTAGCTTGGAAAACCTCAAGTAAAGATAAAAGTTATTAGAATTTATCTTGAGATTAACTAGCTTAAAATGGATATGTTTCTATATACATGGAGAATATGATTTCTAGTCCATACTGGACACTGTAGATGTCTCTATATATGAGGATAACACAAGTTTTAGTCTTTGTATGACACTATAGATTCATTTTTTATATAAGCACATATAGCTCTGATCTTCAGGGTAACCTAAAATCTTATTGAGAGATCCAATAGAGGGTTCTATTTGATGTAAGCAGGTTTAAGGTTCTGTGTAAGAAATAAAGAGTTTTTGGTAAGAAAGTTGTCATTATCATGTATAGTTATTTTTTCAATGAAATTTTTATTATCTTTGCTGGGGTGGATATAGGCCAATTTAATCGAATTATGCTAATTTCCTTGTGTAATGTTTTTCTTCCTTGTTCCTCCTTATTCTCTCCTATTGATTTCTTCTTCTTCAATCGCATGCGTCACAACACTGTAATACATAAAATTTAGACAAATTCAATTGGTTTTATAAAATAAAAATTATTGTAAAAATATCAAAATATTTGAATATTATTTATTTATTACTACTATCAATATTGTAATGTAGATAAAGAAACTAACTTACCACATCATCTCATGAACCAACTTTCTAGTTGTATGACTCTCTTCATGCCTGCATGTTTGAATAATAATAATTTCTAGATAAAGCATGCAATCTTGCAAAAGGAATAAGCTTTCATGTCAACGTAGACTATCATTTATGGTGACAAAACTAGTTTTGAGCGATATGAATTAAGGGGCTAAGATGTAGGCATTCTGAAGCAATTTTTTTTAGATAACTCGACTATCATCTAAAGCTACTATGTTTAAAGTATAATATGTTATTCTTAGGAATTTCATTTGCATTTAATTTTAAAAATATAAGATTAATAAAGAAAATTTGACACTGGCCTCAAGCAGCCTTGAAGGTTAATGAACATAAATAAGTTAGAATAAAGTTGGATTCATTAAGACAGAAATCTCAAATAACAACATGGGAACTGCTGCTTCTCAGAAGACGAGAATGCCCGTAGCCGAGCAAACCCCAAATTCATGGGATATAGGCCGTCATCAGTGCTCAGTTGGGACCATTATATTGGCCTGGGTGGGTAGGGCTGACTTTTGAACGGAACTTTTATTGGGTGGACCAACCCCTGTTGGTTCCTTGGCGCACACCACTACCATTACAATCAAACCACCGCACCATACACCACAAATTCTTCCATACAAATTGTCACTAGCTACCTTCGGCTACATCAGACCCCCCCCCCTCTCCTCTCTTCGCTTCATGTGACATCATCCATGCATGCTAACAACTAGATTTCAATTCAAACGGCTGCTAAAACATTGCATCATCTATTAAAATAATTTGACATTCCTGCCTTCCATGATAAACATATATATATAATTAATAAACATCAATTGAAGTGGCCATCATAATTCGTTATATGCTACAAATAATGGCCACCTGAAAGAAGACGTTGTTAATATTCATATGGATAGATAGTCCTTTAATTTTTTCATCAGTTGGATAAGTGAGGATTTATCTGTTATGACTGCACATAATGAAGAGCCCTTTGAATGCAAACATTATTCTAGTCCCCTTTTTTTTTTTTTTGAGAGAGAGAGAGAGAGAGAGAGAGAGAGAGAGGGGAAAAAAAAAGAAAAAAAGAAAAAGAAAAAAAACCCTAGGGACGGTCCACGCGGTTAGAGCTGGCCTAGCCATACCGGGAGTTTCTCCAATTGAGTTCACCGGCGATTGTCGGCTTCGGAGATTCCAACGTCTCTCTCCGCGGTGAAAAGTCTCGGTGTCCGGTCGCCAAATTGCCCCTCCCGATGCCCCACTTTACCGACTCTGCCGATGGTAATCTCCGTAATTCCTGCGCAAAAGCCATGTCTTGTCTTAGACTATCACCGCAACGTTCGATCAGGACCGTCCATCAGAAATGATCTCTGGATCAGAGGCTTCAGGGAAACCATGGGGCCGGTGATTGGCTTGGTCTTGATGCGGAAAGATATGAAACGGACGGCCGAGATCGGTCTTTGGAGACTGAGCAGTCTGAGGAGCAAAAGAACCTGGGCCATGTAACCATCGAAATAAACAATGGGCGTTGTTGACCCACCAGGCCACCACGACCCAGCACTAAATAATCAATTAATATTTTTACAAATGTTGAAGAGGACTGATACTCTCACCCTCTCCTTTTCCTATAACACGCTCCCAAAAATATCTGCCAAGGATAACAAAAAAAAACAAAAAAAAAAGGAGGACGGTATCTTTATATGGCCGACTTCACTTGATGATCCACTATGATGCCTTTGTTATCTTCATCAATGACTTAAATTTCGATGGGACAAGAATCTTTTTCTTTAGTAACAGTTAAATTTCTTACTTAATCCAACAAACTTTTAAACCCAGTGAAACTTACATATAATTAAGCCTATCTAAGTAGAATCTAGAATTATATATTGCTGAATATAGCAATATTAGCCCCCTGCTAAAGGTTAAATTATTGTCAATTAATTATGGATCGATTATCCCTCTTATATTATTAAATAGTCATTTATAGCTATATAATTAGATAAAATTCATTACATCTAAGGAGAAAAAAAAAAAAAAAGAAAAAAAAGGAAGAGAATCAAATGGAATCCATCAAATGATAAGCATCAATGTTGAAGTAATTCTAACCATTGCAACAATATAGTTAAAATAGTTCATCATTCTATCTTTATAAATGATATTTATATTGAATTTTTTCAAAAAATTTGAAATAATTATAGAGCATTAGTTGATAATTTAAGATATATTAATTTTAGTTCAATGTGCCTAAATATGGTAATCAAAAAAAATATAAGATTATCCTTATTTATGATTTAGTAAATCAAAATATTTAATCATAGAAATCATTCATTGCATATCATAGGATCTTTTAATCTATGTTTATAGGGATGTTGATCCATAATAAAAAATTAAATACTTCAATGATGATTTATGTAAAAAAAAATTTAATATCTAATTTCATGTTTATGTGCTATTTTTATGCATACTTTTTAAATTTAACTTTTTTTTATTATATTTTTATACATAATTAGTCCGATGTTTTGCATTTAACTACAAGTTTTTTTATTTTTTACATATTTAAACTTGCTTTGTGGATTTGTCTCCTAAAAAAAATTCATTCAGCACTAAAATAGTTATCAAAACCAAAAAATAAATATTTATTTAATCTATAAAAATAAATGTAAAATATCACAATCTAAAGGCTGCCAGGTATAAAGCCTTGGCAGAGTACAAGCCTTTCGCTGGGGTAACCGACGGTGCAGCAGCGTAAAAGGGTTTGTTTATTTATTTATTTTTCCTTGGTCCCTTTATAAAAAGATTTTTCTATCGCTCTTAAATGATATATTTAAGTTCTACCAAGTACTGGGACAGTTAGAATACAAAGGAGTAAAAATATCATTCCCACTGTATCTGTTCCTTCTATATAAACGAACGAACCAGTGTCCGGCGTTTTCCTCTCTTCCCCGCTTTCCAGATCTCTGCCTTTTTCTCTGATGAAACACATCAACGGAGAGGGATGAAGCAAAACCCCACCTAAACCTCGCCTCCGAGGTCCAAAATCCGGCCTAATCCCGGCGAATCCGCCGCCGATATCGCCGGTTCCTCCGAGAAAAGCGGTCATTTTCTTCGGCGGCAGCGGGGCGCTCCGATCTGGACCGTCTGCGGCGGCCCAGCGGCATCCCTTGCCGGGAATCGAGCTCTCTGGTGCGGCGGCAGTTAGAGAGGGTCGATCTGGACCCCGCCCGGCGATCGGAAGGAGGATTCCAGTTGTTTCAGTGGAGGGGATTGACCGATTAATCGATCGGCATAAAGATGTATAAGAATCAGTTGCAAGAGCTGGCGCAGCGGAGCTGCTTCAATCTGCCGTCATACACTTGCATACGCGAGGGGCCGGACCATGCGCCAAGGTTCAAGGCCACCGTCAACTTTAACGGCGAGGTCTTCGAGAGCCCCAGCTTCTGCACGACGTTGAGGCAGGCGGAGCACTCCGCTGCCGAGGTCGCCCTCAACGCCCTCTCCAACCGCGGGCCCTCCCACTCCCTCGCCGCCCGGATCCTGGTATGCTCCTCATCAACCGCAAAACTTAATTTCTTTTCATTTTTAAGCTTAAAAAAAAGGGGGGAAAGATGGCTTTCTTTTTCTTCTCTCTTTTCCCCCTTCCCTCCTAGGATTGGAATCGCAGCGCTGCGAATGGCACGGAAGTTGTGGAAAACGAGCAATGCATTCAGAAATAAACATAGAATATTTCTTGGAGAAAACATCTTTCCTTTTTCCTCTTTATTCTTTACAATACCTCCTTAAAATTCAAGTTGAAGAACATTTTTCTCTCTCAATTTTAGGTGATAGATATAGACATGAGTTGAACAATCGATGCGTTCCTTCTTGTGCTAAAAAAAAAAAAAAAAATCCACAATTCTTTCCCTTTTCCAGCATAAAGTTATATCTTTTACGGAAATTCTAGTTTTTTTTTTTTCTTCAACGAAATTTTTTATGTGATGCGAACCGAGATGGGATGACCGGCTCCTTCGTCCTTGGTCTTTTGTTGGAAAAAAAAAAAAAAAAAATTCCGACCATTTTCCCCTTTTTTTTAAAGCAAAAATATACTGTACCTTTTCTTAAAGGCAAATAAATGGCTGAAAGGAAAAGGGGCTTCGCGAGTCACGAGTTGACTCGTTCTTGCAGTAGAGTGGACCTACCGTCTGCCGAACGGCGACGGACTTCGTTCGGGAATAAAATATGTTAAAAAAAAAAAGGGTTAGATTTCCAATTTTCGGAAGTTGTTCCTTATTATTATTATTATTAATATTATTTTTCCCCCTCGACTTTTGGTTGTGTTCGTGGGAGCCGTCGTCTTGCGTTCCGTGTTCTCCGTCTCTGCTCCTCAATCCCTCGAGCGCGCGCGGTTTTCCGTTAGGGTGCAGGTGGGGTCTCGTTAGTCTGTTAGCGCTTTAATTTTAACGGCACCAAATTTGAGAGTTAAGTGCGTGGCATTTTCGTGGTTCATGCAATGAGGGAGGGAAGGGAAGGGAAGGTATCTTCGTCACGAAGGACTGAGCCTGCCTGCCTGCCTGCCTGCCTGCCTGCCAGCCAGGTCTTTGGGGAGTCGTGCTATAATGACATGGTCATCGACTCCGATAATAACTCGTAATTAATTCTATTATAAATTGCAGTCAATCTCCTAAGCTATGTAATAAACGAATAATTGGGTACTTTGGAGTTTAATTTATTGACGAACGGCTTTTGAGGCACCGGGGCCTAACTTTTCGTTCGCGGTCCGGGCACGTTCCAGTGTTCTGTGTGAACTGCTTAGCTTAACTCGTGTCGGCATGAGGACAAACGGCGTTAAAAAAAAAATATATCCAGTCAAATTCATGAATATTTGACTCGAGCGGGGCCTGACTTGTGGTGGGAACATGGAGTGGGTAACTGAAATTTTGGGAGGCACACCTAACCGCACCACGGATGAAGCCAGTGCGGCCCACCCACTTCATAGTGGGCGGATCGTCTCCGGAAACTTCATTTATTTTATGGGTGAATTAGACTTTCTTTACTCTCTCTGTCTTCTTCTTCTTCTTCTTCCTTTTTTTTTTTTTTTTTTTTTTTTTTTTTTTTTTGAGATAATCTTCCTGGCCGCCGCCTTAGATGTTACTGTTTATTTATCAGCGAATCTTAAAATTCATCAACGGGTCTGTTGGCTTTGTCTTTCTCAGTAAGATTTAATCTAGATGATCAAACAACGCTAGTTGGAAAGATAAGTGCTTGTCAGGGCCCATGCCATATGCTGAGACTTGATAGTCATATGAGCTTAGAAGCAAAAGTAACTTAACAAATGGTGGTTGAACCCATTCCTGATTCATGCTTCTGCCTGCAAGCCCTCTTGAACTAGTTGGGCTACGGGTCCTAGTACATATGAATTACTAGAAATGCCTCCTTGTCTCTAAGCGCATGATCCGTTAGTCAGGGCCCAAGACAGAATGGATGCACCATCCACATACTGTGAATTTTCAAGGCACAGACCTTGCATTCCTCTTTAAGGGGATCGATAGAACAATTTTATTCACTCATTATTTTAGCACACAAATAGCACATAGATGAGTGATACTACATGATCTTTTTTGAGGCAACTATATGGTCTTTCTTTCAAACTATGTTTTTGTGAATTTGTAATGAAGATGATTTTTTCCCCATCAAGATTGAGTTATTGGACTGATAAAACTTTTTTTATAGTGTGATCGGTTTCACTTCTTCAAAGCGGAAGCGCTGAATTCTTTACCTATTTATGGCTATGGCTTCTAGCCCGATGTAAAAAATGAAAATAGATTGCAAGGTTATATCGCATGCTATTGGATGAACTGAGTTTGTCTAGCCCATTGATAAGTTGAAGTTTGATGCAACAAGCAAAACTCTATTCAGAGCAATCGAATGCTGCTTTTCCAAGGAAATGCAAAAGTAGCACTGCCTATTCTAAAACATTATTAGTCATCATCCATCCATGCATCTTCATCGCCAATTCCATTTAGTGAAGTTGTACTAAAAATTATCCTTTTTTGCTTTTAAGGTCCTAAACTCTGTGCATATGCATCTTTTTACCTTTTCAAATTTTCATGTGCTTAAAAGGAGAAACATATTTGTTCATGAAATCCTATTATGGTTATCCGAATTAACTCACTCTGTTCCACTGTGCTATAGTTGAATTCCAAAGCACTTGGTATGACTGGAATATTTCCATATTTCAATTATATGTGGGTTTTTGGTTGGGTTTGCATTGGAGAAAGTTGCTTGCATTAGTAGCCTGTGATAAAGGCGATCATAACTCATAATGCTGAAGTTCTTGGTCTGGATTGTTTCACTTCATTGATGCCCCGCTTGAGCAGGATGAGACCGGGGTTTACAAGAATCTTCTGCAAGAAATTGCTCAAAGGGTTGGACAACCACTGCCATCATATACAACCGTGCGCTCTGGCCTTGGACACCTACCTGTCTTCACTTGCACGGTGGAGCTTGCTGGGATCATATTCACAGGGGAGCCGGCTAAGAACAAGAAACAGGCAGAGAAGAATGCCGCTATGGCAGCATGGTCTTCATTAAAACAATGTGAGTCTCATGCTTATACAGTTATACTAGTTTTCATGTATGATCAAATTTTCACATATTATCTTTTATATTACGAGCTAATTGAGGTTCTCCTCTTGAATTGACCAGCATTCTATGCTTAATTCCAGTTGACTGAAACTTGTTACCTACCTTTATTTTTAATGGCCATTTTATGTTTAGTCCCTAGCCAGCTACATGCTTAAACACAACTGTGTACAAACCAGATATAACTGTGTAAGGAAACAGGCCTACTTGTTTGCAGAGCACTAGCCATACAGGGACTAAATACAGAATGCTAACACAGGATAGACATCGAATGGCTGTCAAATAAAGGACCAGATATTAAGTTTCTTTTCTATGGATTTGTCCTAAAATGCATGCACAAGCATGGCTGTAGATAAGCTAGTTTCTTATGCAGAGTGCATCTGGAAACTAAAAGTAATTACATCTGGCTCAAAACTAGGAAATACATTGCTAATGTGATGGAAGAATGTGGGAAGAATTTGTTGGCTAATTGGAATCAGCTTCAATCCTAAAGAGAAATATACATATGCATTTATATACACATGTATACATGCCTACATACATGTATATGTATATGCATGCATGCATGCATGTTTATATTTGTGCACATGACTATCATATGCATATGAATAATAATCAGCATTTGTTAATTAAATAAAATGTTTTGGTACCAGGGAAAAGGAAGAGGGGGGGGGGGCTCCAAAATTGAAATGCTTTATTTTTCTTTTTTTGAAGCCTAGGTAGTGCAAATTTTTTCAGAGGTTTTAGTTGTCCAATTTGGTGCTTGAGGGAAGAACTTACTGTAAAACGAAGATGTAATCTTTTTTGAGTAGTCATCCTTTTGGCCATGATTTTTTTCATTTCAGAATGGTAAGTCTTTGTTGCTAGAATATATTATATATTGTTTTCAGCAGCATGGCCACGGCTTAGAAACTTCTTGATATAATTGAGGTTAACAGTCACAGCGTCTGATTAAAGTATTATAAGATTCTTGTCCAATTTGGTGAGAGGGAAATATTTAGTCACCTACTCACCCTTACCATCATAGAGAGGTTTCAGAGAGCATAATGGGAAATGTTCCTAGAAAATGTATCCATGATCTACTTCTGTAGCTTTAACACACGAAGCTATAACTTGCCCTAAAGTTAGATCATGTTAAGTGCTTATAATACCATCTTATGATTTACCAGTGGCAAAGCAATCAGCAAGCTCATCAAATGAACCAGAGAACAATGATGAGCAGGAGCAGATCATAATTGCCCGGGCACTCTTGAACTATCGCCTGAAGGAAAAGATGGCAATGGCCAACAACCCCAATGCCACACCATTCCCAAAGAAGTTTCCCATACAGCCAGATAAAAAACCATCTTTGCAACCCTCCTTATCCACTGGATCAAAGATCTTACCTCTGATCCGACCAAAATCTTCTCAAAGAACCCGACCAACCTCTCCAGCAACGATGGATGGTGGGCCTCCATCTTCCCTGCCACAACTAGAAAACCGCGGTACTTGGCCTCAGAAGTTCCCTGCAGCTGGAGCAGCTCCATATGTACCAGTTCGGCACTACAAAATGCCTTACCATGGCATGGCGCCTCCGGTAACAATGAGGACAGCAGTGCCAGTCTTTTCAGCTCCTCCTCTTCCACCACCAACAGCACATGGGCATCAGCTTCCTCCAGTTATGGGCCCACCAATTCGTATGGCTTCGCCTGTTCGCATCAGGCCGGTCGTGCCAGTCTTTGCTGCTCCACCCCCAGCCCCAGCTAATAATCCAGTAATCTCAGTTCAGATGAAGGAACCGTCAGCCCCAGCTAATACCCCAGTGATCCCAGTTCAGGTGATGGAACCACCAGCCCCAGCTAATAACCCAGTGATCCCAGCTCAGGTGAAGGAACCACCAGCCCCAGCTAACATTCCAGTGACCCCAGTTCAGGCAAAGGAACGTCCACCATTTCTAGCAGTCTCCCCACCAGCTAAACATGCAGTGGAAAAAGAGGAAAATGTTGATGGTGGTACCATGAAGGATCTGGAAGAGTCCACCTTAATGGAGAGCTTGAAGCAGCTTGAGATCTGATGATGCTGAACCTTGAAAGTCCTGAGGCAAGTTGGATCTCTGTCATGCATTCTGTTCTAGCTTGCTTCTCGTTTAATTTTATTTTCCCATGTTGCTGGTAGGTTTTTGGAATGGCTACATTGTAATAGGATCTTTAGCTTTATAGAAGCAAAATCTCTGCGGTTCAGCTGATATGGAGATCTCATCATACAGAGTTTTCGGTTTTGAAGTTTCAAAGCCTTCAATTCTAGCAAATGACAAGTGAGGAAGCTCTTTGCTACTATGAGAAGATCCTGTATAGTTGGTTCATCTCAATAAACAGCTAGCAGTTGAGATCAGTATAACTCTATAGTGGCCCGTCTCTCATCAGTTATTCTATTTTGAGGGTTGAACTTCCATTGTCGCTTGGAATGCATATCTTGGTTATAACCCATGCTTCTTGTGATTGTTAACAGCACTTACTGAAGGGCTTATTTCACCAGTCCGGAAAAGCTTTTATGCTGCTAGGCATAAGAGAGTAGCATATATGCAGACTCAGATGGGTTTTTATGATCAGTTGATCTTGGCCATGTCGCATGGTTTATTTCCATCAACAAAATTTGTTTCACCTAACTTTAGTTTGAATGGTACATCCTCTTGCCCTCTAAGCAAAAGGCCGGGGGGTTTAATTTGGGTGGGGGTGCTTCTGTTTCTAACCTTGATTAGTAAATCTTTAGTTCCCCAAGCAGTGGATCAGTCTGCCTTGTGGTTGCATGTACGTACCCATACATGCACATCTCAGCAACAAGATAGTCGAGCAAATTCATACCCAAGTTTGCTGTTATTTTTAGATTTTTTTTTTTTTTTCTAATTTTGGATACAAGGGCTTTTAGTGGCTGTACGTGGAGTTCCATCGAGAGAGGATTTTTTTTTTCTTTTCTTTTTTTGGTGGTCCCAAAAAAAATTGTCTTAAGAGCAGTGTAGTCACACGAGCGTGAATACAAACCGCGAGGCTCACGCTACGTTACAGACGGGATGCAGGATCCATAATGATGATTCACAGAAAAAGACAATACGGGTTAAATTGTCCAACATGTGAGGGAACGATACCATATTGAAGGCAAGGTTTTGAAAGCAAAAAGGGGCACGGTGAGGTAGAATTGATTTGAAGGGATGCAATTAAACCGTTCAAAATTATTAAGATTTACAGAAAGACAAGAACTGAAGCCATCGTCAGCCCAAGATCGCAGATACAGTAATGGGGCTATCTTGAAAGCAAAAAGGGGCACAGCGAGGTAGAATTGATTGAGGGAATGCAATTTAACCGTTTAAAAATATTAAGTCAAAACTGAAGCCATTGTCAGGCCAAGATCGCAGATACAATAATGGGGCTTTCTTTTCATGGCTACAGTAAGTACAATAATGTCGACTCTTTCGCAATAAATCTAAGGCTGCATATTCGTGGAGCATCCATTATCTCACCTACATTTATAAAAAAAAAAAATCACGAGTGGAAGTGGAATAGGAAGGTGGTCATGTCTACCATTTTTTTTATAGGTTTGGAAAAGTTCAGATACATTTGTGCGCATCTCACCAAACCCAGTGGCACCAGCAGGGTGATGGCACTCTGGTTAAATGGAGAGAGTATCAAAAGCTTATAAAGACAGCTAAATACGTCCAGCACCAACAGCACTCGCCACGTTTTTTAACAGTGCGATCAATTTGATATGAAGAGTAGAGCGCACATCGAGGAGGGCAAAATATGGAGGACTAGGGCAAGCGGGACTTTCACCGTCTCACCAGACAAGAACCGATTCATATGCAGCATGAGAAGCCATGGCATATGGGCCCCATCATGCGGACGGCAAGTGGTCCTTTGACATAATAAATGAGAACAGGACAACTGCATCATTCAAAATTTGAGCAAATACTGAATTCACTGAGAGATCATGACCACTTTGCTCCAACACAATGGAATTATACTTTAGATGCCATGCAAGATATTTCCATTACCCATACTACAGTACAGGGCCAATCCGCAAAATGGCTCTCGGGCAAAAGAACTTGTACTAATTTAAATAAAACTAGCATAAACATGGATCTGTATGCTTACAAAATTGGGCCTGCAACTCCCACTCCAGAATAGATTACAATATTTAAACAAAGGACCAGTTCACAAAACAGAACGCCAGACAGTGGACGCTGTTGTCTTCACCAAGAACTTTCCAGGCAATGGCTTGCTCATAGGAAACATGGCGGCCCATCCCAGACAAGCAAACACCAGCTGGCAGGTAAGCGTAGCCCTGAAATATTATATCATTTTTTTTTTTTTTTTTAATGTTAAAATGTTAAGCCAGACATTTTGTTTAAGGAACGACTCATATTAGAACTTTTAACTGGCCACTAAAAAAATGATCTCAATTGAAACATGAACCAAAGACTGAATCACTAATTACTAAGCAAAAGGTGACAATAGAATCCTAGTAGTAAGAGGTCATTGTCACATAACTGGGGAATGCCACCAAGCCAGGATAATATCACCCCTTACCACTTGGATAAGGAGGCAGAGGTTCGATGCGAGTAGATATAGTCGCCCCACAAGGATGAGTCAATATAGGGCAGAAATGATGACAATTAACTAAACCTTAATTTTAAAAAAGAAAAAAAGAAAAGGAAGAAAAGCATAAAAAAGATTTCAGGAAAAAAAATAGTCCCAGTGTGTGCCAACCTCTGCCAGCAAAAGCACATCAGACAACTGACATGAAAATATCAAAGTATTAGGGTCCCGCAATCATGTTACACCATGGTACAGCCAACTCATCTTAAAATTGTACAACAACAAAAACTGAACTACTCCGTTCACAACCAATGATCAGATATACCATAATGGGAGCAATAGCATCAGTGTTGCCGCTATAATACAACAAATCGAGAACACCTCTAACCACCACAACCTTGGCCCATCCGAATTGGCTTGGCTATAGACCATGACTCTAGATTCAAGAGGATCCACAAAAGACTTGTTGACCAGCAGGCCAACAAACGTCAATCCTTCCCTGATTTTCCTGCCATACCAGATGGCATACTCAACCATCATACAAAACAAAAAAATCCTCCAATGTTGTCGCAGCTAAAGTCCTCATCTCTTGAGATTTAAACTAAACTCAAACTTACCAGTCTCTCTCCTACCCTTTCCTATTTATTATACTAAGTGTATCACAATGCATTATTCTTCTCCAACTTTAAACACATAATGGAATAGGAGAACCGTTGATCAAGCCCATTCTAATCACGTTCCATGGCTTATTAAGATCACATCACTAAGCTCTCCTCTCATAGCTCCTCTTTTACCCCTTATACAACAGACAGGCCACTTGCATCAATATCACCCCAGATTACTTCATTACATTATTAGTATCACCCCAAATTACTTCCTTCATTACATTATTAGGATAACAACTGCCCACTAAATCCTTCTTATACTTTAATCTTACCAATGATCATGCCCTTGAAACTTAATTGTATCAATAGACCTGGCATTTCTGCATTTTTAAAGACAGGCTCATCAAGTCCTGCTTTGGCATTTGATTCCTCATTCAGAACACCTCCTTTGACAAAAAAGCTTTTCTTGTTCCAGAACATATTTCAGAAGTTCCAACTAAGGGAAACCTAAAACTCTTCTAGGTTAAGCCTCCTTTTTTGTGAGTTTCCTCCTTGAGAATCTATCTAATGGAACGTGGGACCCTATCCTGCCCAAAGGACTTGGCAGGCTTTCAGGTCCGTGTTGTGTTTCTGTTCCATAAAAGTCACTCTTTGCCTTTAGATTTGCATGTTACAAGAAATCTTAGTAGCAGTGCCAATCAATTAGCAAAATAGGGGGTTCTCAAGGGGAAGACCAATGAAAACGCCAATAGAAGTTGGAACTGAAGGCTACAAAACATGCTTGGTAAAAAAGCAGGCCAACAAGCGAAAATAGGGAGGAGTAGACAAGAGTGGTGCAGATGCAAGGCAAACTAAAGGTATGCGGGATCCAGCAGGGTCAATTTGGAGTACAAGGATTGAAAAAAAGGGCCAAGGAGTACAAGGATGATGACAATCATGAATTCTTCAAAAGATGGTTGGAGCAAAAGAACTGGCACAGATGATGTAAAATCGGATTCCATCCTGTATAAGTAGCAAGTGAAGATCTATAGAGTTGGTTAGTTCTTGAACAAAGGAAAGAAAGCATGATAGAAAGATGATAAAAATCTCCCTTTCTTTGATCTAGGATCCACTAGAAGTCAGGAGAGAGCTTTGATCCCAAACTGATATGCACCAGCCCTCAACCAATCCTTAATGAGTCACCATATTAAACAACTTCCAACAAAGTGAAATATTGGCGTCCATGTGAGATAAATTGAAAAAGAATGAGTCTTGAAGACCTGGTCACTACTTAAATTGAACCCTAGGGAAACCAGCTTATGGTTATCGCTGATGAGCAGAAAGCGCATGAGAATGACAAGTTTAAGAAATGCTTACCTGTTCCATCAATTTTGCAAACTCGGAGCATAGAGCTTTCCGCCCAGGTTCATGGAAGATCTTATCGAGAGTGATGTCTTGTAGAGCAACCAATGTTGTTTCTAACATATCAAGCCCTGCCTGGTTCGCAAAGGTGAAAACTGGTTGCATCTGTAAAATTAAGTCAACTCAGAATCTAAAAACATGTCGAGGAAAATAGTGTTTACAATCTGCTGTGAAATCATCTGCTCTGATGTGTTATACCAAGATTATGTTGCCCAACAGCTGAACAGATCATTTGTTAAATTTGTTGATTACTTAATGTGGAAAATATAATAGACAACCCCATACAATACAACTTGAGGGTGTTTGGATGCTCTTGCATGCTAAACTTGAACAGCATTCTAGAATATCATATATAAAAAATCATTTTGCAAAAAAGCCATGGTAGACCATAGATCATCCAAAAATATTTGAGGCAACTCATGCACCAACCAAAGCCCAAAGCCTCACACCCAATCTATGAATTTTCATATATAAGTTTGGATACTTAGACAACATGATCCTCATCATGCCAAAAAATCACCCTATAACAATAACAATAACAAAGCCTTAATTTTAAACTAGTTGAGATCGGCTATATAAATCCTCTCTCTATTCAACTCTATTCTGAGTTATTTTATTTTTTTTATAAGATACAAAAATTCTAAGTCTTTCTTTATTACTTTCATGTGATTTTCAGTCTACCTCTACCTTTTTTTCCTTATACATACATCAAGTCACTCTTTCGCACATGTCCATACCATCTAAATCATCCTTTCCTTAATTTATTTTCGATTGGAGCTACCTCTACATTTTTACGACTGGTTTCATTTCTTACTTTATTTTTTCTTATATTACCATAAATCCATTTTAACATTCTCATTTCCACCACATTCATCTTATGTACATGTATTTTTATAACTGCCCAACATTCCGTGTCATAAAAGCATAAATAATCTTATTGCTGTCCTATAAACCTTTTTCAACTTGGCAGATACTTTACGATCACATAATATTCCAATTGCACTTCTTCATTTTATCCAACCTGTTTTAATCCTATGAATAACATCATCCATAATTTCTCCTTTCTTATGAATAATCGATCCTAAATACCGAAAATGATCAATTTTAGTAACTTCATGATCCCTAATTTGTACTTTACATTCATCTTCATTTCTAATTGTCCTAAAATTGCATTCTATGTATTCTTTGTTCTACTTAACCTAAAACCTTTATATTCTAATATATTTCGCCATATTTCTAACTTACGATTAATTCTAGCCCTAATTTCATCTACTAGTGTTATATCTGCAAATAACATGCATCATGAAATATCATCCTGAATATGTCTAATAAGCTCATATATATAAATAAAGCAAAAAGATAGGAATTAAGAGCAGATCCCTAATGTAAACCTACTATAATAAAAAATTCACTAGTATTACTACCAATAGTCCTTACACTAATAACTGCCCCATCATACATATCTTTTATTATATTAATATATCTAACAAGAACTCCTTTCTTTTTTAGCACTCATTATAAGATTTTTCTAGGAACCCTACCATATGCCTTCACTAAATCAATAAAAAACATAAAAATCTTGTTTTTTTGCTCTATATATCTCCATTAACCTTATAAGAAGAAAAATAGCTTTGACCTTTCTGATATAAAACCAAATTGATTCTCCAATATTTTTATAGTACCTATATTCAATTACTATCTCTCAAAGTTTCATAATATAACTCATGAGTTTGATACCATGATAATTAGAGCAATTTTGAATCTCCTTTGTTCTTATAAATTAATGCTATAATGCTCTTCCTCCATTCATTAGGCATCTTTTTAGTTTTTAAAATCCTAATAAATAAATTCGTCACCCACCTTACTCCAACATCATCTAAACATTTCCAAATTTCTATAGAAATCTTATCAAGTCCCGTAGCTTTTTCTACTTTCATTTTTCTATAACCTTATTTACTCCATATGTCTTAATTTTATGAGTATACACCATAACTTTATCCTCAATGGAGCTAATAGGACATCCTAAATTATCTACATGATTTTTATTTAATAATTTATTAAAATAGCTTCTCCATCTTTCTCTGACCTTTCTTCTTAACCAAAAATTTTGATCATCATTTTTAATACATTTAATATAAAACATATCTTTGATTTTTCTATTTCTAATTCTTGCAATTCCATGTCTTTTTCAACATCCTCATATGTCTTATATCTAACATTTCGTATCATTTTTTAACTTCTTAACCATCTTATAATTTTCATATGCTTCTCCATTCTTATATTTAGGTAGTTTTCTATAGCTCTCTTTTAACTTTAACTGCTAATTGAACTTTCTCATTTTACCACTAAATTTTCTTATCATATGGTCATATTCCTGTCTCCTAATATCTTTATAACTACTGTTCTAATACTATTAGCCATCTCTTTCCATACAGTATTAATTTTAATTTATACTTCATTTTTCTTCCTTCATTACTCTATTTTTAAAAATTATTAATTTCTCTCCTTTCAAATTCCACCATATAATCCTTAGATTCTTATACCTTGTAGTCTTTTTTTCTTTATTTTTGAATATATACGTCCATAACCATTAACTTATGTTGTGTAATTAGATCCTTATCTAGTATAACCTTACCATCTTTACAAAATACTCGATCAATTTTTTTAGTAAGAAAGAAATCTATCCGGCTAGCATTATATTTACTTTTAAAAGTTATCAAATGAGAGTTTCTCTTTTTAAAACATGTATTGGTTAATATTATATCATATGCCATCACAAACTCTAAAATAATATCTCTCATCATTTCTATCTTCAAATACATAACCTCCATGTATTCTTTCAAAACCTATATTATACTTTCCTACATATCTATTCAAATCTTCTTCAATAAATATTTTTTCTTTAATAGAAATATCTTGAATTAGTCCACTCATATCCTCCCAAAAATTTTGCTAGAAAATCATCCTATTATGCTAAAAATAAAACATGCCAAAAATCCAATCATACATTGGCCTCACTAGATATGAAGGGCATTGCTATACTTCGCTCAATGTTGGAATGTCCAATATTAATGGTAACACACATTATCTTCATTTTCCCCTCTTTTCTTCCTTTTGAGGAAAAGAGTTGGCCGTAGCCCCACGTAAAATTTAATAATTAAAGTAAAAAGCAACAGTTAGTCCATGCTTACTGAAGAAAACATGATCCAAAACATATTGTGGTGATCAATTTAAGAAAGGAAATTTATTTTATCCTGCTCTACGAGGATTTATAGAATTCCCCATTTTGTGGCTCAGTGTTTTCCTATATTGACCGTACCTAAAACTGCAGTATTATCATTCGAGAATGAAAATTGAAGCCCCAACATGCCATCAATGTGTAGCATAACAGACACCCAAACAGCCCCTTGATTTCTAGCTGCATGTCAGCAGTTGATGTCTTCAACAGAATCATAGGATAAAACAAGATATGGGCACTACAAACCTAAGCATTTCTTGCCACCTTATAAGGAATTACACTCCAACATACCTTGAAAGAACAGCATAAGATGGCATCTTGATGATGCCACAGCACTTTCAACAAGGACTCTCCAGTTCCACCATCATAACTCAGCAAGTCCATCCCCAAATAATAACTGCAAATATTGAAGAAAATACAACTAGCCAATAAGATTACAGAATAAATCCCACAGTAATGCAAGAGTCTGACATGGCAAACATCTCAATATTGTTCTCACTTTAATGTGTTATAATATATATAGAGTGGCATATGGAGTCTTTTATGTCAATATAGTACTCTATATATATTGTAGAACATGGATGAGATAATTTCCAGACTTTCATGAATTCTACAAATCATTCGTGATCTGTATTAAAGGAGAGTCTTCCTTTTCGAGTAAAAGGGGAATAAAGGAGAGTCAGATGAACTTGCTTGTAGCTCTGACAAATCCAACGAGCAAGGGTGACAGCTTCTGGGGAGCCCGGTAGTAGCTTCTGCCCCATGTGCAAACCAGGCCGGGTAGGAGATAACGCCATGGAGACCCTTTGTACCGCTGAGACAATGCTTCGAACATACTGCCTGGCCATTGCAGCAACACTGTCCTGAAGGTGCATTTCATAGGGAAATTGAAAGGCAATGGTCAAAACTGATCGCAAGTTGTGATCATTTGTGGATGTCTCACTAGCTGAGCGATTTGCAGCGGAGCCAACTTCAAGGCTAGATGCTAGATCTAATGTACGACTAGAAGCGAAGTTTTCCTGCATTTCCAGGGAATACATGATGTTGGCGTGGAGAAAATGTTGAACTGGTTTTGCTTGGAATCTCAAGTGCCAGTGTATGAAAATGTAGATTGCTCTAGCAAATGCAAATGAATTAACAGGACATAAAAAAGAATCAACTAGGATAAAAAGCTGAAAATTGAGTGGCAATGTTTAGGGTATGATTGGATTCAGGCTCATCAGAAAACTCCAAAAAGTTTTTGGCAGACAAGTTCAGCTACCTAAGGTGGGATTCCACGTGTCTAATAAGACAGAAAATTAGTTAGGACAAGCCAGTAACTAATAATAGAGTTAGAAAGTTTCTCAACTGAAAAATCTAATTACAAGAGGTTGACCTTCTCCTCAGTATTGAGCAATACAAGTTAGCCCAAAAAGACATGGTGCTCTTGTAAAGGCTAAGTTAGCAAAACATGTTGCTCATAAAACACATACTAGATGAAATAATCAGTATCATAAAACCTGAAAAGAAACTTGAGATCTTAAAATGGTTAATTACTTTGCAAAATTAGCATTAATAAAAGAATTGGCTTCCCACACAGCCATATAACAACTTGAAAAGCACATTCAAAAATACATGGAGACTAAGCAACATCAAGCATGCAATACTTCTAGAATTTTGTATCCAAGTTCTACATTTTTGGGTTTGCATTCCCTTAAATTCCGTTTGTCAAGTGCGACCAACAACAATAAGGACAAATTTCCTTCAACAAAGCAACAGAGTATATTTTGCAGGAGTTAATCAGTTAAAGTAAGATTGCTTAAGGTATAAATTAATGTAGTTTTTTAGCTAAATGGTAAAAATCTACAATTTTGTGTCTATTGTTTACAATATTGGACTTCGAATACAGTTTTCCAGATACCCAAATAAAATTTTAAACATGCTCTGTTGAACTTACTGTTTAACAAACAAAACATCTCCAGAAACTATAGATTTTAAAAACTTATTTTGAAATGGATCTGGTCAACTACGTTTAGCAACCATACTCGAAGCTACCATATAAAGTGCAGGACCTTCAACATTCACATATTGAGAATTGTAAGGAAATAAGTAACAATCAATATCCTAAAATGGCATTGCAAAGACTGAATTCAGTAACATAGCATAACCACTCAATGTCACAACTTCCAAAGTTGATATTAAGAAGCTAAAACCCATAAACATACCCATATTCTGAGTTAAACAAGAAGAGAGAGAGAGAGAGAGAGAGAGAGAGAGAGAGCACAAAGAAGTTATAGGAAAATATCCTTGTATCTTTTTAGTTTTCTGTGCATGTGCACCTCCACTGGCATGACAAAAAAGCTAGAAGATGGTGAACTCATTGGCAACATATTTATATTAAATATTTGGGATAGGGCCTCATGGTTATGGTAAATATGTAATCAGTACACCATCAGCAATAGATGAATGGACAAGCTAAAGAGAAATGCAGCACAAGTCTAACGAGAATGCTCAACTGTTTTTGTATCCAATGGTATCACACGGAAACCAGAAGGTAAAAGCGGAGCATCATCTGGGAAAAGTTCATCAATTGGTGCAAAAACAAGTTGAAAGCAAGCTCCCACAGCATTTTCATCGATTCCACTACAAAGCTGCAAATAAAAAAAACCAAAGAATGATTAAATCGGCAGTCTGATTATTTATCTATTATAAGTTGCACAAGTTAAATAAATATCATGCCAACAATGCTTTAAAGATATGTTCAACTGCAACAGATCAGGAGTGGATAAGAAGGTTTAGAATTCAGTTATACACCATCTCTTAGCTGTGTAAGCAAAAGGAAATAGACAAATTAGGTTCCAGTTTTGTGATGTTATAAACCACTATAGTGTTTAGTTGCTCTGCTTTTAAAATGATCAGTGCACCATCCTGTAACAAAATCAGAGTTTTATTAATATAATGTGTTTCAACGCTATTGGTTTGGCTTTAAGATGTTACAATATGTTTTGGTAAAATAATTTAAGTTGGTTTAACAAAGATGCACTGTTATTTCTTGCTCTCAATATTCAAGTATTATCCTCATAAAACTGGTTAACATAGAGAGTGACAGGCACAGCTATGAATTCTGCAGGATCAGTGATAGTTTCCCTGCATCAGTTGTCCAGGATAATACATTCATAATATCCCTAGAATAATATGAAACAATGATAATTTTGGAGAATAACTACAAGAACATGACAAGGTATAAGGCAGAAGAACACTGCTAAAAAGTAAGCTAATCTTTTGAAATAGATTATAATTTCGCCTAAATTTTAACATTTTTTATCAGATTCTTTTTTTCTCATTGACATAGTAGGAATGCTTTCACCAAGCCAAAGATGAATAGCAAATAATAATCCTTTATAATAACATGTGAAGTCAACACCTTCAGGACTAATGTGCAGTTATTTTTTTGTCAGACCTTTAACAAATAATCCAACAATTATAATTTATGTTCACCGACAAATAATAACATTGAATTTTATCCTATTCAAATGTGCGGATATTAATAGGGAAGAAGAATACCTTAGAACATTTAGATCAATCAAAAAACTAGTTACCTGTAGGAGATGAACATCCCTGGATAAAATAGCTTCATCTTGAGTAATAGCCTGGCCTTCAAGGCGAACCACCTCAAGAAACTGCATATATCATCCAAATTAGAGAAATGGCTGACAAAATTACAGATTGATGTTCTACACAGCAAAGGAAATAAGTTTGACAGTCATACATATCATCTCAGAAGTCATACCGCTCAACATGCTTTGAAGATCTCTCAAAGACATGCATAAAATAAGGGAAAAACTATTTTATAGCTTTGTCCAAGAAAATCAAGCCAACCCTCATTGAACTGAATACATGTAAATCAACCATTATCACATATTGCTTGATGATAAATGCTTAGATCCTTCCATTGTAATGTTGATAGCGGACATACCTCCTCATTCTCCACTGTGTGAGCTAGAGGCATGATAATTTGGCTCCCAGAAAATCTAAGAGGCCTCAATCCAGGAAAGGAACATGAGCCAGCCTTCAATGATGTTGCAGAATATGCATCTATATTGTAATCAGCCCATTCGGAACGGTGCTCCCTCAGAAACTGAACCAGCAATGCTGAGGGGACATTCTAGAATGGCCACAAAATGTATCAGCCTTTGTAGCACCCACGTAAAAAAAAAAAAAGGGTAAATTCAAAGAAATAGTGTGCCACTATGACTAATTTTTAGAAGCTCTGACAATGACCAGCAGGGCAAGTTTACCTTGCTAAATTCATTTAAAATTAACCAATTATGTGAACATCGAACTCAAATCCTTTGGAACCAAATGAATTGAGCCATAATTCTTAACAATAAGATCTCAAAAAAAGGTTCAAAAATTAATCACCCAACTAAATCATTTTCTGAATTAATAAATAGATTCTCGAAATAGGTTTCTGCAGTATCTGAATCTTTAGTTCCATTATAGACAAGCTCTTGATCCTATAAAGCAAATAGCTAATGCGATATATTCAACACCTGGATTTTTTTTTTTTTTGTGTGCATTTTTTTTTTTTTTTTTTTTTTTGGCTTTTCAAGGAGGGGGGGTTGGGTTCACAGGATGATTAAACTTATGTCTTGTTAACCATATAATAAAATATGATAATGCAGCTGAGGTATCAAGAAGCATTTCCCAGAAACAAATTAGAAATAGAGCAATTGCCCACAAGAAAAATGAAAGGAGACAACTGCAATTTTTAACTTTAGAGCTTACTTGAAGTAGCATTGATGCCTTAGCACAGATGACACCTCCAGACACTGAAAAAGCACCAGCAGAATTGGTCTGAGCACTGATTTTCTTTGATGTGTTAGTAGCAACCACTACATCCTCCACACCATCACCTCCCATAAGCGACCAGCCATCATCAACGAAACCATTGATAGCATCATTAAACCCTCTGGAAGGGCATGAGAAAAAAAAAAAAAGAGGAGGCTGAGAGACATAATGGATGAAGCTTGAAAGTATGTTAAAGTTCATGATACCAAATTAAATACTAGATAAAATTTATTACTAGATAATTCACCTGCTTAATCTTTGGCTAAAAGTTCGCAGAACAGCAGGCTGCCTACCCAAAGCATACACCACTTCACCACTCATTTCCTGTGCTATTTGTCTTACATGACGCAGTGCCTTCAAACAACAAGACTAATCAATTCATTTTCTACTAAATGCAAGAAACCTCAGCAAACTTTCAATAGAGATACAGCTAACACTGAGGATGGGCCACATCGCTAAGGTGTTTAACTGATATCTAAATGTTATAAGGCTCTATTTGGATGCTGAAATGTGAAGGGAAGGAATAGCAAATGCATCTGGCTAATCTCAGCTTAGCTGTCAATCTACATACACCTAGTCAAACACTGTTTTCCCATTTTCCCCCCCTAACTTTCCTGGCTCCAAAAGCAGAGACCAAATCCACATTAACAGAAGACTATTAGCATAAAGTTAAGAACTGCAGGTCTGCAGAGATGAATAGCTCTGCACCAGAAGTCAATTAGTTGGTATTACAACTTCTAATTCGTAAGAAACAACAAAAAAGGAGGGGAAAACAATTAAAGAGCCAGGGCACTGCATAATATAAAAACCTGATTACCTACCGCAGTAGTCATCTTCTGAGCCACTACCCTGGATGACTCATAAAGAGGCCTCAATACTTCTGGAACACTCCATGCCTGATGAAGGAAGACAGAGTCAATGATATATTTTCTTTTTTTTTTCTTTTTAAGGGAAAAAAGTAATGTATGTCAAGGTTTTCTCTTGGTAAGGTTCTTATAATGCAAGACCTGGGAAAAGCTAATGATGTGTAACTATACCTCCAAATCCAAATGGTCCACTATGTGGACAATTGAGCCCCCACCATCGCATGGCCGAATCAAATATCCACTGGGAAGCATCTCAGCTCTTACAAACTGGTGAGCAGTAGTTGCATTAGAACCACCACCAGAACCACTCAGAGATCTCTCACAAACCTGAGATATAATGTCATCAGCAAACATAACAATTTGTAAGTGCCATAAGTATTAGACTGGATCATCAGGCTTGATGACAGGCTACAGAACATACCACAAGACTACCATCTTCTAAACCTATGGTGTACCTCAGAGTCCAAAAGTCACGTGCAGGAGCTAATGTAGTTGGAGCATATGTCTACATAAAACCAAGACCGGAGAGATAAAATGAAGAAACAGAAGTGAGAAAAAAGTAACAAGCTCAAGGAGGATTTAAGTGTAGGTCCAGATCATAAAAGATAGTAATTTCAGTTTCTGACCTGCATGTACACCAGTTCAATTGTACCTCCATTTCCAGCAGGAAACACAGTGAAGACTTCAAGACTCCGACAATCACGGAACCAAGATGGACGATCTTTAAGGATCTCTGCAATCTGTCAATGATAAGGTTAACAGTTGTGAGAGACAAAAGAATTAAAGATGGTATTACTCATACAGTCATGTGCGTTTTAAAACATCTTAAATATTTGTTTGAGGTCACTCATTCTTTTGGTATTACAAAGACTTTGTTTGTTGATCAATACCAGCTTTTCACCCAAGAAAATTATCCAAACTGTAAGGATAAATGTGTTTTTTGATTCTTGTCAGTCTCACTGCCATGAAAGATTTTAAATCATGAGTTCAGAAAAGGACAACCTAACCTTTGTAGGCTCTAGACTCACTAGACCACAAGCTCGTGCTGCCACTCCACTGGTACAATGTGAAATACCAACGATCCCAATCGAATCCGGACCAGGCTAATCAAAAAATACACCAAGAAAACAAACTATTGACCACCAGATTTATCCATGAGGAGGGAAGAAAAATAATTCACAAATGCTTTAATACTAAATGGATTCTCTCAAATATTTTAGCTGCCAACTGTCGTTTAACTGTTACATTACCTTCATCCCAGGCATCTGGACCCAATCGACAGCAGTCCCTGTAGCCTTCGAGAGGAACTCTGCCAATGTCTCTTCAGCAACGGACAGGAGTCTGCAAAAGAAGAGATTATAATATAACGAAATCATACTTGATTTGGAAAGCATTCTTTGCATCTACCAGGGGAATGACAGAAGATTATACCCAGCAGGATTACTTGCATCTCTTAGAGCATTTTGAGGAGTGGTCACAGCTGATTCACAGCTTGTGTCATTAGCCAGCGAAGCCTGCAGGGAAAGGAAAACACAAATCACAGATGAAAAAAAAACAGACCATACTTCATCAAATCAAGATGTCCATAATATTGCATTTCTTAGTTGCAAACCGAGAGACTATAATAGCCAGCAGCTTGAATTGACAACTGTAACAAGAATATTCTAAATGGATGGGCTGTTGAGAGGAATGGCGCCTCAAGCCCATCTATGAACGTGTAAAACCACATGAAGCTTTATCTCATATTTAACCACTACTTCCATTGAGAAGCCATAGAATTGAACATCTAACTACCAAGTAGAGAAGTGTAAAACCTACATTCTGTAGTTGTTGTCGCATATAAGCATTCTCATGAACCAGCTGTGTGACCTGCTTCTGAAGGCGCTCGTTTTCCTCCATCAAAAGCTTGTTCATAGCAGTCAACTTTCTATTAACAGCCTGAAGCCGAGAAGCCTCTTTTCTCTGCTTCTCACGACACCTGAAAGAAGAGAAAGGCACTAATCCTATCATTCCGCACCTTCTAGTTGCCAGGGTAAGTTTGCAAAATGGATCATGCAAAACCAAACTCCATACTTCAAAAGCAGCCCAACTATACATGCAAAGGAGAATAAGGAGAATATGGAGCTGTAAATAAGCAAAGAAAAAGACAGCGTAGTTGAGAACAATTTAACCAATACTCCCAGAGTTTGTAAAGGGTGCCATGTCTAGGTGTACTGCAAAAATAGTGCAACTATGAACTGGATTTGGCTCGCCCCTTACTTCCCTCACTCTTACTTTCTCTCTTTTTTTTTTTTTTTTTGAGTGTTTTTACTAGACGTTTTGCGCGGATCATCACACGCTTCCCTTAAAAAAATTGAGAGGGCTTCATTATGGGAAAAAAAACTGAAAAATGAGATTTTTAAACAAAAAATCAATAGAAAAGTAATATAAAAACAAAGACTTTCTCAGAATTTCAAAGACCCCAACCTTGACGCGGCCGGAGAAACTAAAACCAAAATTCATAAATTTAGAGACGATATGATTAACCAAGTCCATTCTCATCACCATCCCACCAAGCTCTCACCTTCGGTTTTGGAACCAGACTTTAATCTGTTTGGGTTCGATGTTGGCCAGGATCGGGCACTCACGGATCAGCTGCTGGCGGCGCATCGAGCTCGGCTTCGGGCACTCGGAGTATACCCTCTCGAGCGCCTCCACCTGCTCTGCCGTGTACCTCACGTACTTCCCCGCGTCCATCGACTGCTTCTCGAAACCACCACCTCCGCCGCTCCTCAACGCCACTGCCGTGGCCATCTCTTCAAAAGGGCTATCCAGACCAAAAGCAAAGAAAGGAACCCACAACCAGTAATTCCCTTCCCTCTTACCCTTTATCTTTTCCTTCTTTCGTTTTTCTTTCCAGTATCAGTCCTAAGATTCTCTAGGAATACTTGCCGCGATTGCAAGACTCTGTGTAAGGATAAAACCAGAACCTATTACAGATGTTTGGCCGCTGGCTTTGGGGCTTGTGGAAGCATCCTTAATAAGTTAAAAAAGCCAGGAAGGACTCTTTTTCTAACAGAAACCCCCGCTTTTTCTTCCAGGAAAAAAATAAAATCAAAGAAAAATAGAACCGATTTTTTTTCAAAAAAGTTCAAATATTTACAAATCCTTCAAGAACAGCCTCCGATTGGCTTCAGAACAACCTCCAATTGCTCCGTGAACGATCAAATACCAGGCGATACATGGGGATTGGAACCTCAGGATCCAAGAAACAGGCATGCAACCCGATATCTCTCCCGACTGGAAGAGTCCAACCTTGAGACCTAGCAAACTAGCTCGAAGCACGCATGAAAGCACTCAAAACCTAATCTGTTTCCATCTGAAGGCAACCCCACCCGTTTTCACCAGCGATTCAAGCCTCCTCCCTTCGGAGTCTCCAGAAACCACCACCGAAGAAAGTCCAAGATCCTTGCTTCGGGACTCGGAATCGGGAGGCCAAGATCCCTGCTACGTCGCGAACACGACCCTCTTGTCCGAAAGAGAGCCTCCTCTCCCGCATCAGTCACTTCCCCGAAGCTCGAGCTCGACGGCGGCAGAAACCCTATCCATCGCAGGAGACCGGAAACGGAAAAAATAAGAGACGGAGGGGTGAGAGATCAAGGCTTGGGAAGGATGGGGGGGGAGGGGGGGGGGAGAGGAGCTGACCACTCGGAAGCAGAGAGAGGAGGAACAGAAGCTCGCACTGGAGAGTCGCAGTGGTGAGAGGAAGAGGAAAGGAGAAGGGAGAGTGGTGCCGAGAATCCCGAGGTGGTGTATTTATAGAGCGAGATTACGAAAATGCCCTTCCGAGTGAGATGTAAACGTAAGTGGGTTGTTTTCTGCTACGAGCGGCGGGAAAAGCAGCCCACCACAACAGTCTTAATTAACGGCCGTTATTAATGGCTTCCTTCTTGCTTTAAAAGATAAATGAGAATTATTTAATCAAATTAATTATTTTTGTTGCCTGATATTTTAGCGCAGAAGGTGTCAATGATAAAATTAATAAAATCATTTAAAATTTATAAACCTCCGGTCTTAATAATAAAAAGTAAGCGAGGCTTTATATCTCTCTAGTCATAATAGAATAATAAAGATAAGTCAAAATAAAATTATTATTTTTTATTTTCTCTATGTCAAATATTCATTAAAAATACTTTATTTAAAATTTTATATTTCAATCAATATGACAAATTATTCTCTTCTTTTTTATGTTTCTCTTAAAAAAAAGATTTTAGTTAAAATAAAATTATGATATTTTTTAATAAATATTGATAAAACAAATATTTATATTTGATCACTTATTTGTTGCTTAAGATTTCATATAAAATGTGCATGATAAGTTTTATATATAAAAATTTTATAACGTTAACGAGCGATAAATAGGTATTATAAATAAAAATTAAAATATTACTAGCAATTAGACATGTAAATTATATGTTAAAAATAATTTAAAAATTAAGAAATTAAATGGATGGATTGATTGGAAAAAGAAATATGGTATTTTTGTTTGCTTTTTAAAGCGTAAAAGGATTTATTTATAAATAAAACTAATTCATGATAAAATTTGATCTGTAATGAGCATAAGAATATTTAATGTAATAAAATTTCAATGTCATGTATATTAGGTATAATGTAAGAAAGTTTTAATATCAAGTATGTTCCTTCTTTTAAGAAACAAGAAAATAAAAAAAATAATATTAGCTATATTTTGGCAAAAAAAAAAAAAAAATTAGCTCCAATATCCCAAATATAATCATCTATTTATAATTATTTGATTTGAACAAATTTAAAATTTAAATAAAAGATTGCATACATTATTTGATTTTACGTAAAAATAATAGATTAATTAGATTATGTGCTCAGGTTACTGACCGTTAATCCGAAGAAATGGTCAATCAATATGAAAATCTGAATAAAAAACACTAAATTTATTTATTTAAACAGTGAAAAATTTAAGAGATTATGATGAATTAATTGCTAAAATAATATTGTATCATTTAAAATTAATTTTAATTAATATACGACGAAGAAGGGTGTCTTTGAAATGGGTGTTACAACAGCCGTTACGTTAGACGGCGCTGCCACCGCGTCGTCGACCAAGGAAACGGACAAAAGTATCCGACTAGAAAAATAAAACAAAGGAAGCAGAACTGATAAGAAGCCAACTCAGGTGATGGGTCTCGCATTCATTGTACTCCACCCATGAGGCCTGAGCCCGAGGCAGCAGACGGCATGGCAAGGGAAAAGGCGGAGCGGCCAAAAGCGTGAAAGAAAGAATTTAATGGAAGCGAAGCGGTCAAATGGGGACATGGCCGAAGCATTTTCCCAGAAAACGACAGCACAAGCACCAGCACCAGCACCAGCGCCCGATCACAGCTCTTCAATTTAATTTAAATAAATGCCCCTCTATCCCTTCCCTTCCCTTCCCTTTCCTTTCCTTTCGGTCCCCATCTTCTGAATTATTTTATTCTATTTTTATTTTTGGGATCGGACGCGTCCTCCGGCCAGAAACAAAATTTAAAGTAACTGCAGAGCTTTGAACTACCTAATGGATGTTACAGTGAACGCAACCCTGCCTGCACGGCAGTTGCGAAAGTAATCAACTCAACATCATCAAACCAAGAAAGCATCATGCGGTTACAACTATTACCATGGTCGGTCGAGCAATGACCGTTTTCTCTGTTACAGCTGAAATATAATGATTGTGAGTCTGATATCATGTGAAGATCGATTGCAAGAGCAATGGTGTCGTGTTTGGTGAAACTAGGCTAGCCTCATCTCGGCTTGATGCGAATCCGAACAATATTCTAGGGTTCAGCAGCCTTGTTTATTAAACTTAAATTAAAATCCTCCAGTACTATTCATACAAGCAAAAATATAGTAAAATTTTGTCAACCATGAAATGGGTTTCATAGAGGTGCAAACAATTGAGGGGGGGCTTTTTTTTCTCCCCCTTTTTTAGCTAACCGTGTTAAAACAGGTAAGCTGGAAAGCTGAGCCACCCAAGACCACCACCTAAACCTTAGAATGAGTAATAACCAGTACGGTGGTGTTAATAAAGAAACAGGGAACCTGGCCTCCCTTGGACCGTCACATCCCAAAGCACCAGAGTCAATTGAGACAAAGGACAATTTAGCCCGGTCCTGTTACTTCACGTGAGCGGACAGGATGCCAACATAAAACCAAACAGGCTTCCCCTGCTTCAGTTTGCTAGCCAAGCCATGTCCAGACCGAGGAAAAACATCCATTCCCATATAGCCCGGTAGCGTTGAAAATGTTTTTTCTTATAAAAATAAAAACAGAGGAGAAAGAGGTCTCCCTCCCTATTAACCTCACACTTTATATGAAAGAAGTCGCCTCAGGAAGCCGGATGACAATTCTTAACAAATACTCTAAAAAAAAATAAGTAGAGTCATTGGCATCAATCACACATATAATCGTAATTAACAGGATAATAGCTTCTCGATGATAACCATCGTCGTGAAAGAGGAGGTGGAGATGCGATCAAATCCCTAGCAAAGCATAAGCATGCACAATGAATAACAGGAAGTCACAAAAATACAAAGCTCCAGAGCTTCATGAACCACAAACAAGAGTTTCCAGTCAGGTGATAGAATAAGTGAGGCCTCTTTGGTTAGTGCAACGACGATCATAAAGAAACCAAGGTCGCATGATAGTTTGACCCAGGAAGTGCCAGTTAACAGAGACCGATTGAACATCCGTAAATTATCTCAACTATCCGTCTTCGATATCTCGTCTCCACCCTCTTCATTAACTTATATATTATTTAGATATAAATATTTCTTTGAGCACGCTTTTTTTTTTTTTTTTTTTCCTTTTCTTTTATTCTACACTATCATCTTTAATGTCCAAGTTGACTTGCTAATTAATGGTCTTAACCACAGGGAGAGGGGATTTCAGTTTAATAGCACGCATGGATTACATGCAAAAACGATTTTTGATCAACGATGGTGAAATATTTATTGCAGATGTGAATGGTTCGGCTTGCAAAGTTGAATGAGACACGTAGATAGTTTGAAATTTGCGTTCATCTCTCTCTCTCTCTCTCTTGTCGTGTTTGAGTACGGCATCTGAACCCAAAAACAGAAACAAGAAAGAAGATACATAGAAAGTAACTCTTCAAACATCCACATCAGCCAGAACGGAGAGGGGAAGTAGGAGGCCACACGTGAAGATTTTTGAAGAGAACCAGAAATGCGCAGGTCAGTAAGTTGGTCCGGAAGCACATTTAAAGTTTTGAACAGTGGTGGTTGTTGAGGGGTCGTGAGATGACAATTAACTCGCTAAAGTAAAAGTGTCTCAAATCACGCTTTTCTGGACTCACCTCTCTCAAGCCACACGTAAGTTTCACCACGTTGAAGAAGCGCCACGCTACCATCTTTGTGCCCATGATTTCGTTTTCCCTGCTGTAAATAAAAAATACGTGCAAACATGGAGTAGTACATCAAGACTAACAAATCGCGATGGAATGTAGGATATCTATTACTATGATGCCCAGGGTCGGCTACAGCGAGTTCCGTTCCTCTCTCACTCCATTTCAAAAGAGAGTCTGCTTAATTCTCGGATAAAGAGAGTCAAACCACGGTTAACTATCCGTCTTCAACCAGACCAGGAGGCGAATCCTTCCTACTATCACGCGTCGAGCTTTGATGGGGTCGGTGGAGAAATTAATGGTTCGACTGTTCTCTCTTTTTCAGGCAAAAAAAAATCCGTAGGAAACAAAAAAAAAAAAAAAGGGAGAGGGTAATTTTGCCATTTCGTTTAAAGGTGCCCTTTTCTAGCACAATTTCAGGAGATTACTGCAGTGCAACGATAATAGCTTTCAGCCAAGGGGGGTCTGAGAAAAGGAAGTAAGCACCTGTGGTTTCCAAGAACTCGTAGGCGTGAAGGAGAAGGAAAGAAGGGGAAGGGAGCAGGACGTGCCATTTAAAAAGTTGGGAGGGGCCGCATGCTTTGGTTCTCCCTGGTTGTTGTTGTTGCAGTAGTGCAGGCCCTCGCATCGCCCGGTCGGCGCACGTTAGACCCTGTCGGCGAGGCTTCGATTTTTCTTTTCTTTTCTTTTCTTTTCTTTTTTTTTTTTCTTTTTTTTCTTTTTTTTTTCTTTCCCTCCTCCTGAGTTGATTTGTAGGCTAAAATTGATTCTCGAATATAATCGTTAAATTCTGAAACTTGACAGCACGCGAGAAAAGCAGCTCAATCCGTCACGTGGCTCCAAGCCTCGCATTATAAATATTTATATTTGGGCAGCATCATCAAACCAAGTCCCACAAAAATAAATCAGCGGGACCGACTAATTGATTGGGTGCACCGTGCGCGGCTTAAAGGAGTTGTTTGTTACTTTGCTTAGCTTCACTGGCCGGCGAACGGAGCCCCCCCATTAATTGAGAGACAAATAAAAAATTGGGAGGCCGCTGCCGAAAGCCATAGCATGTCCCAGGCACCACGCACGGATAAAATAAAATAAAATAAAATAAAAGAGGAGGGGGACGCGGGTCCCAGTCCCTGCCTCTCTTAAGATAAAAACCTTTTCCTTGTGGACGGTATAGCGATGGTATACCCTTTTCTAATCTAAAGTATATTATATAGTTACCGTACGGTTACATCCACCACCTTTATTTTGATATCTTATTCCTGTAGGATGATATTCTTTATACTTGAACTGTATGCACGAGCTTTAAAATGGAATACCTTGCACATTATTGATTATTGCTGGAGAATAAAGCTAAGCAAACAAGGAGAATAATCTATGCCAGATGAGTTTGGCTTAATCACGATTACAAAGTTCAAGTTGGTTCAAGCTTATTGGGTCATTGATCACGCATGCTCATGTATATGTTAAACTTGCTGTTTAACATATATATATAGTCCTCTAAATTTCAAGCAGTTTGATCTTTAAATTATCAAGTGATTTTAAATATCCCTTGGTGTTAGTTTTATGATTGATCCTTTGTGCTAGGATGCAAGGCTAACCATATCTACCATGCCTAGTATTGCTTGCTTCTCCTATCTTAGTTTGAAATATTTGGACTCCATCTCCATCTAGGCGTATCATGCATGTTGCAATCCAACCATTTTTTATGCCTGCCTTTAAGTACCATCTGATCTCAATCTCAAATTGGCACATTGTATGCACAATAACATAACTAAAGTTCGCTACTAGTGGTCAAGAATGAAGGCCATGTGCTTGGGTGGCAGGCTGCCGCCGACAAAGATTCCGAGCAAAGGCTAATTCTCTGTACCTATCGTATATACAAAGATTTGTATATTGGTAGTTTATCATCGCTCCCGTCCGCATCCACCCGCCCTTTGCAATTGGCGGCCTACTAATTTAGGCCTCTAAGCATATTATAAGCTCTTAGGGTGGGACCTTGGTGCCTCACGCTCTATATTAAAGAGATGACAAGTAGGTAAATCTTTTCTCAAAAAAATCGTCTAGAGTCTAATCAATGGGGAGCCGCTCTTTATCAGGCTGCAGTGGACCCATAGTAATTTATTCTGGCAGGACCAAACTAGTATTTAGTATATATATAAAGAAAGAACACTTGACTAAAGGTCTGATAGATTATGCGTTGATGACAGGATTGCTCAGCTTAGATCTCGGAAAGTCGTAACGGAATCTCTTTTGGCCTAGTCGTTTTAAAAAGAGATGGCGATGGATTGATCCGTTTTGCCCGCCGCGGCACCGCTTCAATCGCCTAGGCCTGGCTTCTCGAAGAAAGGGATCTCTCCTCCTCTGCCGACTTTCACGTTTTATGGTGAAAAGGCCCCGTCTTTGCCTTAAGAGTTGTGTGGTGGCAGTAGGGAGGATATAAATTCTAGGGGTTCCCTTTTTCCCCAAGTCACTTGAAAAAGGAGGATGGATGGAAGCTTGGTAAATTTATATATCTTGCATGCATCGTAGCTCCGTAGTTTGGATGGATTTTCTTGCAGAAATGAATGGAATTTGAAGTTTTAATTGGAACATCTATCATGCACAGAAATTTTCTCATTAAATTAATGTTGGATTAAGTATCGATTGGAACTAGATAGTAGGTTTAAAGGTGCAGTAGGCCACGTGAACTTTGGCGGCGACCTCTAAAGACATGAATGGCTATTCAAATTTTAGATCCACATGTTAGCATTGGTTGTAGAAATTCATACTTTTGAGTTAAATTTGAGAGGACTCTGAACTCAGGATCCCTCGTAGCGAGAGCAAGAGAGAGCTGCCAACTAATTGAGACTAGAAGTCCCTTTGAAAACCCCTTATACTTTATTATAAGATTGATTGCAAAGATTAATGAACTTTCTAAAATTAAATTACACTTTCTTCCCTCATTTTTTTCTCACATAAAATACAAATCAGAAGCTGGATTTGTTGGCATTGTTGCTTTTTTTTATGTTTTTGTTATCTGAAAATAGTATTTTAGCAAAACTTTTGCTATTATATACTTTTATTTTCACTCTTATGTGTAACCGATAAATATTTGCTATTAAAAACTTCATTAATTTTGCAAATGATCTAAGGTAATGAAAGGGTTACATTATACTTGTTTGTTCACACTAGTTCATTTTTCTTACTAGATTTTTGAAAATAAAAATATAAAACAAAAATAGACCTCATGAGGCAATATATTTAGAAGTCTCTTACTTGAAAACTGTGCTCTTCTATTTTTGCTAAACAAAATCAATAAAAGTATATTGGACACATTAAAATGAATTTCTTTGCCTATTTTAACTTTTTTTTAAAATCAATGTTGATTTATACATAATAAAATTATAGGGCCTGTTAACTAATCAAATGATTCAAAAACTTAATATATTAGAGAACAACGCGTTAGAAATATTTGCTCATAGTAAAAATTTTGAGTTCAAAAATTTTTACTTCTATAAAATGGATAAGAACATCCAATTGCATCTTTTAAAAATTCATAGATTCTGAGTGATGTATCCATCAAACACGAAGATTTTGTAGTAACTTCGAACTAGTTAATATGATTTGTTAAAAACATAATAACAACATATTTTAGACATTTTTCTAATCAAACTAATCTATTCATATTAAGCTAAAGTAATTTTTATCATATTTTTTTTTAAAAAAATCTTTTTTTATTATAAAAAAAAAGGGATGAGGAAGGTGACATTCTTACCTTTTACTCATCTTGCTCCTTGTGAGCTCTCTCTAGCTGAAATTGAATTCTCTTTTAGTTGTTAACGACTCACTTCAACTGAAATCAAAATTTCATTCTCTTACCCACTCAACAATAGAAAATAAAAACATAAATATTTTTTCTATCCAACTGTTGCCTAGCTTGAACCTTTCATCCACCATAGACGATAGCTCGCATAAACTAACTAAAAACAGCTTACGTAAAAATAAAAAAAAAGCGGACCTATCGTGGGGTCTCATGACTGTAACTATGGCGTGCAAAGGGAAGCAGGAAAAACTAATCGATCTTTTGAATCCCCTCCATTAGTTACCCCCCACCTCACATCCAAATTTTTAGGTGCAATCATATGGTCCATGATGGGAGCCTTTGCTTTTCGTTTTTTCCATCCTCTCTCTCTCTCTCTCTCTCTCTCTTCCATCGTTCCATTCCATTCCATTCCATTCCATACGCTTTCTTTTGCCAAACAGACGACGTAGCGGATGGAGGGTTCCCATCTCTCTCTCTCTCTCTCTCCCTCTCTATGCGTGTGCTCTTCAGGTCCCGCTCTCGATCCAGTCAATTAGTTCGAATGCATGGGGCCTCCATGTCTCCGGTTGCGTGAGTTGGGCGAATTACAGGACATGAATCAAATGCAACGCCGCCCAAAAGCCATCCGCGGAGCAATGGGTCCACAACAAATAAGGACACAAGCGATAGCTCTCTCTCAGAGAAGCTCTATCTTGTATCCTGCCACCTTGATTGTTCAACACACTTCCAGAATGCACGTCTCTTTTCTATTTGCTTAAACCTTTGATTGCTTCACACACTTCGCTTCTAGTCGCTTGCTTTCATCCTTTTTGCGTTCCCAAGGGCGCACAATTTGGCCTCACGAAACTTTTGTGCACCAAGAATGATGTATTTTTCTTCGGGTACCACCGTGGGGCCATGCAAGTTGGACAATTCTCTCTCTTGCACCAAAGCGCAAGCCTATGGTTGGAAGGCAAAGATTTTGATAAAGTTTGTCGATCCGAGAAATGTATGATAGAGGCTCTATCATGTAGCCTTCTATTTGGACTAGTCCTAGCTCGAGGCTTGATTAATTGTCTCGCCTTGGACAGCATTAACCGGGCCTCCCTGGGGCCAGGGTTGGATTAAACACCACGGTGCGTTTCTCGGTCACGTCAGATGGGGGGGGGACGTTTGCTCTTGCTCTTGCTCTTGCTCTTGCTCTTGCTCTTTGTCTTAACGTGGCGGATTTGTATGGAACGACAGCGTGTCTGGGTCTGGACGTGAGGGGTCTGCGACTTGACTTGACTTGACTTGGCAAACCATGGTGGAGAGCTTGTTCTTATCCGGAGACGACGATCGGCACAGCTAAGCTGCACCCGTACACAAGAAATGGAAGCAATGCATGCTGTGGGTCTCGTTGCCTGCATCGATGGTCCAGCCTTAGTCGTGTTACCAAACGATGATGATGAAATGAAGTCAAATCGATGGCCATTCTACATGGGACGGCTGTGAGTTGTGTCACGATGATGAAACGGTGTAGGCCTCATGCATGGCCACTGCATTAATTGACGCCTCAACGGTGATGAGACTAATTCAATGCGGTAACTTGAAGGGGAGATTTCCTTGGCACACTTCTCCTGAATGAAATTGAAGCCTGATCTCTCTCTCTCTCTCTTTCTCTCTCTCATATCTATCTGGCTAGCTTGTAAGTAGTGATGCCTTTTTAATTTTATTTCCTCATCTAATCTCACGTTTGCAATGTCAAAAAGTTGCCATGGTGGTTGTTGTTGGCTCTCAAGCAGTCGTTTTTGGGGACAGTGAAAGGAGACTAAGACAAGGTTTCTAATTGCACCCATTGGCTCTGTCGGATACTAACTACCTGATTAAAACGTCCTACCTGATGCGATGGAGCCAAGGATCTTAGCATATCTTGTTAACTAGCGCATGCATGTCGGTTCTAGGTTGGGTAACGATTACGTCTGTGGACACTTCCCCTTTCAATCTTTGAATTTTGAACCTTCTTTAGTTGAAAGCCATGGACCGAGAATGGTTACCGAAAAGAAAGCGTGAAACGAGCTTTTTTTTTTTTTCCTTTTTTTTTTATTTTTTTATTTTTTTTTAAAAAACAGGATAGGCTAAGGCCTTAAAAATAAAATATCTGGAGCATTCATCATAGACAACTGGGTAAGCTTAGAAGGAAGTATTGAACTTTAACATTTGTGCTCCTTTCTCATAGCCATCCAATAAGTCAAATAATCGGCAACCTGTTTAGCCTCCCTTTAAATATGAATAAATACAGATGAATTATGGATAAAAGATATGAATCCATGAATGTCTCTAAGAAAAAGATGAAGGCAATGTGACCAACCCTAAATATAAGAAACCATGGTAGAAGAGTCCTCTTACAAGATTAGATCTGAACAATGGTACTTCAGAGTCGCTTCTCTCAATTCTATCTAAGCTGCTGTTAGCTCGACAAAAGGCACCGAATTCGTAGTGAGAGGAATGATCACAACATCAAGAATACACGTAAGATTATCTCTGATGACCACACCGCTCTAGCTGAATTTGGATGAGCTAGACCATCGAAATTAATTATAAGGAAATCTGGTTATAGGGACACCGAAGAAACAAGTTTGGAAGAGGTTACAGAACTTTATGGATAGAAACCCTCTATTACAAGATTTCTAACCTTTGATGACTTCAAAGAATGAATAAATTTACCTTATTGGCTCATAGCTTAATTAATCATCTAATCTGGCCTGAATGATTTTTCTTCAAAATAAAGCTCATTCCTAGCCTTTCATATCCATCACAATACATAAATTAATCTTATTTGGTCCTTTTGCAACCTTTTATTCTGGTCCCTAAGGAAAAGAAATTTTCACAACCGATGAACGTGCTGAATATGGCTAAAAGTTGTAGTGCTAAAAAAAAGCCCGCACAAGACAAGAATCATCACAAATAAAGAATAGATGGTCAAGAGTTTTATCACAAACACCATATCTTCTATAAACTGAAGATACTAAAGGAATTCATTGTGCCAAAAAAGTAGAGGTAGGGTGTGATACCCAAACTTTAGTCCCACATTGGATGAGAAAGAAATGGGTCATGTGCTTATAACTTAAGTCCACTTGCTACCTATTAACTTCCACTTGAATTTTTGGACCACATGGTTTCGGCCCACTAACGGAGTTTATTGGGTTAGGATGTGGGCTTGGGGTGTTACAAATGGTATCAGAGCCGATCCGAGTGTGCGAAAGTTAGTGGGCATGAGGAAATGGCTGCCCATGGAACGGTAGTGAAGCCCGTCATGACATAGAGCTACCCTTGCAGCACCAATGATCTGACCCAAATTTAGTCCCACATTGGATGGGAAAGAAATGATCCGACCCAAATTTAGTCCCACATTGGATGAGAAAGAAATAGATCATGTGCTTATAACTCAAGTCTACTTGCTACCCATTAATTTTCACTCGAGTTTTTGGTCACGTGGTTTCGGCCCGCTAACGGAGTTTATTGGGCTAGCAGGTGGGCTTAGGGCGTTATATAGGGACACCTTTATTCCAAACCTTTCATAAAAATTACAAAATACTGTGCCAACCCTTTAACCCCCATATTTTCTTGGCCTTAGATAAAGGACTATCGTTCTTCTCATACCAAAGTGCCTTATAGATGTCTCGAAGTGAATCCTTTGACTTATAACCAAGTTCGAGCTCCAGTAAAGAACATCCTTCTCGTTAATCACACCCAATGGAGTATTACTAATCTCTTACACCAAATTAGAAGGGAATATGAGATTTAAGAGTTCCTGATTCCATACCCTTGGAGCTATAAGAAGTTTATACACAATAAGCAAAGAGGATAACATACTGATATCATAACAAACAGACTGTCGGCTGAGAGAAATGATGGAAAACCACAGTTGCATCTCTGTTTCAATAGAACCCCCTTGACCAATTGACTAAAGGAGATGAGAAGAAAGTTATCTTGATAATTAACAGAGGATCTTCCACATACTAGAGGCTTTCTTTGGAAGCTTACCATTGAATCGCTACTTCGAGTGAAGGGTACGAGAACACAAGCAACTGCTTGTCCCTTCATAGCCTTCTACTAAAATCAAATATCTAGAAAATTTAATCGACCCTCATGTTTAAGTTTACAAATGACATCCCAAGAATTAGTATGAAGAAATCTTCTACTCGACTCGTGACCCTACAAAAACTTCTAAGCGTCCTTGAGAATCAAGTTGCAAACCTACATGGTGCCACCACATTGAAAACAATGTGGAGAGGCAAAGAACAAATAACTGACCTTATAAGAGTAGATCTCCCAGGCAAGAAAAAATATTGCCACTTCCACGCATCCAACCTTGCAAGGATACAATCTTTAAATAATTACATATTCAGGTCTTGAAGCTTTGCACCCTGCAAAGGAATTCCCAAATAATCATCTAAGATAACGACTTGTCGGACATCCAAAATAGCCATTAAAACAATAGCAATGATGAAGAAATTTTTGGATTGAATTGAACCATGGACTTCTTAAGGTTAACAGATTGGCTACAATACCTTGCAACTATAGCCTCGAGAACATGACAATCTGCACCCTAAGCTCATGACAATAACAAGCAATCATTGGTGAACATAAGATGGCTGATTGATGGCACCCCTCTATTAGGCTAAAATCCTTGTAACCTTTTAGACACCACTGCTACTTGAAGACTTTGTGTTAACATCTCAGCACCAAGATAAATATATAAGAAGAAAGAAGGTAACCTTGTCTTAGGCCCTTGGTAGATTTGAAAAAGTTGAAAGGAGATCCGTTCAATAAGATAGCAAATTTGGGGTCCTCAATATAACCTTTGATTCATCCTATCATTTTTGAAGAAAATTTGAAGTGATATAAGACTGCTGCGAGGTAGGACCAACTGATTCGATCATAAGGTCTTTCTATATCGAGCTTCACAGCCATCAAAGGTCTAGTACACAAGGCCTTAAGCAAAGAATGAATAGCTTTTTGAGCAACCAAAATATTATTAAAGATAATTCAACCTTCTACAAAGGCTACCTGTTCCTCAAAAATGATCTTTGAGAAGAGAGGATGCAACCTGTTAACAATTACTTTGGCTACAATTTGATACACAGTATTACATAAATTGATAGATTAAAACTGGGTTGAAATCTAAGGATTGTGATATTTAGGTATAATAAATGTTGCCTTCCAAGCCCTTGGCATACTGTGGTGAGCAAAGAAATAACAAATGATTAGGCAAACATTCTGCCCTATGATAGACTAGTATCTCTTATAGAAGCAAGGTGGAAACCCATTAAAGCCAAGAGTTTTATCATCAAGCATAGCCTTCACTACATTCCAGATTTCTACATTTGATACATGAGGCTACAGTGACTCTTGATTTAACTTAGATAAGGTATAATTGATAGCAAGCAAAGACGAGAAAGTACACACACAAGACAAAGCCCACCTATTCTCAAAGTAATTTTGAAATACCATGCGGATATCTTCATTAGAATCCACTATGACCCCATTACTATTCTGGATCTTTCTTATTTGATTCCTTCTTCATTGAATGATGGTAGAGTTATGGAAGAATTTAGTATTCTGATCCCTTAAATGCAACAACTAAAATTTTGACTTTTTGTCTCCAAAAAAATATCATATAGCCCAATCAACCTATGATACTCTTTGATTTTCTCTCATAGCCTATGTAATTTAGCAAAGTTCAACCTACCGAACAAGTCCTTTTTGGCTTGCAGATCACCGATCTCCTCTCAGTAGTAGAAAGTTTGTGGAAGATGTCATTGAGAGTCTCCTTGTTCCATTGTTTAAGGGTTGGTTTAATATTTCTAAGTTTGTGAACTAACCTTTCTATATGGGAAATCCAAATATACCGAGCAATAAGAAAGGATTCATTATGGGACAACCATAAATTCTCAAATTGAAAAGGATGGGACAATGGTCTGAACCAACTCGAGAAAGATAACTGATTGACATATTAAAAAATAAACACATCCAACGATCAGTAGCAACCATCATCATGTTCAATCTTTCCCATATTTGAACTATCCTCTTTATTATTACGCCATGTGAATGAAGATTCAGAATAACTCATATCAATTAAACCAACCTTCTGAAGAAAGTCCTAAAATTCTCTAATCTCCCAACTTTCAAGTTCTATCCATAATATTTAAAGCAATTTGCTTAGATTTTGCATTACTACTACAACGTAGTTTTTCTTTAGATAGAATTTAGGTGTGGTACGTTGTGTACGTGCTGTGCGATTCTATTTCTATCTCTCTCCTACTTCTCTTTGTATCGTTATTCGGTATTTATATGGAGGTTAAGATGATAGGAAAGGGACAAAAAGAATCGCAGGACACATACAAAATGCACTGCATTTAAGTTTCACCTTTCCTTTTTTGAAACAAGACAAGTGTGATCACATAAAAATGCCAAACATTAAAAGAATAACAAAAAAATTCTTGAAGTTCTGACTCTAAACTTATTCAGATAAATGTTAAAGCTCAAATAAAATCAGGTCTTAATGTGTGAGCTGAATTAAATAGCTACATTAAGATAAGATGGTACTTAACCACCATTAAAAACCCCTCTAGCACTTGCACATACCATAGACATGATTGATTCGACATGGCATCTACATGGAAAAAAGAATTTCAATTGGAATCCTCCTTGTTCCCCTCGTTAGAAAGAGGGTAAACATCCGGGCACCTAAAGGTATATTAATATGGTGGCCTCAAACTTCAACCCTTGTTAATGTCATTGAGGATGCTAAATATATGCTAATGGGATTCCATGCGATTGTACTGGGATCGATCATCTGCAAATCCAGTACTCCCTCCCCAAAAAAGATTCTCTGCAAATTATTACCTCTGATCACCACATTATGGAGAGCTGAGATCATATCCTAGTGCCATCCTCATTCCTCCAGGCTGTGAAAACATGCCACAATTTGTTCACTTTGACCAGAGAAACTAAATATAACCTGTGCCATGAGTAGAGATTGACGAAGAATTCCATGCTTTTACCAAGAAATGAAGAATTCCATATAAATTAGCTATCCAGAATGCACTCACTGAGATGTGTTTGTAGCTGTAACACTCAATTTAGGACCAGAGGGCACCCCTGATGCACATATTCTTTTAAATATGTGTTCATGCTAGTGTGGGTGCATGTAGAATTTAGTGATTGCCATTTTACTTTGAAAAATGCTGATTCCCTGCTACATGATGAGAAAAACCATCATGCAACCTTTCCACTGTTCACTCAGTCTCCTTTAGATTTATTCAGTTAAAATATCAGGTTTTAGATTCACATATCAGTACCAATTGGGAAAAAAAGCTATTTTAATATGTCAGCAGCAAAATAATCAAATAGCATCAGCAAATTGTTTCACTATCTATTGTAAAATTGTTGGAATTACTCAATTGTGTATGCTGTGTAAACCATCAGGGTGATCTCCGGCAGTCACCTTATAAACGTCTTCCCAATTCGATAAGCTGAAGGTCAATCATAATTTTAGCGTTACAATTAGAAGTCCAAGCCTTCGAAAAGGGTAAGACATTATTCCCCGCAGCAAGGCACGAATAATCACATTTCTACTGATGCCTGCTGTACTTTCTAAGTACCATCACGATAGAAGCACAGCAAGGTGATATAATTGTCATTGCACGCAATTTACAACTAAAATTACATTCAAAGTATTGCTGGTAAAAAACAATCACTAGCAGTTTGAATTAAATGACTTCTCAAACCTGGAGAGACTCAATATTTTATAAGACAAGTTCTCGGAAGATGAACTGCTTACACTGTGATACATTGTGACAATACCAGTTTCAAGTCCATTAACAAGTGAAATCAGAGCTGGGAATTAATAACAAAAGTTGGTAGTTCAAAGCCATTGACCACTAAATCCAAATTATTTTCAAAACCAAAGCACTTCGTGAATTGGAATAATTTTTTTCTACAATATTAATTTTAAATATTCTCAATCCTAGTTAATATATATACATATGACAGGTCACAGGGTCTTCTTTGGTGATTTACAAACAAACCAAATAGAAAAAAAGATAACAGGGATCACAAAGATAGGTGCAATGAAACAAAAACTTTTGTTTTCTTCTCATTTAGATGCCAGTGACCAGAAATTCAACAGAAAACTTGGAAAGACAGCAAACCAGCATAGGAAGGCCATCGCTATGGCAGTTTCAAAGCTTGTACAGTGGTTCATAGCACATTTGTTGATATCATTGCTGATAAAAACTGTGATGCCAGCAGATGCACTGGCTGCTGTAAATGTCAGTGTGGAAGTGATCTGCAGCAAAAGACAAGATCAATGAATGGAATGAGAGAAACAAAGCATGATAGTTTCAATGAAGACATGATTTTCCCAACAGAGAAGAACAGCATGTTGTGAGAAAGCATTCTTATGACCACATTTTCAAATGAAGTAATAATCCTACCGTACTACCAAGAAGGAATTATATAAGGGCCACTGTACCAAAAGATCTTTATTCATGTAAGACAATGTTCTCTATCTTCTTTTATCCTAACACAATTTGGGTTATGAGCACATATTCAAATGAATAAGCGAACTTTCAAATCAAAATAGTGGTAATCTTGCTAGGTTATCAAATGAGAATTTGATAAGAATCATAATTAAGAGTAACAATTTTATCTTTAAAGGCCTTCCACACTGGTCTAAAAAAAATATCTCCAAACTAGAGCAAGCATCTACATGCACACCTGCACACATAGATGGATGCAAGCAAGCATGCTCAGATACATATATTGGTGGTAAATGAAAGTGGTTTCTTAGTCAAGCATGGCCAATCAACTTAGTGTTCAATCTCCTTCTTTCTTTCCTTCATTATAAAGATTTAAAGAGACAAACAAAGTTTTCTTTTTCATTATCTCTACTGTTAATCATGCAAGTCCCCCAAATGGACTCACCTTGGTACTAGCAGAGAGCTGGCTATTTTAAATAGGGATTAGTTTGATCGAGAGAATGAATAATGTAGAAGGGGGAAAAAGTCTCATATGGCTTAGTATTTTCCCCTCGTATAAAGATTTAAAAAGACAAACAAGGTTTTCCATTTCATTATCGCTACTGTTAATCATGTAAGTCCCCAAATGGACTCATCTTGGTACCAGTAGAAAGCTGACAATTTTAAATAGGGATTAGTCTGATCGAGAAAATGAGTAGTGTAGAAGGAGGGAAAATATCTCATGTGGCTGGTCTTTTCTCCTCCCTATGTGCTCCCTCTCTTTCTTGCACTATCTTTCGCACTCTCTTTTCTTCTTTTATTACCATACTCTTTCCTTTATTTCCTTTTCTATTTAATGCCATAAATATTGGCACTAATAGAAAAAATCCTGATCTGATTACAATCCCAGCCAATATCTCGAAATAAGCCATACAAACTCCCATAAACGTCAAACCATAAAAAACCTTAGCAATTCTTACTCAAACCCTTCTTCATCTCATACAGCAGAATTGCCCAAATTCTACTCGCAATAGAATCCAGGACAACAGGTCATCAAGTAATTACCAACCATCTCTTCTTCGATGCCCTAGTACACCACCACATTGTGCACCTTAGCTATCACCAAGGACCACCAACTTTACTCCAACAAGTGTGTCCATTCAGTTGCATTTGAAATATCAAAAGTTTCCAACCATATCATGCAGCATAAAGGATTAAGCATTTTGCTTGACCAAGTTTCTTTAGTTTTGAACCTTTTTCCTTATGTGCATGCACACATGTGCGTTGTACAGGGTTTATCGTATGTCAACCAGGATCAGGGTACTGGCTAAGTTTGTTTGTTTATGCATGACATGCAAACGGAGACCAATATACAGATCTAAGCATGGATTTAAGAAATTTGAGACATTAAGAATAACTTGAGCAGCATGAAAGATATATAAAGATGAAGTCAATTATGAAATGACCAATAGTACTTAAGGATTTATATATTACTTCTCAATTTCTTATCACGTATGAAAATGTACTCAAGAATTTTTTTTACCCCATCACCAACGGCGAACAAGAAAAGCACAGAGGAGTTCCGCAAGCAGCGCTTGACCAGAAGAGCATATAAATCCACAAAAGCTAATAAAAGACTCCATAAACTTTGCAGGATGATGACTGCCACAAAGTAGCTGCACCAAATAATAAAGTTTAATCCAGCAGTACAAAGAACTCATTCATGATCAATTCAGAAGTACAGCAAACTCATTTAAGTTCATCTTTTTATTAAAAATTGCAATTGCTACAAATGCAAACATAGTGAGAGTTTTTATAATAAGAGATGCTAAAGAAGTTATTTTTCTTTTTCTATACATGGCAGATAAAGTTAGGATGAAGGCGAAAGAGTAAAACAACTAGGAACTTTTTCAATGCTTGAAACTGGAATAAAAAACTTAGAATTAGAAAATGATTCATCAAACCACATTAGCCTACCATAGAGCTTCCAATGCATGTTAAAGGATACCAAAGAAACTCAATGGCTCATAGCCAAAGGAAGATGATTTGAAACAAACCGATTTACCCAAACTTTTTGTTATGTAGCCTACCACATACCTACATATAAAGAGACTCAAAGATTTTTTTTTTTCAAAAAAAAAAAAAAAAAAAAGCTCCAATGCTGAAAAGAGAGGTTATCTAGTAATGGCACCTCTAATGGGAAAATGAGACTCCTATATCAACTTGAATACTGACACATCGCTCAAATTAGCTCTTGAATCCTACAAACTGCGTTGAACCTTGGCTGGCAGTAGTAATAAACAATGTAAGCAATCATTGTTTTATTTTTTCTAAGACCAAAGTGGAATGCTCTGCCCCCTCCACAAATTCATTACCATGACCCCTGCATGAGTGACAATCCAGCATGACCATGCTCAGCTTAAAATTCAATTGAACTAGAAATTACTTAAGAGAAACAAGGAAACTGGAAAAAAGTTAACAAAAATATCACTCCAATAAGGCAGTTTGAACACAATTACAACGAGTTCGAAGGCAAATCATGGACACATCAGTTCTTTTTATTAGTGAAGAGCCTCCATCTAGTGATATTTCAACTGGCAAAGAAAAGGAAACAAAGAATAAAATAAACTAGCTAGAGTTTATACTGTCATGATAATCGTATTACTGAAGATATAAGTAGGACAATTATATTTTAATTGTCCTGTGCATTGTACAAATATATATTGCAGAATACTTTCAATTTCATGTATTCTTTCCCAATTGAAGTGAATATTATAGGTTTTCCTAGTGGTTTCATGAGCTTAAATTAGGACCAATGGTAGAAGTCTCTTGAAACGTTAACATATTAGGTGGGAACCTTGAGATAAGAAATTTTAGTAGGCAGTCTCATCTCATGTCTGGAAGAGAACTCCCAAAAATCAGTAGAATTTTCTAACTGATGAATAACCCATCTTTCTCTTCCTAAGTCCCTAATCTCTTCATTATTGATTTTGAGAAGTCTTTGTTGTTCACAATGGAATATGAGTGACTAGTAACACAAGATTAGAATAATGTGCTGGAAGATGATGAAAACATGTTGACTTTTACAGAGCAAATAGAAATGCAAAATATTGGAGCCAAGGATTTTTGAAAGCAAACATGGAAGAAGTCCATGATTTAACCATTCAAGCTTCTTGCTGATTCTTATGGTCAACAACATTTTCTATGGGAGAACGCCTACATAATGGCCTCTTTATTGATTTCGTAATTCACGGGGACTGATTTCTAGTTTCATGAAAAGTTTTTGGTTGTTTGAAGTACCTCCAAAAGTGAGGGAGTTGTGTTAGTTAAAGGGTGACATGTGATGCATCTTCTTATATCGGCTATTTGGAGAAAGAAAATAAGAAAAGGAGAAAAAAGATGTCCTTGTTTAGTTCCACTACAGAAGATGTATTTTAAGTGCTAGGGATGTTCAGAAAACCAGAAAAAGAAATTGAAAATGTTCACATCTTTAGATTGCTATTTGTGTTGCTTCTGATCTTGGCACTATGCATTCTTGGAAATGATCGTGTTTTTCTATCGAACCCTCTTTTGGGGTCCATGCTATGCTAGCTATTATCTTGATAACTAGTATGGCTTTTAATACAGTCTAATTTGGCTGAATTACTTGATAGCAACACGTGGTGAATCAAAAGATAGTATGATATAATCAACTGGATTGCTACAAGTGTTCTCTCAAAAAGGAAAGCCTCATCCATTAAAGATGTAAACCATTTTGAGTCAAAGTCTACTATGACATTTGGAAAAGACTCTATCACAGTTGCCGTCTCATTTAGGGATCAAGCTCATTAAAGTCATCTACTAATAAGTGACCAGCTCTATAAGGATTCTTTTAGTTGTCTAAAAAAGCAACCCCAAGCTTTATAGATAAACAAGTTTTAAGACTTAACTCTCCAACCTAGATAGCTCATCCAAAGAGCTTTAAGCTTTTTACATCAAGTTTTGGCTAACTTGAGTGTTGGAAGGTTCCTCTGGAGGCTACCTCTCGGCTCCCTTATGCTATTTCTTTTCCTTGTTGCAGGTGTTTTGATAGCTTGGTCAGGAAGGTGTCTAGTGGTTCAAGTGAAGCATATCTCGATCGTTGATATGCGAAAATCAATTTTAGATGTTAATGGATTGGCAATGTCTATGAAAATCGAGCAGGAGCATCCAACCATACCATCCAAAAGAAGAGATTAAAGAGTAAGCAATACTCAAACAAGTACGAGCTATGCTCAAATCAACTAAGGGTAGTCATCGAATGTGTCCTAGAAAGGATAGTAGATTTGCCTAAGGAGCTCAAGAGTTGAGGCTAATATTCTAAATCAGTCGATTTGAAGAGCTAGGACTAATGAATTAAATTGATCAACCTAAAGAGTTGAATGATGATTTAAAATCACTTAACCTAAAGAGCTACGACTGATAATCCAAAATCAACTGATTTAAAGAGTTAATGACAACTTTACCAAAATCAGCTTAGTCAATAAGTCAAGGCCAACTCGACCAAAATCGACTGATTTGAAGAGTTAAAGCTAACCTGAAGAGTTAAAGTTGACTTGATCAAAATCGGCTAACTTGAGAGGTTAAGATCAACCCAAAATGTTAAAGGCTAACTTAATTGATTGATTTGACCAAAATTAGCTGACCTAAAGAGCTAAGGCCGAACTAAAAATTTAAGGTTGATATAAAGAGTTAAAGACAATCCGATCAAAATCGATTGACCTGAAGAGTCAAGGCTGACTTGAAAAGTTAAGGTCGACTTAAATAGTTGAAATCAATCTATCCAAAATTGATCGACCTAAAGAGCTACAGTTGATGATTTAAATCAGCCAACTTGAAGAGCTAAGGTTGATGATTTAAATCGGTCAACCTAAGAAGCTTCTTCAGGTTCAGATGCTGACCTTAATCGACAAAGCTTTCTCATGTCCGAACACTAATCTTGATCAGTAGAATTTTCACAAGCTTGAGTGTTGACCTTGATCGACAAAATTTTCTCAAGTTTGGATGCTGACCTTGATCGACAAAACTTTTTCAAGTTCAAGCGCTGACCTTAGTTCAAGTGCCAACCTCGTTCGGCAAAGCTTCCTCAAATCCAAGCTTCGACCTTGATTGACAATACTTTATCAAGTCTTAGGTGTTGACCTAAGAGACTTATCATCAAAAGGAGTTACTTTCAGTAACTCTTCAAGCTAATTCAAGATCGACAAAACTTCAAGACTGACCAACACCTATAAGTTATTGAGCTTAGTCTAAGCTAATTTGATTGACCAATACTCACGAGAGTTGTTGAGCTTGATTTAAGTCAACTTGCACCTAATGCAGAGAAATCATCACAATAGAGCAAAAGAAGCTAAAAATAAGCTGATTATGATTCAATCAAGCTACTTTTATGACTTAAGTACAGACTTAAGCTTAACCACTAAAAGTGAGAGGTAAATGATGCGCTCTAATTTGGCTAGCTTATTTAATGGCAATATATGGCAGATTAGAAGATGTCATGATGTAATCAATTGGATTGTTGCATGTGCACTCTTAAAGAGAAAAGTCTTGTTTAAAAAGGACTTTTTTTAAAACTACTGACTTATTCGAGACTCTTTACATTAAAGTTACAGACTAGTTTGAGTTTACCATCCTATTTGCTACCTCATCTTGGGATCAAGCTAATTAGAACCGTTTACTAATAGGTGGATAATTTTAGGACTCTTTTAGACACCTATTAAAGCAATCCGAAATCTTATAAGTAGAGAAGTTCTAAGTTTAGTGTTTCTGTCTCAATAGCTCATCCAAAAAGTTTTAGATATTCTTTATCAAGCTTTGACTGACTTGATCATCGAAGGGTCATCTGAAAGCTACCTTAGGTTTTCTGCACTCTCTCTTTTCTCTCTTTTGCAGATATGCAGATAGTTTAGTTAGAAAGATACGCTATCATTTGAAGTGCGAAGGACAAATTTAGACGTCAATAGCTTTCTATGTCAACAATCTTATTTAGGACTTTTCTGTTGTTGAATTGGATTTTTTTTCTTGATTCCTGGTTCCTGGTTCCTGGTTGAGCAAATTAGTAGAACCAAATCAAATATAGCATCAGAATACTTATTATTATTATTATTATTATTATTATTATTATTATTATTATTATTATTATTATTATTATTATTATTATTATTATTATTATTGCTGTCAATCCCATCATAAAGATACCAAGTCAAAAATAACTCCAATAATGATTAGAAAATGAGAAGGATCTGTTTCAGTCCGTGATCCGTGTGTGTATATGCACGAAGAAATCAAAGAGCATAACCAAATCCAAAGCAAGTCATCACGCTAAAAAAAATCGTTAAATGTTTTGGAGGAAGAAAGAAGAAGCAAGGATACCAGAAGGCGGTGACAGAGGCGAAGTCCGCGGTGGTGACCATGAGACAGAGGGCGGCGGCGGCGAAGGAGGATTGGGCGAGGCGAAGGGCGAGGCCACCAGGGGTTCCCGGCGAACCCTGTACGTCCTTCATCCGCACCCTTAGGGGATTCCCGGCGGCCTCCGTGAGCGGCAGCGGGGCCTCCACCGGGTGCACCGCCGGGTGGCTTGCGTTCATCTAGTCTTCTTCCTCAAGCGGAGGCTTCGGATCGATCATAGATCCATGCCCATCAAATGAATCAACCGATGCACTGGAGATTTATCTGGCTGATCAATCGATCGAATTCACTGCCAGAGCTCTGATGCCGTGGAGACCGAGGTCAACAAAGACCCCAACAAAGAAATGCCAGCAAAGAGCCTTGTCTTTCTGATGCCTTAGTTTTATCCCTCATCGACGTCAATGAGTTTTTGCCCCCATAAATACCATTTTTCCCAAGGGTTGATAAACAAATTCCTTGAAATAAAAATTAGGGATTTTGCTGAGGTTTCCTTTCCCATTCCTCTCCTACCCTTCCTCGTCGTTTGCTTGCTGCTTTTAGGATTTCATCTTCCTCCTCTTTCTTCCTCCTTTTCTCTCTATATTCATTGCTTTGGTTCGTTGCCTCCTTAGGGATCTTAGATCCCAGAACTACTTCACTGAAGGATCTCTTTTTTTTGCTAAACTTCTCTCCTCAGCATTACGAGCGCAAACTAATCACAATCCTGCCTACCCTTTACATCAATTTATAGTTAGATCCCATTTTCTCATGGGATTTATACTTTCGTAGGAAAATACAATTTTCTAGTAAAATATTTAATTGAAAATCGTAGTTTTACATGCTCTTTTGAAAAAGTTGAGGAGAAAGCAGGAAAGCAACTTTTTCACATTCACCGTAAAGCAGATAAATTTTTATTTATACTTAAAAACTTCGATGAAGAAGAACTGACTTTTTTATTTTTTTTTTACAATTTAATTTTTATTAACAAAAATAAAACAACAACAATATATATATATATATATATATATATATATGAATCATATTAAATTTTAGATCTAATATTAATTATATTTAATTTTATTATGATATTATATTTTTATTTTTTAAATTTATTATTAGTATTTAATATTTATTATAATTTTTTATTTGATAAATGCTTTCTATATTTTGGCATTTTTATTATTATTAAAATATATGAGAAGTATACATGCCTTAAAATTAATGGATGAAAATTTTTTATCTCTTGTTCAAAAATTTTTTATCCAAAAAATTAATTTTCAGAAATCATGAATAATATTTATTTAAATTATTTTTCTATTGACAAACTTTCTTCCATCCAAAAAATTATTTTTTCTTATTAATTTTTTTTAATTTATTTTAAAAATTCAAACTTCATTCTCATATGTCCAAAACTTTCATCCCTAACCTACATCTCTTTATATTATTTTTTTATTTATGGTATCATTGTAAACCATAAAAAATATTATTAAAAAAAAAAAAGTCAGCTAAAGATCACACCTTAATTAAAAACAGTGCTTTTTTTTTACACCGCCTCTTTCTCCATTTTTTTTTTTTTATGATAATTTTTTATCTATACCCATAAGAATAAAATATTTTAATTTCCGTCATGCATCTCTATTTTTTAATTTTTCACAGATAATGCAAATTAATTAGACTATATCTAATAAAAATATCAATATTTTAATTTAAATTTTTAAATCTTTTTATTAATATATTTTTCCCAACGTGTCGTGCGCGCGTCGAGTATCTCGGCAAAAGGTGGTTGGCATGTGACGCAAGCTCGAACCTTCCGTGACTGGTTCTAATTGTTCGGACTCCGGGGACCAGGCACCACGCGGAGAGCGAGAGAGGGCTGGAGCTAGGGTTTCGAGGCACAACTGGAGGGGCCGAGCGAGAGGGAATTGAAGGGTGAAGGAAAGCGAAGATGATCGAGGTGGTGCTGAACGATCGGCTGGGGAAGAAGGTGCGGGTGAAGTGCAACGAGGACGACACAATCGGCGATCTCAAGAAGCTGGTGGCGGCGCAGACCGGGACGAGGGCCGACAAGATCCGCATCCAGAAGTGGTACAACATCTACAAGGACCACATCACCCTCCGCGACTACGAGATTCACGACGGCATGGGCCTCGAGCTCTATTATAACTAATCTAAGGTCATCTTGCTCGATCCCTCATCTCATTTCTTATCTCCGTGGTTGTCTATATTTTCTCTGAATTTCTGATGATTTTGTGTTTTTGGATGACTTGATTTTTTTGAGAATTGCGGCTTGAGCATAGAAAATTGGTTTTATTGATTGTTTTAGTCATTTTATTTCAACGTTCTGCCTTCTATTTTAAGATTCTGATTTTCGTTTCGTGCAATCGTTTGCCTGGATGATGAACTGACTGGTTTCGACAACGTGACTAGAAACCTGGATTCGTGGATTAATTTAGCCCTTGTTTTAGATTCTTTTTTGTATTCTGTTTTTCATCCATTTATGACGAGGTTCTTTCGGATATTACTAGGTTCTGGTTTTTATCTTCTGGACTGGTGCACTTATCTGGATCATAGCTGATGGTGTGAAGAAAAAAAGGGTAGGGAGTTGAGATCGTTAGACTTGAACGGGCAAAATCCTCGATGAATTGCTCTTTCCAGTAATCCCTCTCATAATTTTGTCTAGCAAAGAGGATGAGAATATCACATAGATGTCCATGCTAAGAGAGATGCAAGGAGCGTTGTAATAGGAAGAGTGGCTATAGGGTTTGATTTGCCTAAGTAGTGACAGTGACCGAGGAGGAATTTAAAGGAATAGTATGCAGTTTGAACTAAGGCAAATTATCGTTGAAGAAAGTGCAAGGATTTACATTGTTGATCATGTTAGAGATATTCACAACTACTGACAAAAAGAATTACTTATCAATTTCTAATTACTGTTACCTTTATCTTTCTAACAATTTACTCATATCTTTCAGAATCTTGCCCCCTGTAGTCTGTTTGCATTCTTTGAATGGTCCAACCAAAATTATTTTTGTGCTGATTTGATGCACTTACGTGATCATTTAATTGGATTTGGCATGCGGTATTCCATCTAGTGAAGCCATGGATGTTGATATATCAATTCACTTGGTTGTTTTCTTAATTTTCAATAAGCTACAAGATTGTTATTATCATGGATCATTATCGACTTCATATGAATGCCACAATGGTCATAAGAATTATGCGAGAAGTTTGGTATGATTTTGCTAGTCTTATGCTGGTCTATTGCTTGTACCCTTTTTTTTTGGTCATGGAGTGATTAAAATGAGATAGGAGTTGTTGTCAGTGTGGTAGTTTGGGGATGTAGCTTGGCTTTAAGCACTTCTGGGTCATTTTTGGCCAGATAGCCTTTTGTTTTAAAGAGATTTTTAATTGGACACAAAGAACTTTTTTTTTTTTCAATATAAGAGTTTTTGGATTTGAATGACCTTTTTCTACCTTAGAGGTGGTTTTGTCCATGAATCATGACATGCTGTTACACTGTTGGTGCAAATTGACATTATTTCTGGGCAGAAGGTCTAAGCATTGATTGAAGCTTAATTGCACATGCAAGCCATGTGATGGTTAATTTGGAATTTATTGCCATTTTTATAAGCTTAATTATGTTGTCTGGGACATTAGCTCCTAACTATGCTGTGAAACTAGCTAGCAGTACCTATAGGTTTTAACAGTCTTCCAAAAATCATAGACTTGGCAATCCCTTCTCCAGTTGTTTTTGTGCATGTGGCAATAGGTATCACCATTGCATCAAAAGGAATAAAAAGATTTGACTATGAAAATTGAACCGTGACAGTTCCATCTTCACTATACTGGTCATTTATGCGTATATGAACACAATCCTTTCTGATATTCCTAATGGTAATCTTGAAAACCATCTCTTTTAGGCTCCTCTTTACTATAGGATAGTGACTAAGAACCCCTTCTCTAACTTACATATGATTAACAACTCAAGCCCATATTTGCTAGACACATACTTAGAGGAGATTCCAAAGGATTACCCACTTTATGACATGTAATTAGGTACCCTTTAATCTTTGTAAAAATGTTGTAAAATGATGGTGATCAGAAAATACATACATTTCCAAAGTGAGCATATCATACCTAACCCTTCATCTTCAGCCCAAATAGTAGTTTATGTTGAGATCTCCTGCAGAACCAATGTGGCAAATCTTGAAAAGAAAAAAAAGAGATGATATATGGTTCGTACATGATGGTAAGTCATGATCATAATCATATAGCATTCTTCCAACTATTGGGGTCAGATTAAATTAAGCAGGGGTCAAGGTCATCCAAAATCAAAACCCTGATATATTGGTTAGAGGGCAAGAGGTGGTTCGACTAAGCTTCGGTGGAAGAAAGTAGTGTATATTTTTCACATGCATGTGGACAAATATCCATAAAGCATGACATGGTATCACAATAACATAGTCTATACTTCATTCTACTTAGAGCCTTTTTTTTCAAAAAAGATATATGATCCTTAAAGGGTGCCATCTGGTAGAGTTGGTAAAGTCTCTTGCATTGATGTAGATGACCTAATTCGATCCCATCACACGCACGCATGCATGCATGCATGCAGACCCTTCAATTTTTTTTTAAAAGTATTGTTTGAAAGTCTGCAATCATCTCCTTAGTAGGTCTGCATATTTGGTCTTAATTAATCAAGTGGGTTACTTTTGCTGCTCCAATAGAATTACATGTGAATGATATCAAAATGTATTGACAACTTGTGCATAGGTCTAGAGAAGTTCAGAAGGAAATACTTTTAATTTTATGAGACTATCCTAACATTGTAATTTTTGTTATTATTTGTTTGTAAACATTGGGAAAATAGCACGTTGTTCTTGATTGGATTGCATGTACGTACATGCATTGATTAGTTCATAATGCTCCCACCTTAGCAACTTTTCAAGTTGCTTCTACTGACAAATGATAAATCTCTCTTGTAACGTGCCAGATAAAACTTTGCATGCATGGGGATATTTTTATCATTTGCTTTATGCTATTAGTGCACCTTTTTTCATATGCCTATTGCTGAAATGACATTACTTTTAGTGCCTTGATGACGGGGTAAATGACACAAATATCCCATTGATGTATGGTTGTCCAGTGCAATAGATGGGGAACAGATATGTCATGTGCTGGCAGGAGCAACTTGCATAGTTGCTCTAATGGGAGATTTATAACTATTGCCTATATAAAAAATTTACAAAGTTAATTAAGTGGTGTGCTTCTTAATGAAACATTAGAGCTTTATAACTATTGCCTATATAAAAAATTTACAAAGTAAATTAAGTGATGTATGCTTCTTAATGAACTATTACAAAAATGATGGATTACATATGAAGAGCATCTATAACATGTTTTGCTAAAGTTGACATAATTAATTCTTAAATTTTAAAAGAAAGCATATTAGTTAAAAGGGCAGCCCGGTGCATAAGGCTCCTGCCGTTGCAAGATTTGGGGAGGGTTAGATGTATGCAGCCTTACCCTTGCTTGTAGAGAGGTTGTTTCCGTGTTTTGAATTCATGACATTCTAATTATATAAATCTTTTTCTTAACTCTCATCTATGCCACCTTTTATTTGCTCCTCTTTGACCTACTCCTATAGAGATTTAAATGCCTATCCCAGCCAAAGTAAAATCTTCATTATCTTGATGGTTCTATGTTACTTTGCCCTTAATTGGTGGAATTCTTTCAGCTTATATATTATTCCTCATTTATTAAAGAAAAATCCTTATTTTACCATTTTTAGTTTGTTACTCATTCATTTTGACATTCCTATTTTGGTTACACCTTTTCTAGGTCTCCTAGCTATACAACATTTTGAGTGATATATCATCATGACCCTTATTGCCTTCTATAAATTTTTTTTTTTTTTTTTCTTTATGTTGCAACATGTACATTGATTATATAACAACCCAAAAACTTCTCTCCACTTCAATCATCCAGCTTTAATTTTATGTATACCATCATTTATCTCTGTGCTCTTTTACATACTAGTTCTGTTATCATAAGTCAGTCAGAACTCTTACTATTGTTATTGAAATTGTGCGCACATGCGCACACATTTTTGGCTGAGTATAAGCCCTTAATATTCTAAAATTTAAGATTTCATTCCGTCTTAAATTAGCATTTATTATTATTCTCTTCATGTCAATCAGTGCTGTTACTTTGTCTGGATTGAGATTTTTTTTTTTTTGGTTGGGGGGGGGGGGGGTGGTTGAGAATGCTAGAATCATTTTTTTTATTTTTTATTTTTTTAGGGGAGTAGAGGAAGTTAGAGTCTTTGTTTGGATAGTTAAATGAAGAGAGAAGAGCAATGGAGAATAGAGGTTTTTGTCCTGACCTGCTTGCATTTATCTCATTGAGCCATATTTGGATTGAGAAAATTGGAGGGAAGAGAAAGAGATGGGAGAAAGTTTGGTTAGAACAGGAGAAGAGCTAGCTAGTTTTGCTTGTTTGGTTGGCAATTTGGTAACAAGAGAGAAGGGAATAGATAATTAAAATCCCTTGTTTGGAGATGCAAGTCAGGAGAGGAGGAGAAATCAAGAGAAGTGTTACTCTCCAAACCTCCTTTTTAATCTCTCTAAAAGTGGAGAGATTGGGAGAGAAGAGAAGCTCCCTTCTTTTCTTTTTTTGCTCATGTCTAGAGTTCCTCTTTGTTGGTTTCAGAATTCTCTTTTTCCTGCTTTTCTTCTCGCTCATGTTCCTCTTTGTTACTCTCCAAACCTCTTTTTTAATCTCTCTAAAAGTGGAGAGATTGGGAGAGAAGAGAAGCTCCCTTCTTTTCTTTTTTCACTCGTGTCTAGAGCTCCTCTTTGTTGGTTTCAGAATTCTCTTTTTCCTGCTTTTCTTCTCTCTCATGTTTGAAATTCTCTTTTCTTCCTTTATATTTTCTCCTCTTGTTCCTATGTCATCCACAGAAAGTAAATACTATGATACATCCTTTTGAATATTGGGAACAAGACTGTATATGACTAGTGTAAAGGTATGAGTTTAACGTTGATCTTCAGTGCAAGCACTCTGTGTCTGAAAAAGCACATGTCGTAACTGCTACTAATGTTTGCCACTTCTACAATGTGAATGTTCTTGATGAGTTGAACCTCATAGTTCTGCTAATTCAGGCAGTTGTCATCCTCTGGGAAACATTGCATGTACTAGTGCTATTATAGTTTGTACCCTTCAGATACATATCTCTAGTCGCCTCACTTGCTGTTGTATGAAGATGAGACATGAAACCCTTTTTACTTTGTTGCATCACGCAACCTCTAAAATTGAAATAATATGTTAGAGGCACATCGTTGTTGTTGTAATAACCTAATTCAGGATGTACCTTAGCATGAAGCTTGCTATTTTCATCCATAGCACAAATCAAGCTTTTTTCAGGTTACAATGTCCAACATATGTAGCATACTTCATCTAGAATGTGCTTATGTATTGAGGAAATTATTCTTTTTAAGGAACTGTCTTTTCATGAAAGCATCTTGTTTGCTGAAATAATGGATTTCAGTTTTGACTTCTCTGCCTGCAGCTTAAGAATGCCACTTTAGTTATTAATTTATAAGCCTGTTGTCCCCTAATGTTAAGAGTTCATCATCCTAAGTTGGCTTATTAGAGAAATGAGTGCTGAATCAATTTATTAAGGAGGAATTTTTTGTGATCATGTTTGCTAAACAAATCCATGACATCTTCAGCACATGATATACTTTTTGCAAGTATTTGTTAGATTCAATTTGCTATAGAAATGCAGGAGAATGCAGGTTTATGACTATATCAAAATGTTGCTTTTTTTTTTTTTTTTTTTTTTTTTTGAAGCTATGCCGAAGACACTATTTTCTTGCTGCTTCACTGCCCTTGTAATGGTCTAAAATCTAAAACTGAAAGATGAATTGCCAACTAATGTGTCATCTTGTGAAAATTGTTTGCTGGTAGATCTGATATGCATGATCTAGGTTTGCTAAACAAATCCATGACATCATCAGGACATGAAATCCTTTTTGCAAGTATTGGCTAGCTGTCAAATGAGAAAATTCTATTCAATTTGCTATTTGAAATTCAAGAGGATGCATGTTGCTTTTTAGAAGCTCTACAAAAAAAGGAGTCCCAAGACACTATTTTCCTACTTCACTTTCCTTGCAGTTGTCAAAAATCAAAAACTGGAAGATGAATTACTAACTAATATGTCTCTCATTAAAATTATTTGCTGGAAGATCTGATATGCATGATCCATGTTTTCTAGACAAATCCACGACATCTTCAGGCCATGAGATGCTTTTTGCAAGTATTATTAGCAATAAAATTTTTAAAAAATGCTACTCTATTTGCTATTAGAATTCAGGAGAATGCATGTTGCATTTTTTTGGGGAGAAGCTCTGATTAAAAAAAGTCCCAAGACACTATTTTCCTGCTGCTTCACTTTTCTTGCATTTGTCAAAAATCTAAAACTGAAAAATGAATTACCAACTAATGTGTCATCTTACGAAAATTGTTTGCTGGAAGATCCGATATGTTAGACTATTAATATCATGTATGATACTAATATTTAATAGTATAACCATACAATCTACGAATGACTGTCAGGAAACCATTGCGAACATTATATGTTACAAATGCTGTTAAACTCCTCTGAATTTTTTTTAAAAAAAAATATCAATTCCAATTTCCAAATGTGCTTGCAAAAGGAGAGTGATACATTTGACTTATAATACAAATCTTTACATTCAAGGTTTCAAAACATGGGACAGGGCCAGCATTTTCATGGAATGGGACATGTTTCTGTTGCAATTGGGATGGTAATGACGTAAGATATGCCAATTAGGATATTGGGACAATGGTGGGGGATCACTAAAATAAATGGTATGAGAAGGTTGAGTCCAAGGATGGATCTGGAGAATAAAAACTACTCTTCTGGTTAGCAGGGTGAGAAAGCTGAGTCCAAGCATGGAAGCTGATAATAAAGACTACTAAGAGCAGCCTTAGTATGAGAAAGTTGAGTCCAAGGATGGAACAGGAGAATAAAAACTACTCTTCTGGTTAGCAGGGTGAGAAAGCTGAGTCGATGGAAGCTTATAATAAAGACTGCTAAGAGTAGCCTCTCTCATAATCACTTTCAAGTCTTCATGAGGACTAGTGGAATCAAGTGCCTTCCTCGACTTCATCTTGCATTCTCATCTTATGATTGACATGCCTACAATTCTAGCCATACTGTCCCAAGCTGGATGCACTTTGTGTCTTTCTTAAGGTTCAAGGCCCTGCGATGTGTATCCTGTTCAGATTGAAGGGCTGCACCAACACCCACTCAAATAGAAACCATGTCTGAGCGGGTCACATTAGGACTGAATGGCAGACTGTCCGAATTTGCAAATTTCCTGTTGGGTTATGATGAGTAAACCTTTCTCAGGACTTTAGAGGTTTAGGTTTATTTGCTTATTGCAGTGTGATTTGGTGGTTCGACATGATTTAGGTATGTGCTTTTGAGATGGTGTTTAGATGAGTTTGAAAATAACCTAATGCATTTGCTGGCATCAATGTTGATTTGAATGAGGTCTAAAGAAGTTTGATCCATGGTTTGAGCATCTAATGAATGTCCTCCTTTGGCTAGGGAAAGTTGCCTGGCTTGCATCAGCGAATTGCCTTAAAAAAATTCTCTTAGGAAGAGGAAAGTAATTCATCAACACTGAAGCAGTTAGGAGGTGGTTGTGATGATTGCCTAATAATCAAGACAAGCGATTTTGGCCCTATTAGAATCTAACCCTGCTACTTGCCAAATGCTAAAGCCTTGAATGTTCACTTCCCTGTTTGTTCTAATTACATTGTCTGCTGTCAATATATAAGCAAACGTCTGCTGCCAGTTTTTATGATGTGGTGTTGCACTGGACATCTAAAATTGTTATGCGCGGTTGATCTTATTAATTTTTTTTTTTTTTTGCTTGCTGGTAGGAATTGGTGGATAGCCATTAGCTTTTATGTCAGGAATCCATGGTATTGAGTCATCACACAATTGCAATTATGGATGTTCTTTTCCATTATTTGTTCTCATAGTTCTGTTAGCTTGTATCTACCATAATAGAATTTGGTCATTCAACTCTGGGGCAAGGCCAACAGCATGATTCGAGCCCTCTTGTTAGGAAGCTTCTAATTTTTGGTTTTTAAAATTCTTACTACTTTCTTTTTTTTTATGTGAATTGTCTAAAGCAATTGCTGTGATTTCGTTTGGCAGATTGGCTGGGTGATCAAACGCATGCAGATGTCTTGTGGCCCAACAATTGGATATGAATAAATAAAGGTAGCTTGATAAATGATGGTGCCATGCAATTGGCAACAGTGACCGATGTGTATTTCATTATAAATTCAGTCTGGAAATATACTGCTCTTAAACATATGGTTGATATATAGTTCGGTTGTGGACATTGAAGTGGCTTGTGGTGTTTTTGGACACTTTTTGAGACATTTCGCTAGTTTGCTAGTGGCAAATATTAGTCATCAGGTGGGAAATGACATTGTTGCCTACATTGAAATGAAATGGGGGCAACTATGGGGGAAATTAGCAATGAGCTCTTTAATTGTTTTTAAGATCTTAGTATTAGTATTTTACAATGTGAAGTTTTAAATAAAAACGTGGATGATAGGGTTTTTAAAAAATGTTGTTGATTCTAAACAGCGGCTATTATTTGTTCAATGATAATTTCGGAGCGTAATTATGTTCCGTTTTCATAATATGGTCGAAGCTGCGATGTGCTATTGCAGTAAAAAGTTCTGTGATCTCGCGTGGCCGGTGATCAGGCACTCCGGGGTAACTTCTGTGCCATAATCATTTATGGGCTGGCAAGGGCGAAGATAAAGCGTCTTCGCCTGTTTTCTAGCGACCGCTTTTGCGTTATTTACAAGGTCACTTTTCGTCTAAAGTCGATTATGATTGTTGTGTTATACCTGAAGACCCTCCTCTTCTGGTACTTGTAACTGGCCAGCATTTGTTTTGCTGGTAGGCTATAGGTCTACACCACCTTAGTGGGGATTAAGCTGCTGTTAACAGTTAGATGGGCTTCGCTAATTTCTTCTTCAATCTAACTTAATGATCCAACTGAGCCAAGCAGATTCAAGATCAAATTTCGATCCAATACATTTGAGTTTTTAGACTGGGTTCGAATCAGAGCATGGTTTGCGCATGTAATTTGCTTGAAACTGATAGCCAATGCGTCTGCAGCACAGTGGCAACAGATCATACTTGTTTTTCACTTAGTGACGAGATAAATACAATTCCACTCGTTAACCCTTCTTACCTTTCATTACTACTCAAGCGTTCCGCTTGCAGCTTTCTAGTGTAATCCATGGCCACTGCATTATTGGATACAATATTTGCAGCTTTCTAGTGCAATCTATGGCTATGGCCACTGCATTATTGGAGACAATATTTGCAGCTTTCTAGCGTAATCTATGGCCACTGCATTATTGGAGACAATATACAATGTGCACCTAGCGAGAGAGACTTTCAAACTATCTGAAAGGGCAAACGGTGATCACTGGCGCTCGGTGTGGTGTCTACTTCATACCGCTAACTTTTCGTGAATTGCACCGATCCTGTTTCTAGGAAGAGGAACACTGTTTCGTGCCGCTAGCTTTTCACGAATTGCACCCATCCTGTTTCTAGGATCAACCACCTTGTGGCATGAAAAGGGCCAGCTGGTGGAGAATATCCCTGAGTGGCAGCGGTAGGACACCGTGGAACGCTCACAACCGGAAATAAAAATTAAAAAATTAAAAATAATAAAAAAAAAAAGTTTATATGGTTAATGGTCGTTTTACTCCCAGCCAGCCATGCGAAGTGTATATGAAGGGTTTAAAAAACAGGGAGGTAGCTTACACTGCTTGTACGGACACCTTTTTTTTTTTTTTGGCTTAAAGAAACCAAGTGGTGTTTGTCTTTTTACGCTATACTGTATTGAGACTGTTAACGTTTGTCTCCCACTGCTTCCATTCGTGTTGCAGTCAACTTTCAAGAACAGGTACAGGATAGAAAAAGGTAAAAACAAGCCCTCTTTTTTAAGTTGTTAAAAAAATCAAAAATATTAGCTAGCAGACTGTGCGGTGAATCACGTCGGCAAAATGACGACAATTGAGAGGCATCGAGTTTCAAGACGTGGCGGTCCCGGGGTTCCGAAACCCTTTTATTTTTTTCGTTATGGCCCTCCCTGTGAGTGGCCACGGTCACTGTTGTTTTATTCGCTTCTTCCAGCAGGCGAATGTCTGTCACGTTACTGACGCGTTCAACATTTCTCCGCCCACGACATTTTCACAATCAAATCGATGTTACTAATGATCTATTCCAGGACCGAAATTGAAGGCTGTACTTATTTCAAGCTGTCCCGATTGAAGCAGGAATAAGATGATGCAGGATAGGTTTTAGTTTTATTCGCACAGCAAACATGCATGTTATGTTAACAGGAGGATAGCTTTTTGTTTGCTGACTCATAAAACAACCATATTAATATCAAGGGAATGCAGAGATATTTATTTTCTAGATTTCTCTTTATGCGAATGAAAAATACCACGAAACCTCGTGGAGTTTATCTCGCCGGAGACCAATGCATTCGACCGAATAAAAGGAGGAACAGCTTATTCCCATTTCGACTCTCCCTTTTCTTGAGGCAGATGCGGTCATAAATCATGCCAACATTGAAGGGTAGTTCGGTCTTTCCCTCCTTCCCTCGTAATGTTCGGGAACATTGGATCCCATCCAAAAACATTGATTTTATTTAGTTAAAAATAAAGATCATAATAACACTGTTCTCTCTGTTTTCGTCTTTGTTTTTTAATGATTAAAATAAAATAATAATCTTTGTTATCCCGATCATGAAGAGATTTGGTGTTGGATTTTAGTGCAACTTGGCCAAATAAATAGGCCAAGTTCAGCATCGATGATGGCTATCTCTCTTCCTCATGGGCTACTGACGGCTATGCCATTAGAGATAAAAGAGGATGATATTAGGAATTATTATTATTATTATTATTATTATTTTCTTGTTTCCTCTTTTCGAATACTGAATCACAAGCATTTTTATAAGGCAAGCTGGCACTCTTCTTTCTTTCATGCATGTAGACCCATCTAACACAAAAACAACTACGACACTGGTGATATATTTAGCCAGAGGGGTAGAATAGATAGATTTGCAAGAGCTCGGGAAAGAGATTAATTAACTCAGATGGGAAACAGGAGATTAATACCGAGGAGTCCACGCCAGGTTCCAAGGATTTGTTGTTCGAGCCACGGCGAAAGAGAAGGCGGGTTCCACTGACCGGAGCGCGAGTCAAAATCCAAAAACCCGGATCGGAGGGAAGCGGACCGCAGCGACGTCACAAGCTTTTGAGAAGCGCGTTACCTCTTGCGGTCTCTTTGAACGCCCCTTTAAGAAGTAGCAGCAGCACCAGCGCTTCGCGTCCCCCTAAGCGCAAACCGGGTTCCCTGGCGCCATTCGGGTGGGCGCTCGCTCTTAATAATAGTTCGCGAAAAAATAATACGATCACGAGGTCCGCCAAGGATGGGATGCACAAAGCCTTCTCTTCTTTTGAATATTATTACTTTTATATCTCATCAACTTGAGCATAATATATATATATATATATTCTAATGGGCACTGAAAATAAGGAATCCTTCCGTCGTTCAAGTTCTCGGGAGACTGACTACGAGGCCATTTATTATGTTACCTTCAGGCCATATTTACAATGTGACTCGTTTGTTGGATTTCTCACCTAGATTGAAGAGAGCTTTTTCGTTTGTTGTTTTTTTATTTAAGGAGATTGGGGATTGTTCTCAAGGCCTAAATCAAGTCAGTTAATTTAAATAACTTCAAATGAGTCAAGAATTTGGCTCATACTTCACCGCATTTAAATTTAAATCCGTGTCCATGTTTAAGATGACAATAACTTCGTTTTAATACTACGTTGAACTCTAGTTGAAATGCAGTATTTTGTTGCATAAGGTGCCCCATCACACGGTATGCTGTATGAAGGATTTCTCTCACTATGGTAGATTAGTATCTTACAAGCTTGCCATTGAGTTCTGGGTCTAATGTTACTTGTATCAATCTCAATCCATTAAACTTATAAAATTAGCCGTTAGAAGTGAAAAAGTCTCCCCCTCCAAGAGCCACCTTTTGCCACGCTTCAGTCCATTTTTCCAAAAGTCATATTTGAGCTCGTGGTCAATCCTCATATTATACTTTTGCTCTGCATGGGGCTGCGGCCATCATGACTCATTATTGTATATATAATCGTTCTTTATAAGAGCCACAAATTCTCATACTTTTTACAATTTCAAGGATTGTTTAGGGCTGTCATCTATCGACTTTAATATTACTTATCGGAAAGAAATAGAAAGTTTGAGCCTAATTAGAACTTAATATATAAAATAAAATAAAATTTAATTTTAAATTTAAGTCGTTAAATTTTAGATACAGTAACTATATCGATCTGTCTACCTTCTATTCATTACGTCATGAGGGACTAAATCTCACATAACCTCAATAGATTCATGATTTAATTAAATTTGAAATATCAAACCTAATAACCATTATACAAGTCTTATTTTTAAATATTCTATTAGGTATAAAAGTTTTTTTTTTAAAATATATATATATAATGGTTATTTTGAAAAAGCTCACCAACGTATATTGAAATTCCATGTCAAATTAATTTTATTAGAGTAAAATGAAAAAAAAGTATGAAACAAACAAATAAAAGAGTACATAGACTTATTTATTAGGTCACTAGGGAATTATAATTTTCTATTTTGCATAACAAAGCTTCCTTCTTCCTTTAACGGAGCTCGTCTCCTTCCTGCTAAGACTATGACTACCGCCCACTTTTCGCCTCCATAATGGCTTCTGGTAACATAGCTGAACAACCCAATAGCCTTTCTATTGGCCATGGTATGAATGCAACAACCCCAAGAGCCTTCTCCACCACTGATAAAAAGGGGCAAAGTCCTTCCCTTCTAGCTCATCCCTTTCTTTTCTCTCTCCTCTCTTCTTTTCTTCTCCTCAATTTGATGTTGTTGGGGCTAACCTTTGGTTGAAGCTCTATTAGTAAAGCTTCTGAATCCCTACTTCAAGATGAATTATTGCCATGCCCTATTTCATTATAATCAGACCCTTCAGAGAGTGGAGCCCTGACTCATAGTTAGTTGATGACCACTGGAAGGATGTTATTATCTTCAACCTTGGTGTCCATCACCTTCAGATAGATCACGTAACCTTCCCCTATTTTGGTTCAATCAGTTAGAGTTCCTAACCAGGCTCAATTCCTCCTAATCCGACTAGATCAATGCTAGCCACCACGGAGGCCACACTAACCTATGTAGATCCACACTGTTGTTTGTAGCTCCATGGCAACCAACCAATAATCAGTCTTCCTTCTCGAGCTACGGTTCAGTAAAATTATGCCTTACCCTGTTTTTGAGCTTATTCAACCAAAGATCCAATCGACCTCCACTCCTTATCGGGCTTGTTTTAGCCATCGAATATTGCTATTAACGTCACGCATTGCCTATGCATTACCCTAATTTATCGTTAATCAACATTGACTAATCAAGGCCTGATTGAGGCCCTACCTTTGGTTAAAGCCTTATTTCATCAATCCTTGTTGAAGAATAGGGCATCATGAAGAAATTATCGAATCCTGCCATCGTTACAACCATAGCCCAACCAATTCCTCAGCCACCTACATTGGCCTGCACTGTTAGTGGCCATGCCATCTCTTATGCCTTCGATTGAGCTAGCCAACTAGCTAAGTGATATTTATTCAAAAAATAGAACAAGAGGAAGATGGCAATCGCGATGCCTTATGAAGATGACTCGTTGTCATCTTGTTTTAACCTAATTAAGCCAAGTCCAAACCGATCTACTTGAGTTGTTTTGAGCCAAATGGATTAATCCAAGCCCAAATCAAATTATGTTGAGCACAAGTTAGGCTATTCGAAACCAATTAATTAGACCTAAGCCTAATTAGATTAGGTCTAAGCTGATTTAGAGCAAGGTTGATCCAATTCAATGAGACCCAAACCCAAATTATTTTGGTTCGAGCCAAATAGACCTAATCAGTCATGTTTGACTCAATCTGAGCCTAGATCGAGCTAATTTAAGCCAAATTAGACCCAATTGAGACCTAGACCGAGCCAATTAGCTTAAATTAAATCTAATCCAATTTTAATTGGTCTAATTAACCCTAATTAGAGGGGTTTTGACTTAATTAAATCCTAATTGGACAAATTGATCCTAATTAGAGGAGTCTTAGCCTAACTGAGTCATAATTGGAGTAGTCCTAGCTTAATTGAGACTTTGTTGGATGAATCCTAGCCAAATTAAACCCTAATTAGATGAGACATTACCCTAATTAAGTTGATTTGAGTCTAGACCTAGCCCTAATTTATTAGAACACGAACCAATCGACTACTTTAGAACCTAATTTGATTCTAATTGACCTAATAAATCTAGAAGTGGTCCAAAACTAATCCTAATTACTTAGATTCGAATCTGATTTGATTTAATTAAATCTTGAGACAATGTTAATCGAGTAATTTATCTAGATTAAGGATTTAGTAAGCAATAGATGATAAAATTGGGATAATTATTGTAGGTAATCATCCACCTTGAGTGAGTAGAATTGATAGCATAGGCCTCATACTTTGATATCTGTGCTAGGGGATCATTGGTGGATCGTGAGTATTGGATTTGGAGGATTAATGAGTTGAGGTAAGAATTCTTGCATATACTTATATGTGATGTATAAGGTTTTCTAGCATATACTTTTGCCAGCATGCATTATAATTTCATATCATTTTATTAGCATATTTTAATTATGCACGGATATGACTTATATTTAAGCTATGATAACATGATTTTGGGTTATATATGGAGAAGTGTATTTTATATCATGATAACATGGTTTTGGTGATATTGATAATGGGGATTTGAAAATTATTTGAAATATTAAAATGTTAAAGTTGTGACGGGGTAGATTTGACAGAAGTGCATGCAGACTAGTTATGAAGATTTAGTAATGTGGCATTGATGTGGCTAAGTTGATGGCTAGATTAGCATTAGTTATAGCTTAAGCTGATGGCTGGATTGTCATCACGTAGTAGTATTGGTTGCAGCCTAAGTTGATGGCTAGATTTGATTTGTACAAATGTAATACTAATTGTGGCTTTTGATTGGACTACATAGTGGCACTAGTTGTAGCTTAAGCTAATGGCCAAATTTGACACTATGTGAGCTAGTTTTAGTTTAGAATGATGGCTAAACTAGGTTTTTAACACTTGCATAAATTGGCTGATAATATATATCACTAGTTCTAGCTTATTTCGGCTTAGACATGTGGCACCAATTGTGGCCTAAGGTAATGGCCAAATTAGCATCCTACAAATATGGCATTGGTTGTAGCCTAAGTTGATGATCAGGTTAATACTATGTAGAACTAGTCCAGGTCTCAGGTGGAGATCAGGCTAGATTTATAATATGTGGCATTATTGTGAGAAGCAACATGAGTGTGAGATAATGGTTAGACTAGGTTTGTATGCATAGAGTACTAGTATAGCTGTGATGCTAGTATGTATCTTTAGAGTACACTGGTAATTCAGGATGTGGCATTGAGGTGATGTAGTCTAATATTGTGAATAATAAAGATAAAGCTATTAACAATCTTACTTAAATTTGATGTATAATTTTATAACATGATATAACATGATTTAAATTATATATATATATTATTTAATTATTATATAGATATTCATTACATATCCATAGTATGTATAAGGATTCTTGCTAAGTTATCAGCTTATATCATATTTATCATAATTTTTATAGAGCCTAATAATTTTCTTGCGGAGCTGGATTTGGAGATTTGTGAAATGTATTATTGCAAGCTAATTTATATTCTAGTAATTATAAAAATAGATTTTATTTTTGAAAATAATAAATAAATGATTCATTTTATTTATGATTTGAGTTATGAGCCATGATAACGATCAAGCTTCACATGTTCTTGAAATCTCACTCTAAAAATATAAGGCCATATCTTGATTTCGAATCAAAAAATAGGTTCGAGACATCGCAAGAATGATATTAGAATCAAACAAGCATAATGCTAGCAAGAAAGCGGCACCATCTAAATTATCAGCTAGACAGCTAGGATGACAAAGGAGTAATCTCGAATCTCCCTCTCATGGTGTAGGACGTTCTGGCCTCCTCAACAACAAGCCGGCGGGATCCACGAGAGCGGACAGCAACAGCTAACCCACATGGGATGGGATGAGATGATTATTAGTCCTATATCTTTCATTATTTTTCTTTTTAGATAAAATACGTAGATAATAGCTTACAAAACAGAGATATCTCCTGTTAGAATATTCTTCATCTCCCAAACCCCGACCAAGTCGTAGAATTTGCTCTAAATTAGCTGTTAATTTTTTCAGATCGAGCAATTAATTACCTCGACATGCTCGACCACTGGATCGACATATTGAAATGTAATGTGTTGTTGGCAATCCAACAAAAGGATCGATGATGGATGGATCATGTCAAGGCTTTCGATCGATCTGATACAGCCTTCGCGTCCGATGGCAATAAAGGATTTAGGCACGAGGAGCGCAGGACATCTGTTGGATTTTTAGGCGTAGAGCTCAAGTTATAAAGCAAGCAAAGAGGCAAAAATTATATTATATATACCCAGCAATAAGGAAGGTACGCATCATGAGTAAGGTGGCAGGTACATTTACATCTTGTCAAATAATGATTGCTAAAACGTACGTCCGGAGCCTCTGTTTGCTATGAAAAATAACAGTGGATCAGCGAGTTTGGAAGTGATATCTTTAGACCAACCGGTGGTCGTCGTGGATTGACGAGCTTCACATTTATTACTTGATTTCTAGAAAGACCGGACTGACTGACACTTTCGATGAACCATCGCATCACGCACAGCTTTTATTATCCCGAGAGGATAGAATCTTTTCCCTTTCATCCCAGGTATAAATTAGATTAGGTTAGGTTAGGTTAGGTGAAAACCTCCCTGGATAAAAAAGATAAGCTTCTGTTTCATGTACAAATTAAACTTGACTGATTTTCTGCGTTTCCTATTAGGATAAGATAAAAAGTACCAAGGATGAAGCGTAGTTCTTAAAAACTTTTTTAGAGGAAGAATCCGACTTTAAGAGAGTAAGAGTAAAGCGGTCCCACCACACGCCACGCCTCGCGTGACATCTTTTAGGCCAGCTTCGTTCCACCACACATGTATTGGGGATCGATTCCATCAATCACACTTCAGTTTGGCGCAGGACTTCCTTTTGTCGACAATGATCTCATTCTTTTCCATTAAAACAGTAACTGGTTGTTCTAACCACGAACGTAGCTGGAAACACGAGAGACTAGAGAGCAGACACCCTCACCAAAATCACCAATATCGAATTTGGGAAATGCGATGGACGAGGTATTAAGAAAACAATAAAGATACGAATGCACGCCATCGGATTTTTGCTCCCCTTCTGACTCATGATAGAGAAATCTCTAAATAACTCATCCATGATAGAACCAGGACAGGTACAAGATACTCTTAAAAGGGTTCGATGAAACAACCGCAGCAGCACAGAAACAACGCTTTTTTGTTTTTTTTCTTCCCTTTCTTCAGAAAGAAAAGATGGGGACCCAGACAGTACCCATCGGCCTTCAACTGAGAAACCATGCATCATCGAATGATGCAGGTAATACAAATCTGAAAATAATATTAAATGTCAGTACAATGCCAGTACCGAGGAAGAATCCCTCCATATTTTCTTTCGCATCATCACCACGAGTAACTTCCTATACCACGAACATTTCATCAAAAGGGTAATTAACTACATCCATTTTCTTGCTTAATAGAATCAAGTGCTCGTCGGCCAGTCAGTCATACGAATATATCGAACAATTACTGCAAAAGCTTTCCACAACTCCATAATTGCATTCACGAAACAGCCATTTGGGCAATCACTGCATTCCTGTTCAAGTGCAGCATGTTGCAGCAACTTCCAGGAAGAAAAGATCAGAAGACAGATCCTTCTAATAATTTAAGAAACTAAATACCAAGTCTAGACCCAAAACCCATTCAGGGAATTGAAATAACACATAGAACTGCCTCTGGGAACTTGAATCAGTATTCAAAAACAAAAGGGTCCATGAAGATGGCACTAAACGAGACACTTGCTCATTCAACTGTACATTTCATGAGAGAGTTTTCCTACTGAGAGTTTTCCTACCTCCCCATGTTGTCGCTGCCCAAATCTGTTAATATCGTCAGCCTCCGTGCTGTTTTCGTAAACTCACTGCAATGTTAGAAAAATATATCTGTCAGAAAGTTGGATGAATTTATCAGACGCTACAAAGCTTTCAAAACAAACTCAATCAGTCAGAATATAGGAAAAAGATGGAACGGAAAGCAGACCACAGTCAAACATGGCAATATAACAACCAGAAATATATGACAAATTCCAATTATGATAAGAATAGACAAACATACAAGCGACAGTATAGGAAGCAGGCTTTCAAATGAATTTGCTTCTCTTAATTTCATGGCTTGAAAGAATCAGACAGATTATGTTAATTCACAACTCAATTTAATATCAGATGTGCAACTACCTAAGAAACATCACTTTCCAATCCAATTTTAGAGGTATAGATACAAATAGAAGAGATTGCATCTGGCCAAGACATATTTAATATGAAATTAAAACCCATAGAAAGCTTTGTTTAGTCCATCTAAATAACAGGAAAAAAAGGAAGAAGTCTCAGTCAGCTAGAGAGGCTGACTCTAGAACTGCCATATATTATAAACTCTGATTTTAATCCTCACCTGAAAGGCTCGCCTCCAGTTTGTTTAACAGCACCTGCTGCATCTCGATAAAGCACATGGCTCATCATCTCTGATTTATCAATCCCAAACATGTCAGCTAGCCTCCCATATAGCTCTTCATACGAACCAAATGCAGAAAGGTCCAGGGTGCGACCTACATCCTCTGATTCCATGAATACCTTGCAATGTCCAGTCTCCAGACCAAGCTCAGATGCTCGGCAATCCCTATACCACGGGAATCCTTCACTTGATGGGTTTTGTGCAAGCCCATTTTGATGAATTGCAGAGCCAGAACCATCCGAGATGTTTGTAGTCTTTTCATGGTTCCCATCTGACGAACTGTTTCCAGTAACTCCAGGGGAGACTGTGTCCCTAGAATTGCTCAAAGATATCTGCTGTTCGGTGAGTATTGGCTGTCCAAAGAGCACTAACTGAGGCGTCTTTCCATTGCATAACTTTTTTGTGCTCTGAGAAGGGCTGCCAATGGTTAACAAACAAGATACATTTTCATGAATGGCAGGATTGCCAATGATAAATCCTGTGGAGATTCTTGGGGGTGGAGTGGCTTGATCAAGCCGGTGGAGCCCAGCACGGAACAGACCCGACTGCAGTTTGTTAAGGTGGAGATCTGATAGAGATATACCAAATTGAGTATGCCTGGCTCCCTGTATGCCTGCAGGAGTGCTGTCTGGAAAGCAGCACAAGGGGCTGCTGCTGGGCCCAAAGGGGTTTCCCGGAAACGCTGGAATTGGAAGTTGGCCCTCAATGGGAAAATCAGGGTGTTGGGGGATGCGAAGCTTCTTCCGCGGTGGTGAGAAGGGTGCTAAATGGATAGCTGGCATGTTAGAAACCAGTTCAACCAGCCACGGGCTCACGTGTTTCACATTCTGTAATAAATCTGGTTCATCCCATGTCACCTGGAAGCAAAACCATTTCAAGAGAAGGTTACAGTCTGGCAACGAATCAGAGACATAAATGAAAAATGATAAATACAAAGTTTCATAGGTTCTGATAACGCAAAGCAAGAGAGCCATTTGTAGATTGCACAAATGAAAAACACAAATATTTGAAGTTATGAAGAAAGCATGTCTGTGAAATACAACCCATTAAGTAATTCATGTCCAAAATTATCTTTTGTATAGCTCTGGAATCATCAGTGTACAGGTATCATCAACATGTCATATTAAAGCTTCCGTAAAAAAATGTTGAATGAAACTATCAAGAGGAGCGTCAAATTATCTCTCGTCTATTTTGTCTAATTGAAATAATTGGTGTGTAATTATGCTACATAATTCACAAGGTTTACAACATAAAAAAGGCACCAGAAGCTCTTTTTTTAGAGAGAGAGAGAGATTCTAGTTTGCCTTTGTATAAGACAAATGATTTGAGAGTTAGTTGCTCTCTCTCTCTCTCTCTCTCTCTCTCTCACACACACACACACACGAGAGTTAGTTGTTCTCTCTCTCTCTCTCTCTCTCTCTCTCACACACACACACACACACACACACACACACACACACACACATCTCTGACGACATATGATAGCAAATCATGCCAGGCTTCCACCAGATTTCTCTGTAAATACTTTTAGTCTATATCCATAGATATACATATTCATACCCAAAAGCAGAAACAAAAACCTAAGCAAGGTCTTCCATGATTAAGTTGATGCAGAAAAGGACATGCTCTAGTATATTCATCATAATCCAAATTTTTGGAAGTAGAAGTGACATGAACAAATATTCTAATTTGGCAGGTAAGACGGCTACTGATTCATGATCCCAAAAGAAACCAATCATATCAAATTCAGAAGAAAGGAGGCTTCTTCACAAAAGACAGATAGTAGGTGCGAAAGCAAGCATGATGTATCTTCCAGAAGGAAAGCTCTAGGCAATGTCTCATTGCAAATGGAAAGGCAGAATTAAAGCAAAATATAATATATCTGCATGAGCACTAACAATACATACAAGCATAGGTCCAGGTAGGAAAACAATACAAAGATGAATGAGAAAAAAGTTTCTTTCGAGCTCATGGTAGATAAGTCAGAACACAGGTAGGCTATATAAATGATCACCATACATGTTCGCCCTAAAGCTGTTATTCTATTAAATAATTCATAGTAAAAATCTGCAAGAAAGAAGCAAGAAATCACAAGCAAAATGAAGGGGTCAATGGAAAGGGAAAAAGAACTAGATTGGCACCCAAAACATAAGATTTCTTCTTCTGTGCCAAACAAAATTTGTTGATTCAAAACCAAAATAGAAGTTAAAAGTTGACTAAGTAAAAAAATATAAAGGCCAAACAATACTCAGAAAAAGGAATTACAACATAAATAACATGACGTAATAGAATGCAAAATAAAGTCCACGGTCCATGGATGCTGCATAGAAAGAGCACCTGAAGAAGTCTCCAAGGTGAATTAGGCCATTTTATCGGCTCTGCAACCTGAACAGAAGATATCGTTCCCATGAACCAGCTGATCCTCGAGGAGTCCTCAGTTTCGAAAGCCATCTTAAATCTCATCCCAGGACACCACTGGATCCTCATTGCTGTCCTCACCGCTGCAGCTTTCACACAGAACTCAGGCGTACTGGCTCTAGGGTAGTAAATTACCTCAAAAGGCTGGCCGTTAGCTGCAAGCGTTGCCGCCTCGACAACAGAATCAGCCCTCACTCGACCCCTTCCTCTCATATTCCCACCAGAATTCAAGTTACCGCCATTTCCATGGCTTCTCATCAACTTATTCTCTTCTTCCCTAAGGAAGACAGAAAGACCCCCATAGGCAGAGACACTGTTTCCAGCGGAAGGATTCCATCCTGAGGGGCACTCATGCCCACCACCGACCCCTCTTTTGGCCCGTCTGATCCCCACACAAAGATCCCCATTCTCTGTTCTCAGGAACACGATGGAGTCCCCGGCAACAAGCTTCTTCTGGTTCACGAAGGTGCTCCACCCAGTGGTAAGCAAGTGCCGGCGAGGAGTCCCTCTGTAAATATGCCTGAACTTCCAAACCTCGCCATGCACATCCTTGGCAAGAACAGTCTGGACTGGAGGGTCTGCCGAGTAGTCCAACCGCGGGAAGATAGTTTCGGCGCAGTAGCGAGGAACAGAGAAGCCCCCGCCATTGTTGGCGTCCGATTGGGTCAGTGTCTTGGCAAAAGAAGCAGGCTTTTCTTGCACATCGACCCCGTTGCTACCGAGGCCCATGCCATCATCGTCGCCGCAGTCCGGCTCGTTGGACCGAACTGGAACCATCCGGATCTTGGCAAAGACCTCGTCGGTCTCTGGATCCGCCATGAATTTGACAGCCGTCACCCGGCAGAGGATCAACGCCGGGAGACGGGGGGAGCTCCCGAAGTCCACGATGCCTTGGGCGTGCTCTGCGTGGCCCTGGGGGAAGTAGTACACCTTGGAGTTCACCGCCGGCATCTGAACCATCCCTCCGGCGCATGCGTGCCAGAGCTGGGAGTCCAAGCACTTGTCGGTGTCCTTCATCGGTTCGCTGCCGAATGTGATCATGGTCCAACTAGCTTTTCAGATGAATGCTGCGAATGAAATATGATTTCTTTTAATTTTGGACATAAAAATAAGACAAGAAGAAAGATCCACTTTGTTCAACACTAGAAATCATCAAATCCAGCAGAGAGGTTTCCAAAAAAATAAAAATAAAAAAAAATAAAAAAAAATCTTACCTTCTAACAAAGCATATCCACCAGAAATTCCTTCTTTCCGAATTTCCTGAAGACAACTAGTCAAAGCGAACAAGAACTCAGAATTGGTTTTCAAGCATGAACTACTATAACCATCAAAAGTCACCCAACAAAAGGGAATTAGCTAACGAAATAGAGGGAAGAAAACCCAATTTTCCAAAACAAGGGAAGAAACTAATGGATCAATCCAATATCTTACCTTTCGTCAAGCAGAATCACTGCTACCAGAGAAATACCAATTAAGTTCAGAGTGTACCAGAAATCCCACTTTGTCTCCAAGCTTTTCTTATGAACTCCCTTCAAGACGACCTCAAAAGCCCAAACCCCAACTCGCCTTCAGGAACACTATGAATTTCTACGCTGAATCGAAGAAACCTACACCTCCACTGAGGAAGCTCCAAAGCTCTATCAATTCCTCAGTAGAATCCCTAATACTCTGAACCCTAGAAACCCAGTCCACAGCGCGAGGACCAAAGTGACAGGAATTACATGCTTCTAACAGTCCGGAGCACCAGCAACGCGATACCTTCTCCCAAAATCCCCCCTTTCCCCCAAAAGAACCCCGTATCTTAGCAAATGCTCACCATTTCTCTACTTCCCACCTCCAACTCCAATCACCAAGCCCAAATCGCAGCAGAGACTTCAGATTCGGCAGGGAATCCCCGCCAAGGTAGAATCTCCTCAGATCCTACGAATTCCAGCACAGATTCAGAGGGAATCGCCTCATTCTCAGGTGGTGGAGAGATTCCCCCAAAACAGAAAAGAGAGCAAAGGAGTGGCGAAGAGAAGACTCTCCAAACTATTCCTCTCCCTCTCCCTCCCCCTGCCTCTTCCTCCAGCCTCTTCTCAGATCTCTTATAGCACCAGAAAAAAATAAAATAAAATAAAAATACAAATAAATAAATAAATAAATAAATAAATAATTATATATATATATAATTATAAAAAGGTAAAGCCGCGAAGGTGCGGGTGCTAGTGGGTCGGGTGGACCGGGATCCGAGCCCAACTCGAATCAGATCTGAAACGAGACCCAAGACTGACCCAAATCCGACCCGACCCATTTTAAAAAAAAAATTAAAAATAAAAAATTAAAAGACGCTAAAATTGACAAAAAATAAATAAATAATCCTGTCCCTCTGATCCGTACCCGACGATGGGTCGAGGATTGGCTACCTGTCGTAAAACAGAAAACATATTGTGGAGGTGACACGTGCAGCGATCAAAAGGGTTTCTTTCCGGATAAACTAAACTGGGGTTAGAGATAGGAGGGATGGCTCGGGGGTTGAGGTTTAGGAGGGTTGCGAAAAGAGCGGCGATCTGACCGGCCTCATGGTTTTCCGCTCTCCCTTGGTCGGGTGACGGGATTCTCGACGCGGCGACGTCGCCAATTCCTCGCCAACCCAGCACCAGATCCCTGTTTCCTTCCTCTGCTTGCTCTTGCTTTTCCCCCTCAATTACAGGAGTGCCACTGCACTACTGTCGCCGCTGTGGCCTCAGACGCGGGCTGTGGCATGGCTTTAATCCTTCGTCGTTACGTCGAAGCTGTAAGTCCTTTGATGGGTAATGAATGGCCACTGTGTAACGACGAGAACTATCGTTATTTAAGTTTCATCCGAATAGAATAAAAGAGTAATATTCTACTCTCTATGTGGTCATGCTAAATTGAAAAGAAATGATTTAGTATTGAGAGAGCAGTGATTTGGAAAAATAACTCTATTTATTTATTATTAATATCTATTACCTTTTATCGCAGCAAATGATACAGCAGTCAAAACGTTCTGTTTTTGTTGTGATTGATTAATATCATAGAAAGCAATAGCCATCAACAAAGTACTTTATTTTTGCACAAAATTTCTCTCGAAAATATTATTTCCAGATTGACACAATTCAAGTTGAATTTGATAAAATAGCCTTTGTTCTGTTTACTGTCATTGAAAGCAATGACTTCTCAAAGGTTCCATATATAGAAATGATGTGCCTAGAAGCACGCAAATGTGAGATACCAAATAATAAAACAATCATTTCATGACTCATAATCATACGAAATAATAAGATGGCTATTTGGCATCAAGAAGGATTTGATACACTTGCATGTAAGTTCTTGACCCTCTTTAGATTCAAGGCTTTAAGCTTAGAATCTAGGGTTGAGCAAATAGATGAAGGGTTGAGCCAATAAAAGCAAAGGCACTCCCTGACTTTGATTAAGCTTTGAACCACATCATTTCTCCGCAATGACCATTGATGCCAATTTAGTCCTCATTCATACTTGGCACACGAATTAAAGTCGATATCAATGTGAATATTATGATAGCTTTTGATATCATATTCTAACGATTGAATGGCCTTGGATTTTTTGTTGGATGGTGCAATAACTTGAATTGTCCAATCTAATCATGCAGCAAGCAACTTTTTGCATGCTAACACAACATTGATTTTATGATTCAATAGCACAATAATTACAAAAGCTCAACCAGTTTGATTGAGGGATCTAAATAGCCAATCCAATAATAAATGGCCACTAGATATCAACTTGCTTGCAGTTTTAAACCACCATTACAGTATAATCTATAGGGGAATGGGCTGACCAAACAATGAGAGATTTTGATATCCAAACTTCTAGTATAAAAAAATATCAGAGAAATCGCCAACAAGATTTGGTCCAGCACGGCACTTGGCACCTTCTCCACTTACAGATTGATCAAGTGGTGGCACATTACCACCAATTTTTTTAATGAAAAAAGATAAAAAAATTCATGGTGTTTTAAAAAAGAACTAGTGAATATAAGTCTTTTGTTCAGGATCACCCTGCATTCCTCCTCCATGACTGATTCAGACTCAATGGTGCTTCGCACTAGAAATACACCTAAAAAAACCCTTTGCAACGAGCTTCCGTTCATAGCACAACTACTCCTCTAACATCGTTTTTAATGGACACGGGCCAACAGAAGGGACTCTCATGAGTCAGAGGGGGTGCATTTGCGTATGCTCAAGTACTGCTCGACCGAGAATTCTTCAGCGGTACGTTGGAAGCGCCAAGCTTGGCACAGTCAAATGATGTCTGATTTTATCTCACTTTGTTTGGGTCAAAAGCTAAAGGCTAAACCAACTTTTATAAGGCTGAGATATCAAACTGACGTATGAAATCTCAAATCATCGTATAGGATCTTTAGATAAATTCTCCCATTTTTGAAAAGCCTGGTGAGCCAAACTCCAGGAAGCAAGGCGATGAGTAACTATTTTTTCAACATGTAGTTACACCGAACAAATTCCACCAGCGATGTCATTAATATTATCATCCATAAATTTGGGCTGCTTGAGGCACGAATATTTCAAGAATTGTATCAGAAGATTAATTAAAATTATTCTCTACCACACGAAAAAGGGGAATTGAAGTGGGTTGTCCTGTATTGGCTTCAGGGAGGTGCTAATATCACTTATTATAATTTCCAGCCATGCATGTGAAATTAGAAGTAAACAATAGTAGTAGGCATTCCTCACTCAGTCATAGCTTTCATAAATTAATATGTAGACTCCTCTATTTAATTTGCTTAAAAACAAATAGACCCCTCCACAGAGGTCGCTTGCGGCCAAACAGAGGCGGTGGGTCAAGCCTTGCTTTCCTAATAGAAAACTAAAGACAGATGGAGACCATCCAACTGCAAGTATTTTGGATCAGAAACAAATCTCCTTGGAAGGGAGGTTAGGATCAATTAAACAGAAGCACTCAAGTCTTGTCGAGACATGAAACACTTTAAATCTTTGTCGTGTGATAATTTCTTAGACGAGAAGGCATCACTTCCCAGCAAGTCCAACATTAACGGTATCCCTGATTTTTGTTGTTGAGTTTCCCTTTACTAGAGGCACTGACAAACCAATGCGGATGACTTAGAATCTCAATCATTTGCTCTTACTGGACCCATTTCTGTCTTCCTTTCTCCTTTCCAACCTTCTCCACACTGAGAACTAACTGTACTAACTCCACAATTGTTTGCCTCCTTTCTCAACCACGTGTTAGGCCCCCCTCACTACTCGCTGTCTTGGTATTGTCTTTCGTGAAGGCCCCTCAACGGTGACTTCTATGGCACAAACTCTTTGCTTTTGTTCCCAAGTAATAAAAGCCTACGGCTTAAAAGCTAGATGGACCATTGTCACGGGATACAAAGTCGCAATGTCCTGAATGGATAAGATACCAAAGTCTAAAGTCTTCCCTCTACTCCTTTTTCTTTTGTTTCCTTATTTTTATTTTTATTTTTAAGGGTGGTAACCTCCATTCTTCCATTACAGTGGCTGGCTTGTGTCAGCTTTTGGGTTGGTTCAGCCGGCAGGGTCAAAATATGACTAGGATTAACAAATAAAATATAAACTCAACCTAACTAGTGTTGCGTTGAGAAAGCAGAACCAAATCCAACTATTACGTGCAAGTTAAAGGGATCGGATTGAATTTGTATCACAATGAAGAAACATTTAATTATCCAAAACACAAGCCTTTCTTTTCTATGAAAGAGAGACATACGGAAGCCAGTTATAACAAGGTTGGAACAACCGGTCAAGTCAACAGGAACAGGATCCAAGTATTTCAGAGTTCAGATGTATCCACCACTTTAGCACTCTTTCTCCGACTTGGAATCCATACCGCCGGAAAAAGTGGGTAACGCTAAATTCGCAATGGAGCAAACGACAGTCTTATTGGTAGACTAAGGTGATGAGATCTCAAACTTAGAAGACTGATGATGATATGGGGAAGCTGCTTGATAGTCTCTCCAGTATTAGGATACTATCTCGCGCATAGGACATTATGTAATTGCCAATGCTGCTAAGAATTCTTTGTGGAAGCTTCTAATTAATTCCGTGAAATATCAAAATATTCCTATGGCTATGGCTATGTCCTCACACACCAAAAGCCTTGTGATTAGAATGGAGGAAGCAAAATACTCTCTGAAGGTGATTAATTTGGCTTCCCAAGTATTAATGGCAGCAACATGATGGTCCTGCTGGAAGCAAAGAAACTCTCTAATCTTCATCGATCAGATAAAATCAGAGAAACAGGAGCTCCAAGCAAACTTGGAAGTTGTTCGATGAACGGTCCATCCTTTGCTCTCCCAGATAGCTTTCTTATGTTTCCAAGTTATGGAACCTCGTCAGGGATGTAGATTGTTAATATCGTGCTTTTCTCTGTCCATTTTTTTTTTTTTTTTCTTTTTGATTGTGATTTCACTTCTCTCTAATAATTTGGCTGGCATTGCCTCCCTTACCTTTTTCTTAAAAAGAGAGAACGATGGGGTCAAACATGTAGTCCAGAAATACAGCTAGCCTTTAAGATGAGCTTAGCAGTTTGCAGCCTTACATACAGTGTGGAGGATGTATGGATTACCTGTCGTCGTCTTGTATTGGCGAACAGGAATAAAGACTTCAATATTGTATGTATATATAAACAATACTTATTCTACACGGTTAGCTTTAGATCTTTTCTCTCTTGACAGGTGCATTCGCAACAGCCAAGTTAATTCTCTGGCCGTATGGAATTCAGACAAGATTATAATATGACTACGCCACTGCGTATTTAATAGCTTGCAGTTGCTTTCAATCCCCTGAGCGCTGTGCTCCACCAAGCCGATAAGGCGTCCAATCGATGGATTAAGAAAGAAAGCGTGTGGGTTGGCCTCTCCACGTCACAAGTAACATGAACAAGAACATCCAAAGAAGCATCGGGTCCACACTCGCGGTCCCGAATTTTCCTGGCGTCTTCATGCATTCTTGCCACAAAGTGAGCTTGGCAGAACCAAGAACGAGACCAATTCAACGGGAGGATGGTTGCTCCAACGCTCAGATTGCTGCAAAACCTATTAAGTATGACGAAATTTGCTACATGTTTTAATTCGAGTCGCCATCGTGGAGGTTGTTAATCTGGCCTACATTACGCCAAGTCCTTCCTGATTGGTCACGCAGGAATGACCACTGTTTCCCCGGGGTTTTGTTGACAATGGACCGCCGCCTGCTCTGCCGTCGCTTGGTTGGTTGACAAGGACTTTTGTTGCGATCTTTAGGCCCCATAAAAGAGACGAAACCGATGCGTTTAAAATTATGGAATCATACTTTTAGTGTGACGAGTGTTTATTATTATCATCACCATCATCGAAACCATATATAAACAGTCTACAGTAGTAGCTGGCATTCCAATGTCCAAAGCGTTGGTAAAATTATGAGCGAAGCCCGTAAACTGCTCTCTTGTTTTAGTATTAATGGGAGGAAACGAAAGTGGCCCCCCGTAAACAAGAAATGGCGTGCACCGGGCGTGCCATCGTTAGCATGCTTGATTCTGACCCAACCAAAGTCGAGACCTCGCACTTTCGTGCCGGGGCAAAAGCGTCATTGGGAACAGACCCGCCCGTTGCTTCTCTGGCGATTGGTTTGGAAAACTCGGCGATGAATTACGGGTCGGGTGTGGATCCCGCGGCGCAGGCGTCGGGAAAGGAAAGCGACAACCGAACTCCGATGCCGCATCCAACAATCCGCCCACCCCCAGATTCGCCACCGCTCTGGAAACTAACGGCCGTTATAACGGTCCTAAGGATGTCCCACGGATTCCGCGGATACGGCCTTAACGGAGGGACGGAACCGTCAAGTTCGACGGCCTTTTTAACAAGGGGTTTGATCGCCCTGGTTCCTCTCTCTCTCAAGGCTATTATTTTTAACATATATATATATATACAAGAGAAATAATCGGAGATCGTTATCTCAGTGATTTGTTTGGGAGGAGGGACGCATGATGGCCCTCGCATGTTCCTCTGAAAACGTTGTGGTTGGATAACGGCGTTTTCCACGGACCACGGCGCGCACCAGCCGGGGACTCCCGTGGGTTGATTTTTTAATTGTTTTTTTGACAGCTACGAGACAATGCGTCGGCCACAGTGGTCGTACACGTCGGACAGGTCACGGGAACGTGTCAGCATGCTGATGATGCCAAGTGTCGCGTTGCGGGTGGGGGGGTCGTCACGCGCGTGGGGGGAATTTTGTCGCGTCCTACAAATGTGACAACGGTGGTGGGCTCCCACCCATGAGAATCTGTGTCCCTTGGTCTTCCCTTGCTCCGCCGGCATGCTCGTAGGCAAACGTACATTATTATCGTGGTTCACCAGGAAGGATCCCCATTCCCATCCCCCATCCATGGGCCACGCCTCTGTTTCCTCCTGCCTTTTATTGAAGGCCCTAAAACTGGAACACATCTTGGGACAAGTTCACTTTGAGGAGAAGAAGATGATCCCTTGGATGGATGCAGTATTTACCTGTTTTCGAACCAGATAGATCGTTTAATGCTGGGTGTGCGCATAAAAGATTCGTAACAAACAACACAATCTAGGATCCCACTCTTTTTCTACTAACCGGACAGAGTTGCTGACGTTAAAGTATTACATTTGTCTCTCTTGCTGTTCGACCAGAAAATGGAATTCATAGTTATACGGAACACAAGAAGAGTCTTGATTTTATTTTTTCTTCTCTCTCTCTCTCTCTCTCTCTCTCTCTCTCTCTCTCTCTCTTTTTCAATGGCTTTGTTTTCTTCTTTTAGACAGTCAAACAAAACCCAAAGTATGTTATAAAAGTTGAATATTTAAAAGTATCAAGTTCAGAGCACGTAAGAAAATTGGATGAGTATTGCTCGACGCTCGGCTGAGAGACCTGAGAACTCGGTGAAACGTGCGATCCAAAAGAAATGCAGACATCGAGGACCTCTCCATGCCTTTGATGGTAGTTCACGTGTTCTCGATTAAGTTCTCGGGGCGACTTTAAACAATAAAGTGCTCGTTTAGGCAAGCGATGCATATTTTTCATCCCACCGAACGAGAGTTCCATGTGGTGTTTATTAAAGCGAATGGTCTAGCTGTCCTGTCTTGTTCCTTCCAAAGATCAGCCATCACCCTTTAACCTTTTTGACTAAGAAAACAATCGCACACAGTGGATCAAAAGAAAAAGATTAAAAAAAAAAAGAAAGAAAGAAAGAAAGAAAGAAAGAAGAGGGCACAGTGAAACACAAGCATCGTTCCTCACCACACCCACTAAAAGGTGCGAGTGGAGTGGAGTGGAGTGGAGTGCCTGTCGGCCCCCACCTCGGTTTTCTTCGGTGGGGTTTATGATGGTTTAAGGCACAGTCTGAATCCACAAACCAACGTAGCAGAGAATAATATATTCTTGGCTTGGTTGAAGCAGTGAACAGTGGAGTGGTTTGGCACTCGGTCAGAGATGGTTCTGGCATGGCTGGCAATGTTTTTTTTTGCTTAATATCGGGCAGTTTTTGCGCTGATGAATTCGTTGCCGACCTGGTCAAAATGGCAGTAAGCTATTTGTCATCGCATGATCAATTAATCTAATAAAAAAATCCATAAATAAATAAAGATGCATGTGATTGTAGCCTACACATAGCTTAACGCAAAGGAAAACATCATGTGTGCTGATGGCACGGCAACCACCCTTTAATGAGTGTTCCTATTTCTATCTCCCGGAGTCCCCACTCTTAGGCCGCAAGCGTGGGAAGTCCTGGTATTGGGATCAATGTAGCAGAAGTGGCTTTTCTGTATCTTTTCTTTTCTTTTTTTTTTCTCTTTTTTTTTTTTCTTTTCTTTTCTTTTCTTTTTTTTTTTGAAACCAAAGCAAAAGAAATATTGATGCATGAATCATATGGTTCTATATTTATTTATTACTGCTTGATGGCCAGCGATGTCAACGTAAGAAAGACACAAGCACAGGACTGTGGATTAGTTTAAAAATAATGTGGGCTGGGTCATGCGGCACGGTCTGTCGTCTCAAGAACAAAGATTCCGGAGTCAGAGCAGGGAGCAGCGGAGAGCACATTCCAACCCACATGACCGCGGGGCGCGCGCACGTGATGGCGCATCGCATCATGCGGCTCCCGTGCCGCTTTAGCGGCCGCGCCCGCTGCACCCGGGCGACGTATCTCCGTCCAACAACAAATACAGTATAATACTTGATACATAACAAATTAAAGGCTAAATATGCTTTTGGTCCTCTTATTCGCACTCAAAATTCATTTTACTCCATAAATTTCTAGTTATTATATTTTAATCCTTCGTTGCAATGTCATTTGCTTAGCTAATTTTACTTGATTGCATATTAAAAAAATATTAAAAATGTAATATTTTTCAAAATATAAAAAATTATACGGTGACAATTGAAAGTGTGAAGGTTACGATGGATTTTAAGTGAAACGAGGAATACGTTTTATTGTGTTGTGATGTAACGGTAACTTGGCGTGATATATATATATATATATATATATATATATATATATATATATATATATTTTAAGGGAGGAAATGGAGTCACGTATGCACAAGGTTCAAGAGAGAAGACGCTTGCATGAAAAGTGAGGCACACGGTCGTGGTTACAGGTCAACCGTCTCTTTCAGACATGATACAACTTTGTGAGTTGACGCATCGAAACCTAATTTGGCCAGGAATCTTGGGTTGTTTTTGATGAGTTATATCAAAAGATGGAGTCTGAAAGATTTGATGCATCAACCCGTAAAATTGCATTGATTCATGATGCCAACCAGTGCGTGGCAAATTCGCACTCATAGATGGTAGTTAGCAGTTTTGCACTCATTCAGTCATACTACTCCATGTGTTTTGACGATAAAAGTGTTGAAAGGAGCCTCCTTTTTTTTTTAATTTTTTTTTTAATTTTTTTTTAACCCCCTCATCCTCCCCTTTGAGAATGCTTATTCTATTGCAATAATTTGAAATATCTTTGAGCGTTCTTGTTGTCCTCCTTAAGCAAGTGCAGCAGCAGCATTTTTTTTTTTTTTTTCAATTTATTTTACCATATAAAATTATAAATACATTAGCTTGAAAACCTAAAAAGTCGTTGGACGTTTAGCCAGATCAATATTTGGATCTTTGTGAATCCAGATTTCTATGATATTTATTAAATTAAAAAATATCCAATATTTTGTCACAAAAGTAGTTGGCAACAGTTTGCAGGCTTGTAACACAAGTGGTCTAAAAGACACGTCTGTGCTAACAAGTGGGAAAAAAAAAAAAAAAAGAAAGATAAATAAATAAATAAATAATCAATAGTTCAAATGTGATGCATGGCCAAACTTAAGAAAACATTATTTTAATTCTCCATACGTGAGATGAATTGGGCCATAGTTTTTTCACATTAAAAGGCCGTTAGGGCTTGACCGGAATCTCATTCTTTATTCACTCTTAAATCCAAACAACGAGGTCTTCTACTGGATTACAAAGGCCAAACCACGGCGTCCCCACATTGACACAGGTTCTCTCCATGTAGTCCGACTTAATGGCATCGCAGATGGTGAAACCCCGGAGAAGTCTCGCCGACCTTTGTGGCGCCAAACTAGCTTATTAATTGTGTTATTTAAGATGCCCATTAAGAAGAAGACAGAGCCATTAGAAAAGACATGGCTCTGAGACTTTTGATCTTGGGTTTCCCAAGTTCGACTTAGCTAAGTCAAGGGACCAAATTTGATTCTGTCTTTATTTTGTTTCATACAGGGAGGTTTCGAAGTTATGGTAGAGTTATCTATATATCTTTTGATACTAAGCATTTAGCTCAGCTGTTGTGCTTTGAGCATTGTTATGTTTGTTGTTGACTTGCAGATAGTTTAATCACTAGCTATGGCCCCCACCCCCACCCCCACCACCAAAATGACTGACTCCACTCAGTCATGCAAGGTTCATGATTAGCTCTTTGCCATCTGTGAATACTGCTCCTGGTACCAACAACAGTGGTTCTGAACTTGTATTGAGAAGCAGGCCTCAACCATAGTCGAGCCCTCTTAAGACTGGCCTCATTCATCAGCTCAGAGGAATTTTTGTACTGATAGAAATCTTTTAAAGGGTCTGTCATTACCACTTAAATCATGCGTGGAGCAAAACCTATTAAAGCTCCAGGCTCCATAAAGGTCCCTTATCACTCTTCCAGCCAGAGTTGCACCAAATTTTCTACTAGCATGACAACTTACTAGCTTTGTGCCCCTATCCCCAGAATTTCTAACCTATGTTTTACAGCTTGAAAATAAAGAAAGATTAAAGCCTTTTTACCATGAGATGATATGCCATAATTGTTATGCATTATGATCGGAAAACCTGTAACCATTTATTTTTTTTCCATCAATTAATCTTAAGAGAATGCGATTATAGCCATCAATAGATATTCTATCTTTTTACATAAAAAAAGGGGGAAAAAATCAGTACATAATGACACTTGACAAATTACAATGAATGATGGGAATTAATTAGAAATTGATATCTTTACAAATATTCATATGACTTCTCAAAGAAAAGCTAAAAAATATACATACTTCACTTCTCTAGGTTGGAATTTTGATCAAATGAAAGAATTGCAAGTCTAGATCAATCTGCAATAAAAAATGGAGAAACAAAAGGGGACTCTTCAGTTGAGCAATGGATGTTGCCGAATCCCACTGGCCAAGGTCAAAAAGGCACAAATCTCACCTTGATATTACCATGGGTTAATTGAAACTGATTTAGTGGCATCAAGATGGTTCAGACGGCAGGTTCCGAGAAGGAACTCCGGGAGCTCTTCTTGTGTATTGCCCTGCATGGCATTCAATTCAAATGGATGTTGATATTTTCTATAGGTCTTGCATGAGAAGTTCAAACTGAGGTTACATTGTCCTAAAAACTTGGAATTAAATCAACTGGAGCTTTTGCTGTTTCCATTGAAAGTCATGCCGCTATGTGTCAGTATTTGAAAGAAAGGAAATTCCACCTGATGCAGGCTATATTCACTAAAATAGAAGTTTCAATAGATATTAACAGCCATAGAATTGTAAATTGCAATACCTGTATTAGAAATGCCAATTCAATCACCAGATTGTTCAAGTAACCAAGCACAAGACTCACAACTCCCCTTGCAACCGTTGATGAGCCAACGTCGATTCCAAGCTGAAAATTCACATTTGTAGAAAGCCATCAACATGACTCAGCCACATAAAAAATTATGATAAAACATTATCAAAGCCTTCCATTTGTAGTTGTTTTAAGAAGAAAAACACACATATAAAATCCTTGCATGTATATATATGATACATATGGAAGCATCCAAGCCATGCTGGCAAACATGAAGGACCGCATGTTTTATACTTGCTCTGGTTGCTAATCATAGCACCAAACCCATCAATATTTTCACCACATATGGAAATAGACCATTTTCATATTCATGTGTAAGGACATTTCATCCGAAATCTGATACATGATCTTAAGTCTACAAGTAAACCTATTGATCCATTTCTGACAATCACCACACCGCCACGTTTCTCTACTCCCACCACCCAATGCCGCCAGCACCACCAGATGTGGAGGCAATGGACAACACATGAAGGGTGGAAGAGGGACTAAATGCAGCTGCAAGAGAACGGCCATGATGAGTGATGACAGAGAGAAGGGTGGAAGAGGGACACCTTGAAGGTATGGAGAGGTAAAGGGTTGGGGTTGAAGAAGGTAATGACAAGGTGTAGATTTTAGTGAAGAGGAGAAGTGGAGGAAGCAACAGCTGTAAGAGGACATGGTGACAGGCGCGATGAGAAGGTAAAAGAAGGGAAGAACAAAGATGAACACGCACAACATGAGGGGACTAGGCTCATGCTCAAGGAAGGAGAGGCAGATGGAGGGCTAAGTTTAATCATGGTTCTCAGTAGGCATGAGAAGGGTGGGGATAAGTATGATCAAGATTGAGACAGGAAAATTAACAGCTAGTTTAGTGTTTCATTTTGAAAGTTGAAAGAAGCGAGAGCTAAACTATTGCTAGCAATGATAGCTGCACAATATTGCGAGCAGGGAGGGAGTAGAGCACTGCACATGCATTTTTATTTTATTTTATTTTATTTTGTCGGTTGAATTGCAACATGAGTTAATTAAAAGAGGGCATCAGTCCTAATGGATATCAATAAGGCCAGTATTGCAGCATGATTCAAAATTTTGGGCAATAAAGAGGGACCAAAACGGACAAACGTGGAAAAAGATGAAAATATTGAAATACATGTAGCAAAAACCAGGGAAAAAAAATAAGGAATGAGAATAATGAAGTATAAGATTTGCTCTTATCAAGCATGATGCGATGGACCAATTAAGACGGTCACATACAAAGTAAAGATCTAAAAAGAGGCCATGATAAGGAGTGATGCTTGAACTCTGATTCGGGCTGAACTGAGCAATTTGATTTAGTTTGATATGTCGGTATGAGATTGGTTCGCTTCCCCGTATTGAATCGAGATGCCGAACCATTCTAGTTTTGAGTTGGCCAAGTTCAATTTGCTCCAAACCGTCTAGTTTGAAACAGTTTGGCAAACAATGATATGTAAATAACATTTAATAATATTAAAAACAAGGTTTAAATCTTTTGGAACAGGAGTGTCTTAGTTTCTTCACAAAACGAAATGCTGCCTCGCCTCGTCCCAATGGCCGTTCAGGTAAGTATCCTCATTTCTCTCCCCTTCTTTCCTTTATTTCTTTTTATCTATTTCTTTTTTCTTTTCTTTTTCTTCTTTTTTATTTTCGTTCTTTTCTACTTTCTTTTTCTTTCCCTGTGGAGTCCCATCGCTTATTTTGATCCTGTTTTCCTACATGAACAGGACAGGATGGCTGGAATGCCCAATGTCTTAAACAAAGACTTGGAACCTTGGTCTGAAAAGTTTTTGACTGTAATTGTAAAATGAAAAGATATATAATGGTCACATAATTGTATATAGATGATCTACATAGGCCCACTATTCACAGAGTCCAGTTATCTAGCGAATGGGGGTGCTGCAAACCAAAACTTTTGATATATAAGTTTGCGGTCAAGGATTTAACTACTGGACTGAATGGAACCAATGCTAGCACAACTCCCGTATCAGTACTGTAAAAATACATGGTACTTCACGTCTATTTTGTGGTACCAATATAAGTGTGCTTTGCCGGTATGGTACATAGTGCACCAAGAAGGTACTGATATTGATACTTCAACCCTTGCAGCATTCTGTGTGAGCACGCATATATCTAGTCTCACCACTTTCATTGTACAATTTCCATATGGATGAAGATGCAAGAGATGCATTATATGATTTGAGAGGTGATAGAATGCACTTCAACACTCCTTGTATCATCTATATGATGGCATTACCTCATATACTTAGTTGTTTAAATGTGTACTATTGTATTGACTTTCTAAATTTTACCTCCAAGTAGTTGCTCCCACGAAAATAATGAATGTCCAGCGCTTGACCCACCAAACATGCTTTCTTGCCCACACTTTGCTTCACTATCCAAGATCCCTACAAGAACATCAAATGAATGGGGGAAAAAAAAAATAATCATGCACAATGGCAAGGCTTCAGCATACCACTGGTTTAGATGCTATCGTATTGCACACGTATACCTTTGATATATATGGGATGAGTTTAAACCTTGAATTCCTATATGCATCATCTCCTTTGACAAAACTTTCAAGTAGGGGAACATTTTCCAATGGAGTATCCATCATATAATATAAAGCAAGATTGTATGTAGTTGAACCTGGGACCTGTTTTATAGACTAGGATGAGATTTGGAAGCTGAGGGTCTACATTTATTAAACAAGATCAGCATCTCCTCTTTGCACCGATAAAGATGAAGAAGCTTACTCACTTGTATGTTTACAATGAAGAAAAACTCGCTGCCACCTTGTGCAGCATATTTCTGCAAGATTCAAAACTTTCTCTGAGAAGCTGAAAATGAAAGAAGAGCATTTGCACAGCATTAAGTATTTGTTATTTTTGAAGAGACCTGTACTATGCCCCCTGGACGGCCACTAAGATCATCTTCGCGTTTATCAGAATTTAGCCAATCAGCAGCTACCATTTGCATCAAGGTACCATTGGCTTTAATCTGTTAAAAGGACAAATTGATGAAGTAAACAATAGAATTATCAATTTTAACATAATTATGAAAGACCAATCTATGGTTCAGTATTAAAGTATTCATATTTTAAAATTAAAACTGTTTCACAATTAGGTGCATTGGGAAACTCATTAGAAAAAAAATATGACAAAGTGGTGATATTAGGATCTGTAGATATGTAAAATTTGCAGCTAAACAAAGTGATCCTTCCTCCTAGCAGAAATAATATTCTTTAACAACAGGAATGTTATTTAAGTTATAAGAGATCTCCATGACACAGTAAAATCAAGGATCTAATATTAAGGGAAACATATGAAAGCTTTACGATATCTTCCAGATATAAAAAGACTACAAGCCTATGAATACATGCTAATCGTGCCTTCTCAAAAACTGGTAAACATGCATTTTTACAAAGGTAGAAGCAAAATCTAAGCAGGAGACTGTACTTTCTGATGGTCTCGTAAGTAAGATTCACCACGAATTAAGAATGATGTAGGGTCTGCCATTGCCCAACTGCAAGGCATAGTACAACTTGTGTCTTTCGGAAGAGTGGCTCCATAGCTGCACAGTGCCATATCTCCCATCGAGGCCTCTTGTAAATCAACATAGCCTTTCTTTTGAACTGTGTGAGTACAGGAGAAACAAGCAATTGTTTTAAGTACAGAAGCATCCAAGAAAGTCTCCCTTGAGACTGACATGAATATTATATTAATTGAAAGAAACCTACTCAAACTACCTGCAAAATCATGCAACTTTTTCACAAAAACTGCAGCTGTTGACAGCTTGACTTGGCGTTGTTCCTGAACCAACTGATTTTAACAAACAAAAAATGGCATACTAAAAAATATGAGCTCAGTTACAGTTTTACATAGATAAGTTCATCTGTTTGACAATGTATATCATGTTTTGATCAGTACATGAAAGATACAGCAGGAAAGAAAAGTTTAAGTTAAATAAAGCCTGAGAGAGCATCCTAATCTTTTAAGAGCTTCAGTTAAAAATTAAAATTAACAAATGCTCAGGCTTCTAGGAGACTCTTGGAACATTTCCAATAGCTGAACACCACATGAAGATACAAGCTCAGACTCATAGCATGACAGCCCCAAAAAGCATCAAAGGCATGTTTCTGTCCTCACCAAATTTGAGACAATTTCAGGAAAACAAACAGATCCAACATGTATTTGAAAATAACAATGGTGTTGTTGGTATTCAATTAATTGAGTATGGATATGGCTACAAAAGGAAAGCAAACATGCTTCATAGGCCAGAAGCATGCTTGGTTTTCTTTAATGCTTCAAATCAGAGAATTTGAAGTTCAGCTTTCATCTCTAGTTTAAGAATAGATAAAATCCATTCCCCCCACATATTTCCATTTTCCATACATTAAGGCTTGTTTATAGGATTTTTCACTTGCTCTCCATCATCTCTCATCAATATTATCTTCATAGATATTTTTTTGACCATTCATAAAATTTCTCTTCAGCTTTGTGATTTGTTGGAAATATCTACTGGTGATGGATTCTATTGCACCCTTCTAATGCTTGTTATACTCCCTCACATTGCTTCTTATTCAGCAGTTCTAAGAATTCCCATTCGACATGCATAACTGCTACTTTCCACCTGTCTTCAGTTATGATTATACCATGACATTTACTGGGCCAATGATATGGCTTTTTTGTTTCCTTACTAGCTACTACATGATCCTCAGTTACCCCAGATCTTTTGAGGGCCAACAAGCAAGATATCTTTTCTCGTTCCTTGGCTAAGCCCAATCTAATTTGGAGATATAGGATCATGATCGCTTCAGATTGACAACATCTTGATTTTTCAATACTTCAAGACCTGCTCACTCTCCTCATCTTTCTTTCTTCAATGCTTCAAATTTTAGACCTCTTTACAATAACTCACATTTGCTCAATGCTTCTCTTTGGTCCATATATTCTTTTTATACAAGCCACATGAAGTAGGAGTGAGAGCACATTAGATGCACCTGTATATATTTTCCGTCCTCATCTAAATCTTCACATTATATGTTTCTTGCCTATTTTTTGTTATTACTAACAACAAAGTTTTAAATCCTGTGAGACGAGCGCATCTCGATTATGGAACAAGATATGCCATTGTCCCTACCCGTCCCAACACTTGGGACGAGAGAAGTTCTAAGACATGCTGATTGAAAAGGCAGGACGATGTTCCAAGAAATCTCAACATTTACAATGCTAACCTGTCTTGGCATTCTATGAGATGTGCTGTGGGACTTGAAACCGTGAATAACAAGGCTACCATACATGTTCGACTTATATAGATTGTGGCAAGGTTCGCAAAATTGGTATCAAGAAGCATATTGATACGTTACCAATTCAGTACAGTATGCACCACGTACTAAGACAGAATGCTCATTCTTTTCTCTTTCTTATCCATGACATCACTCGAAACCGGAAAGTATGGATCAATATCGGATGGTACAAGGTGGTTCCACACTGTTCAAATAAATTTGATTCATACCTAATCGAAACTTGGTACCATACTAATATTTTATTGGTACCGTATGGCACGGTCGATACAGATCAATATGGCGGACCTTGAGTTGTAGTGTTCATCTCATCAACATCATCTTCTTTGTTATTATCAAAAAGATGATTATCATTATCAACATTATTATCATAGACCCATGATCTAACGTACAAAGAATGGATAAATAAATAAAGCCATGTTTAATAGAATTAGAGCTACATGGATGAAGTGGATAAGTGTTTCTAGTGTCCTATGTGGCCAAGTTTTTTTTGTTATCATCAATAAGATGATTATCATTATCAACATTATCGTCTTAGACTCTTAGGGTCTAATGTACAAAGAAAAGAAAAATGGATAAAGGCATGTTAGTAGAATTAGAGTTACATGGATAAAGTGGAGAAGTGTTTCTAGTGTCCTACATGACCAACATACACTTAGGCAAAAGGTGGAATCAAAAAATGGCAATAAGTTAGCATTGTTGTGTGGCTCAAACTATTGGGCTATAACAAGGTTTCAAGAAATAGGTTAAATATAACAAAAATGAGAATGCCAAGAAGGATGTATGATAAAAATACAAAGGATAGAGCCATGAATGTCTATAGTGGAGCTGTAAAAGTTGCATCAATTGAAGTCAAAGTGACAATAAACCAAACTAGAGGGTATCGGCATGCACAATGTAAGTCAAAGGATATGGAAAAGCATGCAATAACATTAGGAGCAACACAAAAATTAAATAAAAATAATTAGGGAATGAGCATTCATAATGTTGACAAAAAATACTAGGGAATAGGGATAATGCTTGATGGTTATGGCTATGGTTGTGTCATTACTGCTACTTTCACTATCCATTGGTTAGATAATTGTTCTTGTTCTTCTTATGAGATCATGGATGGAGTATGCGCACTAATCTACCCAAGGAACAACATTAATGGAACATAAAAAGAGAGCATTAGACCAAAGCTTAAAGGGACATTGGCAAATTTTATTTAAGAATATTAATTTTTATTGAATAAAAAAAAAACTACAGCAAAGTTCTTCCAAAGAGAGAATTTGCTATCAACTCAATTCTCATACTAATAAATAAAGATCAAAAATTTAAACAGAATAGTAATGTTACATGGTATTGAGGGGAAAAAATTTCATGTCACAAAAGCATAATGGATAAAAAGTGAAAATTACAATGAGCGCTCACCTGAGAGTGCATGCCTTCATCAGAAGCCCATAGTGCTTCTGTTTGGTCGTTATCGGACTCATCAAGAACATCAAAGAATTCATCAGCTGCATCATTCAGTTGAAGAAACGACCCGCCTGTGTTCAGATGTCTGGAAGGAGACTGTTGTGACTCTTCTGCAGAATCTGCACTCCTATTATTCTCACCTGTCGTCTGCACTTCTACCTTTACATGTTCATTTTCAGTATCTGGCAATCCTATCTCCCTTGCCAATTCACCTGATGAGTAATCAGAGTATGTGCAATTACCAAGTTTTGCTCGGAAGAACTCCCGCAACGCTACAAAGAAAATGTTGAAATGTATTTGTCAATCATGAGATCATTATACTGTGATAATCATATAGATTGTGAATATAAAAAAACAAATGATTCTCATGCCATAAATCATACCTGCAACTCTCCCTAGCATCCGGATTGTAATATACTTTGCAGATGATGTAAACATATAAGACCTCCAGAATTTCCAATCAATTGCAAGCATATGCTTTACAACTGATTGTTTTCCTTGGTTCACAGGAGATATTACATATCCTCCACCTACAGAAGAACATAAAATACTGTATGAACATGCATGCCAGTCAAATAACTGGCATTTGCCAGCACAACTAGGAAGTCTTCTGAAAAATTTCAAAGCAAAATATTAAGCATACATTACTTTTAAGGCAGGCACGAATATAGCCTCTCTCAGGTCGACAGTTTTGATGAAAAACAGAATGGTAAAGAAGTACTGCAACAAAATACAAATAGAGTTAGTCCATGGTTTATGCTTTATGAGCTAACAGTTGCATTATCTCATTGATGGCATTACCATATGTTCCATCATCTTCCCTCCTCCAGTAACGCCGTAATAACAAATCTCTTTTTTTCATTGCCCTGCAAATTAAATGAAAACACTGTTGAAAAGACACAAATAATTGTTGAGTCAATAACTTTTCTGGAGCTTTAGAGGTTTGGTATCTGACCATGGTAACCAATCACCACGCAATTTCTTGTGGATTATATCAGTGTGACCATCCAGGTGTTCAACCACTCTTCCTTCTAATAAAGAGAAATCCCATCTACAAGAAATTTCAAAGCCTAACTTTTAGAATTAGGAAATTCCAAAATATATTATTGCCTAGTATAAACGTAAGATTTATTTGCATGTGTCATGTCTCTTTCATTTCCATCCCTATTTTGCGAGTAGCTATCATCTACTTTCTTATTTATTAAAATCATAGTTTTAAATCCTAGCAGGATGTCCTATAGGATGCCGAGATGAGTTACCATATTAAGTATCAAGATAGGACCGTTCTATTATTGTCCCAGCATCCCAATCAATATGTCCTGAGACATCCGTTATCCCTATGGTTGGGATGGGGCAGAATGGTGGCACACCATGTTCTAAAAAAAAATCGAGATAGTCTCATCCTATAGAATTTAAAATCTTGATTAAAATAATTGATACAAGATTGCAAAATATCATTGCCATCCAATACATACTACTATGTTTTTTTTACACCTACTATTATTCAAAAGAAATATAATGCTACAATATCATTGATCATGTATAAAGCAGTGCATTTGGTCTTATATGCCACTACATGGGTTGCATTTGGCACCAACAGCATTTATCATCTTTTCGCATAGGTAAAAAGCAGAGTATGATGTCAAAATTTAAAACTGTATGCATAGCAGACTTGCAGTCTTACTCTGATCTTGATGGACCAAGGGACATTACTGTCCGGAAGATGGCCTCAGAAGTTGCATCAACCACGCCTACTGCCATTATTGCTGGATGATCATCCCAGTGCTGAGGAAAGGAGCATATTTAGTACTACATTGAAGACTCAAGACAATGGATATTTGTTGATCAAATTAAACAGATACCTTCCCATGAAAATCACCCTCATTTGCCTCTTTAAAAAGTCGTAAACCTGCAAGGAAAATTTCCACGAACTTAATAGGGATGTTTTGCTCCCAGGAGAAAGATGAGATAAGTATTACCATTTTTACAGCCAAATATCGTCCATGGAGAAGGTGCAATAACATCAGATGCCATCGGATCAGTGTGCACAGATGAATAAACAGTCCAGTCTAGCAACATTTTCATTGTTAGATACTTTAGCAAAAATAAAATCTAAGAAAAAGGTAACACTATAGCAATAACAGATTCAAGACAGAATTCTCTAACAATCAGAATCTTTGTGATTAAATAAATTGTTGCCAAAGTAACATTGACGTTTTTGAATTCTTCCCCGGGACAACAGAAAAAGATATCTTGGAAAATGACAGTCAAACTACAACTTTTAGCAAATCATAAATTCAGAAATATATAAAACAAAATAAAACATACCAATGGAGTGCAAAAGACTTCTCCCCTTTGTGCGACTCAGCCTGATATCCAAATAAATAAATAAATAAATAGGGCACTAATAACAAAAATCTTCAGCTGAACAGCATTCTGCTAGCAAGTCTTGATATTCTTATGCTACATGGCAAAGAAAATAATGACTTATTAATGTACACCACACATCATAGAACCATAGATGTGCATGCCATAGCTCTTATTGAGCAAGCTTGCAAAGCATATGGGGAGTACGCAAGGATGTCAAAATGGGACCATAGACTTTACAGATCAGCTAGTGGTACATCAGACTGGTGCAATACAGACATAGACCTTGATCTAAGCAACCTCTAAAGGACATCATATTTCTTCCCATGAGTACAAAGAATAAGGAAATAAAGGCCAGCATGATATAAAAGTTTCTTTTACAGATGATAAGAGAAACTTAACATATATATATATATATATATATATATATATATAACACAGATCTATATTCTTCTACCTTAATTGTTTGCAAGAAACTGTTACTATATTAAGACCTGGAGGACAATTATCTGGATAGCAAGTTAACACGCAGAGAACACAGACAAACTAATCAATAATGACATACAAGTGAAAAAAGCAAACAAGCATCCACAATTTAAAGTACACTAGGTTCACCCAAGAACAATGAGAAATCAATCTCAAATCCCTCGTTATCACAAATTAAAATGGCAGTTGGCAAGGTTTAATTTTTCTCAAAGGTATAGTTATCTACTTCCCTCAAATTAGACCATTTATCAAAGAAGAAAAGGATTGTTTTTGGTCTTCTTTACCCCCTAGCAGCCTCCTTGACCAGACTCCTCCAAAGGATGGTAAAGATCTTGCAAACTGATCTAAAAATTGACTACAGAGAATTTCAAAGGGGTTGTTGTATTCAAATTTAGCCTTAAAACCCACATCAGCTTTTAGTATCACTCAGGAAGGTATGTAAGGACTTTGTCATGAAGTTTCCATTGGACCCTTTTCTCTAACATCTCTTACATTCCCTACCAAACAAAGGGGTGCTAGGGTGGATGATGATCTATGATTCCCCAAAGACCCAACCTTCATAGAATTTCTAGCAGATTGAGCATCAAAACAGCTAATTCTCTGTCACCTTACAACAGCACTAAATGACAACTTCTTCAAAAAATAATAGACAAAGATAGAGAAAGTCTATAGTGGGAAGAGGTCATCTAAAAGCAATAGAATCTCCTTTTGGGCACCTTTCCTCACAACAAGAATTACAATGCAAGCAAGTCCAAAAAAAAGATTAAGAACACAAAGTTAAATGAATCATAGTGTAAATTAATGGTTTACTCTTTTTGATAATATTATCATGCTAACATATGCCTATCATCAAAGATGGAGATAACTATCACCAAAAAGACAGATTGAATCAAAGTCTGCAGTTTCGGTACTTGGTACCATGCTAACACCAGATCAGTATGGTACAGTACTAAACCATGCCAATAATGACATTTGCATACCAATTCGGTACCCATATAGCATTTTATGGTTTTTTTGAGGATTATTTTAAGATTTATGGATGTTTAAAATTACCTAGTGTACTTTCAAAGTTACCAATTAAGCTTCTGTTGGTCTCTCCAATTTTGTCCTTGCTCTCTTTTCTGCATGAAGCTGTCTGATGGAGGCCTACATGTGTAGGTAGAGCATTTTTCTTCTAATATTTGAGGCTCTTGCATGACATGCTTCTTTATTGAAGTTGAATTTTATGTCTTTGTTTTTTACAACATAAGTTGCATAAAATTGTTATCAAGAGCTATTTTTCTAGTCTATTCTCTCCCAAGGGACCTGAACTCCTCCAAACTGAGCAGGTGGTTCTGCTTTGTTCGGGCTGGTTTCGCCCAATTCACAACCTTTACAAAGACGAACACCCAAGCAGACCTGATACCATGCCACTTTTGGTGAAAAAGCTAAAGCTGTCCTGTCATTATCTAAATGAATAAAAGGAAACATATTTGTGAATAGTTCATAATTAATTTGTATGATGGAAAGGGAGGTTCTTCTGACCTTAGAGACTGCCGTCTTCTTTTAGAACAAGCCACAAAATTCTCTTCTTTGTTTGGGCACTCCTGCAGGTGAGAAAACAATGTTATATCACATTTTCAAGCAACATAATCAACTAAAAGAGTCAGCATTAAAACCTTCAATGCAGCTTCCATTAAGTATCGGATCCAGCTAGCTGCTTCTTCTGAGCTTCGAGCACCCAACTGCAGAAACAGATCTTCCTTAGTCCCCATTCATCATGAATGTAAATCAAAAACAGCAAATCACAACTAACAGACGGGTTTTAGCAACAGTAAGTAATAATCCTCCCACACCTTAAGTTGATCATTGTGGTTAGAAGAACTATAAAGTGTAAATACATAGAAAACCTGCAAAATGCCACCAAAATTCACAACTTATTAGCTCAAATATCGTAAAACTGGAAACTATATGAATGAACCACATAAATAGTGTATGAGACGGCAACGAAAAAAACCCTCATGGAAAATTTGGTCAAGGGTTGTCTCTTACACTTCTGTGTATGCTCGCTCTCCCATTGTCTGTAACACGTATGCAGGAGTCGATCATTGCACTTCTTATGGGATCCTGAGAATGCAAGAACACAGAATGTTTGAGTTTGGCCACCAGTTGAAGGAATATAGTTATCATCAGTGATCTCATATTCAAGGTTTTAAATCATGGAACGGATATCCTAGTCTCTCTCCTTATTTTCTTTTATTTCTTTCTTACTATATTTATTTTTTTCCTTATTTCCTTTCCTCCTCTGCCTTTTTCTTCTTCTTCTTTATTTCTTTTTTCCTTATATCTTTTCTTTCTTTTTCTTCTCCCTACCTTTCACTCTCTCCCTCTTTTACTCCTTTCCTTCCTTTCACTCTTTCCCTCTTCTCTGGACTTAAAACCTTATTCACTTGAAATTGAAACAGTTAACATGTTAGTTTTCAATCGTTAATCAGTCTCTTAGTTTCCTTTCAACCAAAAAGAGTTGTGTGAGACACGGGCAAGTTCTCACCAACTGCATGGATGCTATCATTCAAAATCAAATCTTTCCAACAGAATATACAACTAAAGATTCCTAAAAAGAAATATATTATCATACAGGACAACTCCCAATCAAACTGACTCATACTGATCTTTGAAAATGAATTTCCGCACCAATGACACACATGTTTCAGTCATAAAGAAAACCCTACGTATTTTTTCCTCAGTTTTTTTCTTCTTTTTTCTAATCGGTTGAATACTTTAAATTCTAATTTCAAAAAACCAATACACAATTTCCGATCTCTTTTGCGCAAGAATTGAATCCAAGAAAGTGGAACCGAACCAAGACTCAGAAAAGAATTGCTCTCATCATTCAAAAGAACCAACAAAAAGATCATCTTTTTCCAAAAAAAAAAAAAAAAAAAATTATCCAAATCAACCAGACATTGATTTCTCTTTAAATATCAAAAGAAAACCACAGAAAGACAAAGCATCAAGATTTGATCCGATATACCTCCCTCCTTGATGCGGGCACGGTCTTGTAGCAATTGAGGGTGTTGTCCTCGAGGACGAAGTAGCGCTTCCGGGAGTACTGCAGGCCGAGGCGATTGGACCGGATGAGGTAGAGCCACCCCTCCATCCTTCGATCACCCTCCGTGATACCCATTGGAGATCTCTCTCTCTCTCTCTCTCTCTCTCTCTCTCACGCCCCCTCTCTCTATCTCTCCCCTTTTAGAGCTCAAATTCTATGAAAAGATTCAAGCTTTGAATGTGCCTTCTTCTGCCGAGATGAGGCTGGGGAGGCCTCAACTCAGGGGCAGAAGAGAAGAGAAGAGAAGAGAAGAGAAGGGCGGAGTTCGGACGATGACAGCGAATCTAATAAACCAAATCCTCCCACGGGGGAATTTGATCGAGAGTAGAAGAGAACGAGAGAATTTATTAGAGAAAAAGGGAGCCCCTCCCTGCCTCCGACCCCCCTGTGAGGGAATCAGAGGACTTCTTTTTTTCCTTTTTTCCCTGTTGAGGGAGGAGGGGGAATCAGAGGACACGTCAACTCAATATTCTCTCCGCTCCTCTCCTCTCCTTCTAACCTCTCCTCTCCTTGAAATTTTCAAAAGGACACCTCAACTCAATATTCTCTCTCTCGCTCTCTCTCTCTCTTTCTATTGTTTTTTTTAAGGAAAAAGTGCCTGAATTTAGCGGCACATGAGACAAATGATGGGCAGGAGTTAAAAGTTTATTCAAAGCAAATGGCTTTGCTGCCCTCATGCTTCTGGCGAGATTTCTTTTGGATGGCTCCTCTTGAGTTCCAAGGGGATCTAAACTGGCTTGCCATGGTTGTTTCCCTTTGCTAAATTGAGGTTGGTTGTTGCTCTTTCTCAATTTCAGTTGCTTTCTGGGTAGAAATTAGAAAAGAATTCTCTCCTTCCTATGCCTCTGAAACTTTGCCAACCCTGATGAAACGAGGATCTCTGGACTTTGGCAATCAACGCATTTTGCCCGGAACGCAAGCCATCACTTTCATGTAATTTTCGTTTTTTCTTAGACAGCCAATAGAGAGTGTATCCAAGGAAAATGACAGGTGGACTTCAATGCTAAGGGCCAAGTCTTTACTCTTTCTGCTAGTTCTTCAAGGGTATCAAAATTACCCAAAGTATTGCCCAAATAATATTTTTTATACATTAAAAATTAACTATCATATTTATTAATTAAATAATAATATTATTATATATATATTTATTTATTTATAAAATATCAATTATTTTATAATAAATTATTTTATTTCAACCATAGTTTTTTTTTTCATGAATGTTACATTTTTATCCATCAAATGAAATGTTATATCAAATTTTTTAAAAAATTATTACTTTTAATAAAATTATTATCTAAACATAAATTTTTAATTTACTTTTTTTTTTTTTAAATGCATCAAAAGTAATAATGAAGAAATTGAGAAGCAATAATCGAAAGAAGGATTATAATTATAAAAAATATTTGAGAAAGAGAAAAAAAGATATTTATCTAATTAGTAAAAAATTAATTTAGCCATCTCTCAAATATGTAAGCCTTTCTTTTAATTTGTTAGATAAATGATAACTTGAGAACTTTTAATAACATGCTCATGATCAGGGATTAATGTTTAATCTCTGCAACAATGAAAGTTTTTAAACCATAATGCTTATTGTACACCATACAAAAACATATGGGCATAAAAAAGTATGGCGTCTCTTTCAAATAATTACTTTATTATTTTTTTTTGCTAGATTCTTGCCAAATCTTCTTATTAATCAAACTGTCACACAGGCGAAGCAGTTGAACCACCTAACCCGTTACTTTCCGATCCAAAATTGAAAACATTTCTTCAAACCTAACACCAAGAAATTGGAATAGATCCGGATGTAATTATTCTTAAGAGTCAAATTGAGCTGAGAGGAATAAACTAAGTTTGACAAAGATAGCAATGATAGGGCAACATAGAAACATGTGAGAAGGGAAGTGTGTGGTCCTGGCTATGGTTTGACTCGGTAAGCCCAATTATTAAAAATTAATATTCTGATGGGCGTTGCCTACAAGCCTCGGCCAAGATGAAGTTGGCTCCTTGAAGCTATGAGCGAGCATTGAAGCGTTGATATGGAAGCCCATACGCAATCAAAGCTAGGGGATTGAGTCAAGGACAAGAGGTTTGTTAGCATTAAATATTTATGTAAAGAAGCCTTTCACATAGAGATGGCAAAAATTTGATCCAATCCATTAACCTAGCTTAAACTCGTATGAAAAATTAGGGTTAGAATTTTTTTTTTTAAACCCCAAACCTAACATGATCTAAAAATTTTAGGATTGGACCTGATCAATCATGCGTAACCCAAATGATCTAAAAATGATATTTCAGTAAGATATATTTTTAATTTTATCTATTTAAATTTTAAAAATTTATGTAGATGGTATTATATAATTTTATGAATTATCAATTAGATTGTTTATATGTTTAATATTTTAATATTTTATATTCTTTGATATATAATATAGTTGATGCTCATGTGACTCCATAAATAATAAGATTAGAAGTATATTTTTTTAAGTTGAGTATTATTAAATGATTGGCATCAATAGTTTCAAACATCCTTAAAAAAGCGATAAAAAAAAAAAGTAGAATTAAGCATAACTTTGCTCTTTTTTATATATAAAATTAAACATATTTCCAACATTTGCTTATTTTATTTTGTAATCTTATTTATAATTTGATATTAATATTTATTTAATTTTAAAAATATACTTTTATGGACTATTGCTTAATCATATTATTTTTATATTTTATAAATTTATAATAATTATTTTTATTAGTGTCTAATTATGTTGCAATTTTGTGTTTATCTTTTTTAGTATTTAAAGTAACAAAGGGGTAAAAGAAAAAAAGAAAAAATTGAATTAATCATTGATAAATTACTTAAAAAAATAAAAAAAGCAGTGTAAACTAATTTTTTTTTAAAAAAAACTAAACCAATCCAAAATGACCTATAGGTTGACCCAATTCTGACCATTCAGCGTTAGGGTTTTAGCTTTAATGACCCGAATCCAAAAGTGATCTGAACCTGAAAATGACCCAAATTCGAATTCATTGGACTCGAAATGACTTGACTCAACCCAATTGCCACCTTTTGTTTCAGATCATTAATGGGTGGTAGTTTGGAAAAAACTAGTCCAAGGGATATGATCTTAGTCAACTTGAACGAGAATGCTCCTACTTCAATTCACAAAGAAAATCTTTTGTGAAATAGACAAACAGATCTTGTGAGTCGATCGGTGGCTAATTTTGATAGATTAAAAGTTGTCTTAAGAAAATAGTCGGCCAATAGAGGGGCAGCAAAGAGAGTCTTGAAAGATAGACTCCTAATAGATATATGAGAAGAAGATTTCATTCACTTTTCTAACCATAAAATCTTGACTAAAAAAAAAAATCTAAAACAATTATTGGAGGATAATAATTTATTCCAAGGAGAAGCTATATTGAAAACAAAGATTTAAAATCTCTATGACTTAAGAAAGAGATACAAACATTTCCTTCTTCCCTATGGTGGCTTCTACAAAGAAAAGGTGGAATCTAATTTTTTTTCCCTAGCTTGGGACGATGAAGTGATTTCCAACTCCTTGGAGATTGCTGTGATTTCCAACTCCTCGAAGATTACTTTGGCTTTTTATGACTTTTCAAGGAACTCTTTAGGAAATCTATTAAATGAGAGATAGATATTAAGTGGAATGGCTTTTTTTGACTCTTCCCTAGATCTTTTTTCTTTACCATAACCTTTCTCAATAGAAGAGATTAAAAGTGTCACCTTCTCTTTAAGAGATTCAAAAGCTCCTGAGCTAAATAGCTCTTCTATATCCCTTTTCCATAAGTTTTAGGAAGATGATTTCCAGGTTATTTTTTAAAGCTTTTTTGATAGCTCTCTTGATTTATCAAGCTCAACTTTGCTTATATCATACTTTTGCTTAAAAAAAGGATGGTTTAATTTTAGTTAGGGACTTTAGGCTGATCAATCTACTTCATAGTCTTTATAAGATTTTATCCAAGGTGTTAGCTTTTAGACTTTCGTCCTTTCTCTCTATAGTAATTGATAAATCTTAGTTAGATTTTATAAAAGGCATATCCATTATGAAGAACTTTCTTATGAAATTCTTGCACAATATAAGAAGTTAGGGGCAAGAGATGTTGTATATGAGTTGAATTTTGAAAAAGCATTTGATAATATCAATTAGGACTTTTTGTTCTCGCTAATGATGATGAGAGACTTCCCTTTCATATGGATTAGCTAGATCAAGGCTTCTTTTTTCTTCTTCCATTACTCCTTTAATTAATGATAAACCTAACAAATGGATGAAATGTAGGAAATGACTCGCGTAGGGCCACCTTCTCTCCCTTTCCTTGAGAAAGAGATATATCCTTCATTCTTGGAGATTGGCATGGGACTAGCTAATCCTTGCAACATGGTGGCACTTATGGAAAAAGAAGAATGCTAAAATTTTTACCTCTAAATTCTCCTTCCTTTCGGCCATTTCTCAAAAGATCTTATACTCGTTTGGCTCTTGGGGTTGATTTCCAATCCTTACCTGAAAGATCTTAATTGGTGATATTTTGTATATTGTAAAACCTCTTGTAAATAATTTTGATCAATAAATTAGAGATCTTGTCTTCTCTATTTTATAATTCAAAAAAAAAAAAAGAAAAAGTCAAAAAAGCAAGTGCTAATATATAGGGTCCTATTACATTGAGTTCTTTTAATTGCTTATAATAATATTTTTAAAGAACTATTTTCCTTTGTGACCATCATGTTTGGAAAAAAAAATAAAAAAATATAAAATATTACTTTAAAACTAAATAGATATTGTAACAATCTTACTGCTTCTATAGGAATAAAATGACTATCGTGACCTTGATAATAACCATGTATGCAAATAAATATCCATACATTAAAATTATATATATATATATATATATCATTCTACTCTCATGCATTGCCACCACATTGTAAATGCATCAAAACATGGTATCATATAAATTAGTTACATATACTCTTGATTTAGTATAGTATACTTCATTCATTTTGTTATAGATCTGATGAAGAGATGCAGGTTTTGCAAATAAAGAATACAAATATGAGGAATAACATAGCAATCCTTGTAACTTATTGGGGTGGAGTTTAAAAGGTTATCCAAGAGTTTGCATTGTATAAAAAGAGATCATAAGTTAAAAGATTTGGCATCAATTCTCAAACTATTTCTAACCAACCAAAATTCGTCTTAATTGGAGCACTCCTTTCAAAGAAGGGTGCTAAGTTCAACTTAATTTTATTTGCAACTGACACAGAGTCGGTTTTTTTGGGCTCAAATCTAATTATTATGTTGAACAACGCAACTTCTTCAAATATTTAATTCAACTTCACTTCCTGGCCTTTGCCCTTGTGCAAGGTAGCATGCTAACCTCTGTCTTGTACAAAATTGGTATGGAACAGTGTATGATTTATTTATTTTTCTTGTCATAATAAATTTTGATCTGTGTGTAAGAAAATAGAAGTGGTATCATGCAACGCTATATAAGGAGAGACAAAGGTGATAAAAATTTTTCTAATTGATTGGTGCAACTAGTTACCGATAGTTTAATTTTTGAATATCTTTCTCTTTTGAAATAAAATTTATATTTATAAAAAAGATAATTAATGTTATTCCAAGCTTTAGTTCCTCTGCTGGCTAGCTAGTCTGTTGAAGAAATTTGTTGTTGATTTAACAGAAGAGTAAAGATTAGATTGACTTATTATAGAGGTTCAAAAATATTGAGAGACTATTTTTATAGTGTAATTTAAAAATGGTTGTGAGCTTTACTTATCAAAATTTAAGAATCAATAATACATTCTCTCCTCCCTTAAATTATATGATCTTTTTACTGTTTATAACAAGCGTAATTTCGTTTAAATATAAAGTTTTATGAATATTAAATTTTAAATTTGGATAAAGAAGAAAGATTGGAGTATATTGAGGGTCAATATAAAATTACAGTCCCACCGTATAACAGTAATGGTGTTTTGGGTCCCGTAGCCATGCTGCAGGGTAGTATGGGCAAGTATCTAATTCGAAAGCCTAGGGTATCATTGGGACCTTTGTCGCATTCCCACGCTGTCCTGTGTCACATTCTCCTGAGAGGATTTAAGGTTGTTAGGTGGGAAAGGGATGATTTTTTTTTTTTTTTTTTTTTCCACCCAAAGCTCCATCTGAGGAAAAAAAAAAATAAAATCAAACTTATATTATTACCATCTGTAAAGTGAACGACTGTGAGGTCCTACTAGTACTGTACGACCAGTGTTGGTGGACGGAAAGGTCTCTGAGTTGAGCCGGGTGGGAAACAGGGAGGAAGATGGGCTCTCTCTCTCTCTCTCTCTCTCTCTCTCTCTCTCTCCAATAAAAGGTTTGAGTTGGCTGTCTTATTATTGTTAGGTTCCCATCTTCCAGCAATGGGTTAAAGACAAAGTTGTCAGGTGCCCTGTATGGTGGCCTTACGTTGTCCTCCTCCTCTCTGCTACCATATTTATTCACCCCACCCATGGCTCAAACTTCGTGCTCGAACGTTCCATCTCTTTGTATATAGATGTAATTTGAGTGTCCAACTGATATCCCAATCCATCAAAACGAAAGTAAATACAGATAGTGGAGAGATCAGTATTCAATCCATAAATAAATATTTGATCCAATAAATGATATTTCATAAATAATTAAGGAAAACGAGTGCTTACATATTTACATGGCATTGATTTAGTTGATCTTTTAGTTAGTAATACGTTTGATTTGAATGGCTTAATGAATGGATGAAGAGAATATAAGAGGTAGCTGCTGCCTTTCGGATGGGCAAGAGATAGGTCCCCGTTATAATAATGTATGATAAAGATATTGTTTGGTTAAATGCCCCCGTTGATGCAAGTGGTGTCGATCAAAATTTGGTTAGGTCACGGGATGCCTTTCGATTATTTAATGCATGGCCTAACGATGGACTTTGCGCAGGAGATGTTTGCCCAAATGCGTGATCAAGAAACCGATACGGCTTGCGATCTTTTTCGACGAAAGGGAGAGAGAAAGAGCTCGTGATCAAACGGTATAGCCATGGGCCAAAGGCGGGCCGGACACAGGGTTCTGGTCAGCGCAGTGTAGGGAAGGAGTGGAACCAAGCACTCGGCGCGGCCAATGGACGATGAAAGAAAGACCGAACCTGGTCAAATGGCTTGCCGGAGCCCACCCGGCACAACAAGCGCAAAGATAGAATAAAATTTACAAGTAAAACCACTTGTGGAAAGGAGAGAGAGAGAGAGAGGATGTTGCATCCATTTGGTCATCAAGCTTTCACTCAAATTTAATTTTAATTCTCAAAATAATTCAAATTTTTATATTTAAAAAATATTACATTTCTAATGTTTTATTATATATAATCAATTAAAATTAAAATTAAAATTAAGATACTTTAGCTCAATTTTTTTTATTATTATTATTATTTTTAACTTTAGTGCATATTTAGCTGCTGCTCAATGATGAGGTTGCATGCATGCATGCATTCATTGCCTAAGTCGGCGCGCTGCTCACAGACAATGGAGCTAACCCTCAAAGAAGAAACTAATCACCTCCATGAGGTCTACCGTTGATAACTTGAAATGCATGCACCGAACCTAATGATCAACACCACAAGGTCTGCGACACACCTTCGTTTCATCTTTTATAATTTTATTCATCGCGAACCTCTAAGTTCTCTCGTGTTTATGCTTTGGATTATTGCGTCATTAAGCTCCAGGTTTTGTTGTAAAATATCGATTAAAATAATGTTAAAGGCGCCAACAACGATCGTTCAAAGTGTCAATTTTCAGGAGAAAATTAACGGTGTTTGGAAACAAGGGACTGGAAGGTCACATGTTACTGAGATAATTTAGATGACTGCTAGTTGGGCTTCACCCATCAACAGCCACCAACAACTTGCTCATCTATGATAGAAACACCTTCGCAATTATTGAGTACCTAAAAAGTGGAACCACTTGGTTATCCGTAAAACCTCCGCAATTTTTTTAACTCCCAAGTGGGTCAGCATCACCTACAAGGCCTAGCCTCGTTTTGGGTCAAGTTTTCATGGTTTTTGTTTTTATAATTGTTTTTCTTCTTACATTTTCTTAATTAAACAATTGACTTAAACTATTCTGACTGATTTAGATTTGTTCTGACCCAGTTTGACTATTTTACAAGCTAGGTTTAGGTTTAAATTTTGTACTAATATACTGCATTTGGTACTACATAATGAATAGGATTGGATTGAGAATCTAATCCAATCCTAAGTTTTGACAACTAAAAGAATGATTTGGTAATCTATATGCCTCGCTCTTCATTTGGTTCGGATTTTGGTTGGATGTAACTGGGCCTAAGCATATTACTTTCTCTCTTAATCGAGGGTGAGGGTTTGCTAGAAGCCTGATAATTTATATTTAAATTTGGAAAGATATGATGCTGAGTTTAGAAATTTAGAATGCTTGAAGAGCTTCATAAGAGAGAAAATGTCATAATGATCAAGGTTTTTTCTCACATGATATGATGTTTGTGTAGCCTAATGTGTGCATCTTAAATTATATAGCCTGTAAGAGTGTAGGCAAAGAAGCTTCTGAACTGTGAACATCATTTCGATGTTGGTCATAGACATAATAAGCAAGGCAATGTCGCCAAGTTACCCATTAGCACTCTAAGGTCCTTTAAACAATCAAGAGACAGCTCATGATACTGGGCACAAGTTGAGAGTATAATGATGCCTGCGTCCATTGTTACAGGACTATGATGCTAACCTCACAGCATGGACCCAGTCAAGTGTCTCCTTTGGAACGCAAGTGGTATTTAAATAAAGAAAAGAAAAATGACACAAAGGTTTTAACATGATTCAGCCAACAATTTTATAAATATAAATAGAAAAATCTTAGTAAGACTATTAAGAGGCTATTTGAAGTTAGAGGGATCAAATTTTTATGATAATATTTTGTTTCTAAAAAAATACAAAGTCATTTGAAATACCTGCATTTAGAATGAAATACAATATTCTATGAAAAATAACTTTCAAATGTTTAGTATAGCGACAAATGTTAGTATAACAATGCAAAAATATAGGAACATTAGCACATGACAATAAAATTCCAGTAACACCCCCATCATCATAGCTAAGTTTACTTAACTAAAATTTTTCAATTGAAATAATAACATTGCAAATTATCAAAAACTAACATGACTTAATGGAAGCAATAAATTTTAAGCACTCCATTAAATAATACATACCATGTAAAAAAAAAAAAAAGAGGTATGATCTATCTTTATTATACTGAAATTGAAAATACATCTAATCACCTAAAAATCAAGTATTGAACATGTTTATTCAATTACAGATCCATCTCTACTAATTTTTATTTCACCATTCATATTCAAGTACATAGAGATTAAATAGTATAATCTAGATGCAAATTCTTTTCTTCCATTCCTTTTTGTTTTTTTTCCTTTGTTAGATGAACATGCACTTAGGTTTTTGATTATCAAGCCAAATAAGTGGTCTGGTAAAAGATTAAAAGGTGAAGGACATTTTTGACAAAAAAAAAAAATTCAAATCAAAGATTAATAACACCCTCACTTGTTAATACTATATTTTCAAAATTAGATGCAAATGAAATTTCTAAAAAAAAAAATTATTCCCATATTCTTCGCACTTGAAATGAAGTAATTTTAATAAGGGCCAATTGACACAGGAATTCTGCACTCTAAAATTTTTTACCTTTTTTTTGTTAAATGTTGGCGAAATCATTCAATAAATATTGTTTCTCTTCTATCTTGAATGTGATATTGAGCTACTGATAACTTTTTATTACATGGTTTGAAGAAGTGGCTATGTTAGACTTTTGTGAAATCCAGCTCTTTTTATTAAGTCTGCAGTCTTTGGATGGGCCAAACAAGAAAACATCTAGAGATTATTAACGAATGACAATGATATAAGCTCAATTGACAAAAAACAAAAAAAAAAATGAAACACAGTTCTAAAACATTTAAAATCTTCCTATTCCTTCAGCCACTATACGGGACAAAAACTTCACCATGAAAGAGCCCCTCTTGTTTTCTTTTGAAGGTGAAAAACTATGCAAAAGAGTTCTTGGCAGCTGCGGTAACCCCGTCTACTTTTTTGGTCTCATTGCCATCTTTATCTTGATGATGCCCCAAACTTTTCGTGGCCAAAAGAGGGGAGAACAGAGAAGTGTTCTCTTTGTCTGCCATCTACAGTAACACAAAAAGGAGACCAAATCTGAGTTATATAGTGTACAGAGGTAATAAAACAATGTGAGTATGTGTGTCCTGAATTCTTCTAAGACAATCAAATTTCTGGTTATTAAATAATGTGAGTAAGGGTGCCATGAAACAAGCCGGGTGGCACAACCGTATTTTTACTAAGGCTGCAAACCATTTGAGCTGTTCGAGAACAGCTCGGGATCAGCTTGATGATATGTTGTTAGAGCTTGTCAAGCTGAGCTCAACCAGATTCTAGAGCTTGGCTTATTGAATGTTGAATGCTTGCTAATTGAGGTTAATTAAAAAGAATCTGTTAACCTCAGCTCGAATTTGAGCTGAACTTGATTAGACCTGCAATATAGTGAGCCAAGCCTGAGTAGCCCACTATTCGGCTCCACTTGGCTTGTTTGCACCCCTAGGAAAAATAGAAGATTTTAAGTAGCTCCAATTATGAAAAGTTGAATCAGGAAGTTAGATATGAACATTTTTTAATCGTAACAAAGGTGCGATTTATGGGATGAAACAAACCTGTGAGACAGGCAAGGCATCATTGACCGATTTCTTCTTGGTCTCACGTACACAGAAGTAAGAGTACAGAGCCATGCCAAAGATGGCAATGAGGATGCCTACGATGTTCCTTGCTGTGAAGGGGTCATGCAATAGGATGTAGCCAAAGGAGAGGACAAGACATGTTTTCAGGTGGCCAAGCACTTGGTATGTCACTGGGGACGTTGTCCCAATCACCAGGAATGTGCTGAAGTTTACAGACACCGCAATCAAGCAAGATAGGATGATGAATCCCTACAGACGGTTCACCAAAGAATTTCAGTTCTACAGGGTATTCAAAAATGCATGCATGGCAATGTTAACAACATATAACATGATTAACTATTTGCATAGAAGAGTAACTAACAATATCTAACTGACTTAAGCATTGAAGAGTACTAATTATCTTAAAACCATGATGCTATTACAGTAATTTACTCATAAGATGATACAGGGGATACGGTCACTTGCCCATTTCCCAACATTTTATGGTGATGTTGCTTCGGTGTGTGCAAAATCAAGGAAAAAAAGGTGAAAACACACCATAGGTGGTGTATCAATTTATCACTTCAAAAGATGAAAGGAATAGACTTAGGATATGGGGGAAAAAGAAAATTTAAGCAAAATGTCCATGGTGGAAGAGAAGCATCACATTTCACATGCAAAGATCTTTTTGTTCCTTCTTCCCAAGTCTTCATTTATCTACGTTCAGTATTAGCAGGGACACCAGAGTGACTTCTCTCAGGAAAAGGGCTACATAGTTATGCTTCCATAAAATGATTAGTTGTTCACCACCAATTTGTTTGAAAAGAGGGGCAATAGTTAAAAAGTATGCATATTCAATGTCATAGATGCTGATTACGGTCCAAGTATAGACTCATGAAAGGCCATGCTATGCGAATCTGCAACATGTTGAGCACTTTGCAAAAAAGGGGACATAAAATTAACAAATTAGCATAGAAAAATCAGAATAATCTAACAAAGAAAAGGCATGAACAAATCAATGAAAATATGTAGGCGTGCATGCATGAGCCATTTGACTTGCACTAGACCTACGTGAATGCATGCATGAACATAATATAATCAGCATCATATAATCATTCTTCTATGCATGATGAACAATGGAATGCAAGATGCATACATGGATGTGTAGTGCGCAAAATGCAAGGGTGGATGTATGATAGCATACCAAAACGACAGGAGAGTAGCTGTAGGCAAAAACACTGCGCTTGGTGAGCATCTGGTCCACAAAAGGGCCAGTGACGAACAAGATAGCCGCCTGGTAGGGTGAGGACTGGTAGAGGAGCTGTGTGGAGGAAACCTTCAATCTCTTCTGTATTGTGTTTGTCATCTTTCATTCAAATTAAGGGTTAAGAAAGGCACGCTAATATCATCACACATGGTGCTCATGAGATACTGCACCAATTTTCCATGTGGAAGAATCATGGTCTAATTTATATATAGCTAAAATAAAGGGGAAAAAAGAAGATGCAAACAGGCCCACTGCCAAGATGTTCAACTCTGTAGGTTGAATCACAGTAACAGAGCGTAGCCTGCAGTATCTACTAAGAATTAAGCAAACTGTAGCTCTAGTTAAAGCAAGTCGAGTGGCTATGGTTCTACCTGTGTGCAACTTCAGTTACTCAGTTACTAGCAACCAAGTAGGGATTCAATGCAGGATACAATTTGGCCAACGCATGTAGTAGCAATGGCTAGGAGGGAAAGAATGGAGCCGAGAAGATTAAGCTGGAGATCGGTGACCGATGCAATTCCAACTCCAACAAGCAAGACCAGAAGAGAGAGTTTGATACTCTGGCTGCAAGTGATAGCAATTTTAGCTTCTCAAATAATAGCATTAGGTTTAATTAGATTATTTGCAACAAGCTTTTCTCTGTCAGGCCTACATCTGGTTCAAACTTTATACATTAGGTTCACCATGGAACCCACACCTCAGTTTAGATCTCAAATCTAGCTTGGATTAGAACTGAAGGTTTGGTCCAACTCAGGTGTATGTCAATTTAGTTAAATAGCAGCTATGCATTTTGAAATTGGGAACCTACTCAGTTTAGATAATAGTTTAGAAAACTAGACCGTACCAGATTATTGACCCTAAACCGAGTAGGATTAAAAAAGAATTTAGGTATCTGGTCCCCACTAGTTTAAAATTAAAGTTTTATCAATGTTGTTGTTCTCACCGAACTATAACTTATTTGAGCTAGGTGATCAAGATACTATTTCATTCAATCAAATTAGGTCCATACCATCAAGACTTCAGCTATTATGCTTTTTTATGATTTTTTTTCAAAAACAAAGCCTCAATCTCTACTGTCTAAGTCCACCATATAACACCCTTAGGCCCTCGGGCCCTTATATATGCTCTTGAAGTTTGGATTATTTATGGCACCATCCATAAACAGCCAAAAGCATTATAGAATTTGCCTACCATCAAATTTCAATGTGAATTGGGGAGGGACCAAATAGCAAGGTATAAGATAATAATGGGCACCATGGTGACTGCCACATGGCAAAAAAGAATAACAAAATTACTGACATTGTTAGGTTGCTGGCCTAAACCTTACGACCCAGAGACCAACTGCATCAGGTTTGGACCTGAAGGCCTTTCCAGATGCACTTGGGGCCAGGGATGCATCACAGACAGCCTTTTCTTTATTTGTTAGGGGCAAAAAGAAATCAGGTGAAAAGTGGAGTAACATCCCCAAGTGGTCGTACGACCTGAATTTTTTATCAAGGAAGGCCGTCTCCAGCAGCACCGTGAAGGGTATGATAGCGAGTTTAGTCATCTGCACCCACATCAACACATAATTAATATTGATTATTTTTTCATTGCATGAAATTAGAACGAAAGAATTATTATCATTTGACTTGGATGATAAGCATTGGGTGTGAAGCAGCACTAGCCTGGTAGAATCCAATAGAGTTGAAGCCAAGGCTAAGGTTGAGGAAGCCAATGGAGCTGCCATTAAGCAAGCCAAAGAGGACCACCGTCCTTCCATCCATAAACTTGGGCTCAAACAAGTGCAGGCGCTGCGCAACGTGGAGTGTGGAGAATGTAACCATCAGATGCCAGCTTGTCAAGGTTGTTGCTGCCCACATTCAAATCCACACCCAAATTAGACCAGTGAAACTCATATCTATGCACTGCAAAGTGGGTGAATCCCAGAACAAACTCGACCCAAACTGTGACATAATTTGTTCACAGAGTTGGTAACAGAGCTTTCTTTTTTTTTTGGGATCAAACTGCGTTGACTCATGTTAAATCTGTTTGGGAGTTGAATCTTGATCTAAGACACAGGCCTGACAGACTGTCCTTGACTTCATGGACGGACCAGGTCTAAGTTTGGTTGTGTTTCACCTGTTTGCGAACGGTAACTCAGTTTTGGAGGGGTATGTCTCTGGAGAAATTGGCCTTATTGAAACCTTAGATCAAACTCATTCACATAACAGTATCACTGTGACCAGGCCTAATTCATGTCAGATTAAGGCCAAGTTTCAGACATGACATCATGAACGACTGGACTTTGTTTAAAATTTTACAATTTGGACATGGCATGGCTAGCTCTTTTGTTCATAAGCATATAAAAGTGGATGAGAGAGAGAGAGAGAGAGAGAGAGAGAGAGAGAGAGGCAAACCAAAAGGGAAGCCAAGGGTGCTAATGAGAGCCTTGTTGCAGATGACAATGGCAACAGAGGATGCAACTGAGAGAGCAAGCGACCCAATCACACCCAGCTGAAAGCCTGATCCTGCTGACATCTCCTCCGGTCTAAGCTATAATCCAAATAGCTGTGGTTACACAAAGAAATAATGATTTTAGTTCTTTGTTCAGTGCCACCTCTTTGCTAAGTCTGGTTTCAAATTATAGCAATATAATTTTTGAGTGCAGACTGGTTGTGTCCAATTGTAACAACTGGGCTACAGAAGTAAAAATTTCAGGCTTTAGAAGCATATAAATTACAACTATCATGTGTAACCAATTTTGAATAAGAGACATGTCAAAAGGAAAAATAAGAAACATCTACATGAAAGAGATACCATCAAAATTATCAAGATAAGATCCCCAAATTATAGGCTGTCACAGAATTCTTAAATTATTAATATTTTTCAATCAATAAAATGATATTTAAATACATTTCTGAATAATCAAATTATTCATGAACCACTTGATAATTCACCAATTTTGAGAAAAAGATGCTGAATCTACTTGGACCAATTTCCTTACCTCTAGGACAGAGTTTGAAGTTTCTTTGTATATCCAGTTGAACTGGGTGAGTCACGAATTTATTATCTTTTTTCATGCTGTCTAAGTGTGAAGAAACAGTGGATAAGCCAAAATTATACATGGCCAAATACATCTACTTAAAATTGCGTATGAACTAAAGCAAAACTAGGATTAAATGATGCATGGTGTCAAATATCCACAGGCATGCCGTTCGAGGTAGCCATATGCAAGGTGAACTAACTACCATCTAACTAAAGAGTGTAACTTGGATGGGATCAATCCAAGTCCAACTAGACCCATGATTGTTTGAGTCAAGTTCGTCTTATTTATTGATTGCATAACATGGTTTGGTTTGGGTTGAAAGCCATCTCTACCTTGCAATCGTTTTCTATAAAACCAACTTGAATTTAGCACTGCTACATCTCACTCCATCCAATCCTCATCCAAAGTTGTCGTCCCCAACCAATTCACATTAATCAAGCACACAACAACATGACTGCATATTCCTTCAGCATTATTGAAATATGCAAAGATTTTTAAAAATTTCAATTCAATACTCAATTCATATAAATAAAATTTACAGAACAAAATTAAAAACTTCAAAAATATCATCCAAGACCGGCGAATCAACGTAACACAATATGACAGTCGCCAACAGCAGCAAGGAATATATCGAATTTAACAGAATAAATTAAGTTTATAATCTCACTCCCAAATGACCAAATATATTAACGGAAGGGCAAGTGAATGAGAAATAACTTCCTCCAAAGAATTTGCTAACTCCATAGAATTCGGACATCTCACGAATAACCGCAAATTAAAGTTTCTCCGAGTAATAATTCATCTTCGATAAAATACGGAAAGAAGGAAAAAAAAAAAAAAAAAAAAAACAGAAAAAGAAAGGAATGAACAATGGAATCCAAATTACCTTAGATATTCCGAGACTCTCTTCCTCTCTCTCTCTCTCTCTCTCTCTCTCTCTCTCTCTCTCTCTCTCCCGTTCGGCGTCAAAGCTGGAGCAGCTTCCGGTGACACGGACGGACGATATCGCGTGAGATGACGAGGGATTAGAGAAAGAAGGGGCAAGGCTGCTTCGCTCCGCCCCGCCCTACGCTCTGATGCAATGGAGGAGCGAATGCGTCCATTTTTATTTTCAAGCAGCGGAGGGTAGGAAATGGGTCGGCTTCTTGTCGCCGTTACCGATTCCCGCCCCGGGGTTGGTGGGGAGGAAGAGCACACGGCGACAGCCGTCATCCACCAATTCCAGGTGACAATTTTACCCCTACTTACTTAAGCGGGCCCGAGAATGATGTAGGCCCAGTTTTGGGCCGTCATTTGTGAGCTTGGGCCGCGGTTAATCGGTATACATCTCTACTTGTTTCTGATGCGGTCCCGCCAAATATGAAAGCATAGCGGAGAAGATGTGGACTTGGAAAATGTCTCCATAAAATCGACAAGATCACAAGAGTATGAGGGGACGGACATACAGCATACAAAATTGGACATTGATCTTCATAAATATATATATATTTTTTAAAAAAAATAAAGTTGCATGTCTTTTTTATTTTTCAAAAATTTTGCCTGCACAGCATATTTCCTTTTTTTTTTTATTTTAAAAAATCAATCTTGTTATTTTGTTTACACTTTTATCCCCAAACTCATGGATACACTCTAATTCCTGGACTAAACTGGGGTTGGAGTGCATTGGTTCGGAATTTAAAACCGAGCTTTTACTACAGAACTATAAAAATGGACTGGACTTTAAAAGAAGGGCTAGTTTTATAATTGTGTTGATTTTTGAGCACAATGCCACTCGGACTGCACAACGATGCATTCAAAACCAATGAAAGACGCAAGCCTCTTGGTTAACAATCTCACCCACATGTGAAACTCAGCAAGAGATAAAAGAAACTTCGACTGGGGCACTCTAGATTTCAACGAACTTTTGACTGTGATTCTCTAACCATTTTAAATTATTTAACATCATATATTTTTTAGAGTATTGATTTGATTCCATCAACTAACTGGGTTAGGTAATCCTGACGAGATACTGGATAATTTGTTCTTTTGCATAGAAAACCAGTTGAAAGAACCTTGGTATCGTCGAATAGGTTTCCATGCAAGCTTTTGCCTGAAAGCCTAAAGAAATGGAGGCCTGGAGAAGGGGAATTTGTTCCCAAAGGACAACAAACCATCTAAGAGGGGTGATTTTGCTTTAAAAAAAGAGTAAGAGGTATAAGAAATGGCGTTCCTTTCCATGCAAGCTTAGAAGGTGGGGTGGTTGATAGAGCTTGAACTTTCTGGGAGAGCAAGCAAAGGCAATGGACCAACAGCCAGGCAAAGTATAAGGGCGTTTGGTGAAGCTTAGAACTCACTCTAAAAGGAAGTCTCAGTACTAATCTGCCTTTTTTGGTTCCATTATTCCTTAGATATTACTGATACCTTTCAGAAGGTATCATGACACTGCGAGACGTCCAGCTAGCTTGAAGTAAGCACGGCCATCATATGGGTCTCATGGCTGCAGTTAACCTATGGTTCATATGGTGGATAGAGAGAGGTAAAGACGAACTATGGTGCGTTAACTGATTAATGCATTTGATGTTCTCGGCCATGTTTGCACCAAGTCTGTAAAACCCTCGCTGTAGAAAGAGGGGACGATGCATTTGCTTGCATGAATGGACGTTGGAAACTTATTTTGGTGCATGGAATACTGTGTTGAAATCTATTTAAAATTAAAAAAAACTAAGAGAGAGAGAGAGAGAGAGAGAGAGAGAACTCTCGTTTAGCAAAGAGGCAATCATATGCCAATGGTCCTTGCCGGTTACCTTAAAATTAAAAACAAAAAATAAAAAGAATGATGTTTAGATAGCCATTTACCTCAAAATATTTAGATGAGCACAACATTTTTGTTTTAGTGATTTTCAGAAACCTTATTGATTGAAATATTTGGAGAAAGGAAATGGAGGATAGCAAAATGCAAACCTTTTAACTGGGATAACAAAATGGGGAGAAAAGAGAAATGGAGAGAAGAAAAGAGATATGGCGGGAACCAGATACCTTGAGTTTACTCGTTTATCCCCAAAAGGAAGAGATTTTGAGAGAGACAAAGAAAGCAAATTCTAATGCTTTCATTTTTAATTTTGCAAATAAAAAGTTCTCTAGTAGGAACTAAACAAATAATTTAAAGTATAGTTTCCTCTCTCATCAGTGACGTACCTCGATGTAACGGAAAGAGAGTTTTTTTTTTTTTTTTTGAAAACAACAAAAGAGGAGCATTACTTTAGGAAGACCAATTCCTGCCCATCAATCCGGACCAAATCACCAAGGGATGAAGAAAAATTTGTAGTCCTTGTTGCACTCTAATTTGTTAGAAAATCAATAACTTGATTTTTTTTTTCCTATAGATATGTTAACAAAAGAACTTTGGAGTTTTAGAAGCTTGATCAATTAAGTCACAAAGCTAAGAACGTCAATAAGATGTACTTGCTACCTTGCACCGATGAAATCACTATTACTAAATTCCCTTTCAAAATAAATTTTGAAAGTTTGATATCTTTGAATGACAGCCTTAATATCATACCATACCATACTCTAGTTAACTAAGTAATGAGTACCAGCATTGCATAAACTCGTATAATAGCTAAAAAAATAAATGGTCAGCATGGTCTTGAATAGTAAATCCCATACTCGCTCCATCTATATGAATAGATCCATCAAAATTAATTTTCAAGAAAGCTAGCTGAGAATCACCTTTTCAATTGTTCCTTTGGCATCATTATTTTTCTTTTTGGGATTCTTTTCCTTGTTTTTGCTTACCCTACCTCTTTTGAAGGTGTGTTTGAAGGTAGGGGTATTGTTGGAAGGGGATTGTTGTATGTCAATTTCACTCTAAATATTCTTATTCCTGAAGAAGGCGTGCCCCTTTGGTAAAGGGCTTCAGGGCTAAACCAACCAATTACAGTAAGTTTGTATAGAGTTTTCAAGAGTTTTTAACTATAGTAGTTCTGGGGAAAGAAAAGGGGATGAAGTTTAGGCGTAGCTGTACCGTTCTTCATTTAACATACAACATGTGTGTTATTATTCTATGTTAACATACAACATAGAGTTTTCAAGAGATTTTAACCATAGTAATTCAGGGGAAAGAAAAGGTGATGAAGTCTAGGCATAGTTGTACCATTCTCCATAACATACAACATGTGTGTTATCATTCTATTAAAAAACTAAAAAAAAAAAAAATACTAAAACTCCTAATATTTTTAACTTAAGCCCAACATCATCTTTACTTCTTTTTTTTTTTTTTTTTTCATCACTCACGTCCTTTGAATTCATCAAAATAGACAACATATCAATTTCATTAAAATATAATGCTAATAACTATTAAAATATAATGCTTATAGTCTGAGTTAAGGTCAAACAGTGATAACATGCTTACTAATATAAAGAGTTACATATTAAATTGGTAATTATATTCATATTATAAATTTAGATGTGCTAGTTCATCGGATAAAAAAATCTTAATTTTATACATTTGATTACTGCTCATGATTAAATAGAACATATGGGCGTATTCTGATTGTAGTAGTTTACGTTAAAAAAAAAAAATGATGATAAGATAAAAGCTTTTATTTGTTCTAATGGTTGCTTTATAAACTTAAATAAAGGATATTTTTTATATTTGACTATCATGAAATCTTTTCAATTCTAGCCTTACATTTTTCTATATTCCAATTCCAGAGGTTTGAAATCTCTGATATATAGAGTTCGTGGATGAGTATTAAGAGGTAACTATTTATTCTATCTTTTAACTCTGAGATCCTCAAATCCCTTGTCTTCATGGAAGATATGAAGGTAGTGTTCTTAGACCATCTTAATCATTTTTGAGGCAACATTTAATATATATTGTTTAGTTATGATGGGGGTTTTGGTTACCATGTTTATTTATGGAAGAGTTGGTTGGTCTAGAAAAGCAAAGGTAATTTTGGTCTAACTCAAAAAAGAAAAGAAGTTATGGCTGGGAGTTGAGTGAATTAAGACTTGAAAGTAGCTGGATGATAAGAATCTAGCCAAAATTAATGGGCAAATGCTTTGAAATGGTGGGAGTGATGGTGAAGATTTGAATATTTAGGTATATATTTATATATTGATTTTTTTATTTTATATAAGTTTGTGTTCTAAATATGATTATTTCTTCATTTATAATTTTATAATAGTTATCAGAGAAGTAGGAGGGTGCCAACTCATTTAATCCCATACTCACTATGATATATGATGCATCCTATAATGGGACATCATATTCAACATGCGTGAGTTTAATCAATTGGTCATTGGATTGCTTTAAAGATGAATTGTATCTTTATATGTTAGTGATGGTTGGTTTGTTAGGAGTTGGTTTGGTTTGATATTATAAAAGCAGGTTCATTAAGAAGAGCTATAGTTACTAGGTCTCAAACTATTTTTATTTATGCAATAATATATGATTTGTTATATGGTTGGTTAAGATTGAAAATAATTTTAAATATGATACAGAAACGAATAGTATATAAATAAATTTTACGGTTTAAAATTTTAAAAAAAATTGAGACATCTATTATTATCCTTCTTAATTAAGATTGCTTAGTACTATAATTTTGAATAAGCATCGTTAGTATTATATTCTAATAAAATTGATCTGTTATTTATTTTAATAAATTTAAAGGAGATGAGTCATGGAAAAAAAAAAAGGACAAAGATACTTCTTCATTTAAGTTAAAAATACATGAGATTTTGATATTTATTTTTTTTTAAAAAAAATGCCTTCTATTGCTTTCAGCGAGTCTGCCTTTACGGAAAGTTTAAAGCATGCTATTTTTTAAATAGAATAATGATAACTCGCAGAAGTAGGGAACTATAAGAAATCATATTTAAGTTTTGTTTAAAAAATAAAAAAAAAAAACGTTAAAAAATTTTTTTTTCTTGGAGGCATCGCTCCAATCGCCCTTTTTCATTTAACGGCGCGCTTAATGCAGCTCACCAGATGAATGATTTTTTTTTTTTTTTTTTTGGGTTAATAACGGAAGCGAAGGGCCCGTCTCAGGGCCAACTAATAATATATAAATTATGGGTCATCCGTTTTGTACATTGTGGTGATAATTCCATGCATCGGATGATGCCATAATCAAATACAAGGGACTGGAATTCTGTCCGCATTAGAGCCGGTTTCGTCAGAGACGCTATAAGTCGTCGCCTACTTTAGTGATAACCTGCTAAAATCATTAAGGGCACTGCTACGAATGAATCACTCGCCTGATTACTGCTAAGTTGACCAGGCTAATATAGCCGACAGGGATGGTGCAGTACCACTGGCAGTCAGACCTCGGCTGCCATCAAGTAATTGCAGATTCCCTACTTCATCCAAGCCACGAATTTGATCCGAGCAGTGATCTAGCCTGTGATCTTTTAACCAATCGTGATGGATATCTTTACGATTCTTCAGATAATAATGGAACTAACCCCACTTAGGCTACCCTGGCGATATAGGCGGCCTTCACAATTTTGCTGGAGGAACCAATAAAAAAAATAAAAATAAAAATCCACGCGGCCAGTATGAAACGTGCGTCTGGAGAAATCTGCTGGTAAGATCACAGGAAGGAGAGAGAGAGAGAGAGAGAGAAACAAATTTGACTACACAGGCTCAGGATCATTCTTGGATCCACGCTGTTTTCTAAGCTACCATAACTTCTTTTTCGATGTGGATCAAAGGATGAAACCTAGGATCCAAACTCAACTCCAACTAACCCTATATATATATATATACTTGTGAAAAACTCCTACCGTACCTTTAATATTTCCTTGTCAAACCCATTGCCCCTCCTCATGGTTTTCTGCGAACCACGAGAGAACATGCAGCAAGCAGTGAGAAAGACGCCATCTCTACATGCAAACAGCGGAAAGAAATGCAACAAACAGTGAGAAAGACACCATCTCTACATGCAAACAATGGCGAGATCATGCAGCAAATAGTGAGAAAGACACCATCTCTACATGCATACAAACTGGCAGCATTTATTTCCTATTTCTTTTCCATCGAGGAAAATACAATCAAATAATTTCAAAACTAGAGGTATCAAGATATGGGGAATCTGATTTTACATGGACAATGATCAGAAAACACACTGAATATACAACAAAACAAGGAAATCACGCAGAGTGCCTTTGGTAGATATACTTTGTCCTTGGATCAACAATTAGACCCTTCCCTCCATTCACCTCAAGATCATGTCTGGCAAAAAAAGGCAAAAAGTAAAAAAGAAAAACATATTCAATAACCAAATTCTCCATGCATCATGCACCAATTTAAAGATTTGAAGTGACATAAAGGTTCCGCTGCACTCACTGAAACACAAAGTCGGGAATAGTCAACTGCTCCCGAGGCACATATCTGAACAGCTGCAAAAGTCGATCAACATAGACAACCTTTTTCCACACCTACGCACAATGATTAAAAAAAAAATCATTTATAATGATTCTCAATATAAGCTTTTACGGTTAATTTAAAGAACCAATACAGTGTGTGTGTGTGTGTGTGTGTGTGTGTGTGAGTGAGAGAGAGAGAGAGAGAGAGAGAGAGAGAGAGAGAACTTCTCTATCAACAAGCAGCTGCAAAGCCAAGATTGCAGCCCTCAAACCCAGGGTTGGATGGAGAACGTAAATTGCCTGCAAATGTCAAGGGAATGATCACTTTGAACATAGTCATGGGTCTTACATGAGCCCAAAAAAAAAAACCAAGTTGGAACTAGGTACAGACGTGTAGATTGCGCTTGTGTTTTCGACCAAGTATCTGCTGCAAACGTTTCATCCATCCTAGATCTGGTTGCCTGTTATTTTACATAATTAGCATAAAAGGGACTAAACTAAGAAACAATAGTAACTCAACCAAATGGAGATTAAAAAAAAAAAAAAAAATCCAACAAAGCAAGACCACAGAAATCTGAAACTATAAGTTTAGGGCAAACTCAGCATAGAAAACCCGTTAAATCCACTCTTTATGACCACAATTGGTAGAAATGATCCAAGATGTCCAGTCTCACAGAGACTGATTAAGGGTTAAATTTAAAATACAAAGAGGAACCAGAGCACTGAACTAGGTAGACCTCCATCTGAGTGCAAAGGATATTTTCGAGATTGCTCATTTCAAGATTCCAATTGATCCATATGATACTTACAACTGTAAATTTGCTGCAGAATGAAAATAGACAATTGTGTAAGGCTTCTGGATCAGCGATTCAAACTCCTGCAGATGGCATAAAATATTAGTTGAAAAAACATGGATATTACCATGGTAATGGAAATCAAGCAAACTCCAGCATGATCTTAAGTCTTTAACAGAATCATAAGATGAAGAGTGAAAACGAATACTAGATTCCTCTTGCAATGATAATATCCACCAGATGTACAAACACTGGATCAATATTTTATTTGCGCTTGTTAATAACTGAGTTACCATAAAAGACCCTTGCTCTAATTACCAAGAACTCCCCGCAAAAAGTATGGGTGCGAATGAACATAACTGTAACCATCATGACTTGGTGCTAGAGAGCTCTTCTTAACATCAGTTCATGATAAAATAGCAACCACATAAACTAACAGAACTTCAGTCCATACCTAGCATAAAATTTGCAACTTTGAGATTAATGGTTCAAGTGATCTATATCATTGTCTTGTGCAAATGCGAGGAGATGATTGATAACTTAGGTGTGAACAGAAACATACACGATCACATTCTCCATAATTAAGCTGGGTATTAAAGTTTTGATGTTTTGAGAAACAATGCCAAAGATGCATTTAGATTAGAATGTTGTGAAGATTTTTGAAAAAAAAAAAAATTTCTTTTATCAACTCCATGCACAATGTAGATAGAGATAATTCACCCAATTTCTACTAATTGTTCTAAAACCTTTCTCAGTATCAACTCAAGGTGAATCATCCATCAAGCCCTAAAATGTTGGAAGGATAAATATGCTGTTTTTGTGTCAGATTCAGAATTAGAATTTCTGAATGACTCCTTCCAACAGATAGGAGAATGTTGCAGACGTATGTTGTAAGTCATAATGTTAGCGTTCCACTTTAGTTACCATTGACCATTTAAGCAAAAGGTCAGCTAACTTGCAAGCAGCCCGAAGCACGAGACCTTGCAGCCCAAACTACAAGCTTATTATAAATGAAAGTTCAGTTGAATGTTCACAAGTTCTGTTGAAGGTTAAGATGATTGTAATGAGATTCCAACCATAATAAATGAAACAGTGTCATTTAGCAGGGCTGAAGGTTCATCTTTGACTACCCATTTCCTGTTTGCACAACTTTCCACATTGAAAGAAACCATTTGACTTCATTTTGAACAGCTCTTTTTAGTCCCTTAGAGACACTCTTTGGCTTGGTCTGCTGCAGCACTTCTGGAATAGAAGTTATTATTTGATTTCATTGGGCCAAGATGATTGACTCATATATTGTTTGACCAATATTCATCTTTGCCATGAATATCTCTCAGGGACTAATGGTAGAAATTAGCATATATTAAGTAATCCACTAGTCTCTCCAAACTTATCATCCACCTAATCAATTATTTGGACTTCCACCAATGACATATTGAGAGTCCCCTCAAAATTGTCGTTCATTCTAAACCACTGCTGCATAGGGTTTTGACTACTACCTGAAATTTCTATGCTAGTGCTATTAAATGACATGCTGAACCTTCTTGATTACTTCTCAGCCCATTGTGAATTGCCTTCAAGGTTCAGCTTAAACATAAAAGCCATTGTGCCTTTTCCCATGAGAATGACTAGTTCATCTGAGATGGACCTGCTGAAACAATAGAAGGGTGCCAGAAACAAAATGGAATGTTAAAAAGCCATCTTTTTTCTGGGGCAAATAGGCTGGGTCCAATCAAGAAATAATGACACGCTCAAGTCACTCTAGGATTACTTAAGCCTTTGCTACACTGAAATTTCATGATTTATATGGTACTAAAATCAAAGGGTAATTCAAATGGCATTTATTAAGGGCCCAATGTATCTCAACTGAAAAAGGAATGATTTTTGAGGCCATCTTAAAGAGGTAGACGAAAAGGACCAACCTGTTGCAGAAAATTTTGAATAAATTATTAAAATTTAGAGCATGAAATCTATGCATTATTAGCAAGTAGAGAAAGTTCCACAAGTCATGTTGCTGAGCATTTTGTGAAAAAGTTATTGCAAATTAACAATCTAAAGTGCAAAACATAAGAGAAAAGTGATATATCGAAGCAAAAAGTGTGATCTAGCATACGACTTGTTACCTTCACTACATAGAGAACAAAACGTTCCAAATCAAGACACCGTAAAAGAAAGTGAGCTCCTACAACAACCATTACAGGATGTCCCTCACTGTCTACTCCACCGCGATAACTGAAATTAATAAGCAAAATGTATTAAAAATCTGACAATGGCCAAGGCCAACTTAGTTAGAACACAAGCTTATAGATGGAAGGTTTCACCATGCAAACACATAAATATTAGCATATGCATTCACAGCACATGGAAAGAAGAAACTTACACAATTTTCATTTCAGCAATCTCTGAAAGATTTAGAGAATTTGCTTTAGCAAGGTATCTGGAATGAAGTGAGTACTCCTCAGCTGCAGATAATGGAGGGCCACCTAGATCACCAAATCCAAGCAGCTTAGCACAATTAAATCTACTTTGTGCTTGGGCCGCCTTTTCCCATTGCTCCTTCCGTCGCTGATCAGGGTCCTTAATCAATGACATAAATGCAGGATCCAGATATGAATCCAACTTGAAAGAATTCCTGGTAACATAGATTGATTAATGATATTTTTAGCATCAGTTTTCTATGCAGTAAGGAATTCAAATATACTCAAGCCTGGCTCCGCTCGTCCAAAAAAAAAGGGACAAGAAAAAGAATTAACTATGTTTCCTTTTTCAATTGCAGAAAAGCAGATTCAACATTAAAGGGTGTCATCTCAAAACCACTTTCCGTGATTCTCCAACTAGTTATGATAAAAAGGAAATAGGCCAAAGAGTGCTGAAACAGACCTCTTCATTGGCACATGTGCAAGAGTAAAAAGAAGATTAAAAACTTGAAAGTAACTGATGCCTAGCTTAAGTCTAGTCATGCTATAATCAACTATAACAAGAGACTTGAAGCTAACTGACTCCTAGCTTAAGTCTAGTCATGCTATAATCAACTATAGCAAGAAGGTCAAGCAGCTTATAGAATCTTCCAATGACTGATATGACTCCCATCTCTTCAAGGCCATTAGTCTACAGAAACAAAAATTAACCAGGGACTTAACCTCCTAACCCAATCATCATCCAAGTAACTTAACCTCCAAGCCCAATCATCCAACAAACAAGAAGTGAACCACCCTCGAAACAAGACTGGCACAACATACTAGGAATTTAGTAACAGACTTAATAAAAGATAAAGGTTGGTCCACTGGAATTTACCTTCCTAGCACTAAAAGAACAATGAAACCAGTTTCATGAATTCTATAAACATATCAAAGCAGTGATCTCTCCCATTCCCACTAAGTGACTTCTTGGTCTTCATTAAGTATTTAATCTACAGAATAAATTGCAGCAAATTTAAATTATACAAGGAATATATCATTGGGAAAGCCTCCAACATTAACAAGATAAAAAATGTCCTTCATACTCTTCTTACTGGCTCCAACATTAATAGAACATTATTCAACATATAGCTTTCTTGTTTTCAGTTTTTTCTTGGAAGCTAGGAACATTTGTATAACAATGAAAAATGATCCATATACTACAAGCCATCACTACTCATTTCACTATCAAGGTCTTCTACAAGCCATCACTACACATTTCACTATGAAGGTCTTCTTTTTTATAAAGACCAGGGCAATTGAGGAATTATCATCAGACTCTTCAAAGCCACAAACTGAACATATATTGCTGACCAAATAACAGATTGGTCAGTTTGTGCATAAGAATGGAAAGATCTCCATCTCATGCAACTCTAATTTGCAAAAATATCAGATCACATTTACTAGAGTTTCAAATTAGCTCCCATGTGTGCACAAAAACATAATGAACAAGACCCTGATAATATATAAAATGAAAAATTAAAGCTTCATTTGATTTCCAGGATTCAATTATATAGTGATATTATATATATATATGACACCTATGAGTAATAGTGTTTTAATCAGAGGATTACAAGTCTGCTTTTATCAAAAATGGAACATATTTCCCCCATACTTCATCAGAACATATTCCCCATACTTCATATTTTATTAAAAGCATGAAGTTTCAAGCAATGATCACATTATCACAATGCCTTAAACACCATATAAGTCATGTCAGCACAATCACATGGTGACTTTTTATGGTATATTTTTAGCATGAACAATCTGCTTAAATGAACTGGCTTGGAACATCATAACTCAACCATAAATATATTTAAGATTTTTTCAATATACCCTTCGAAAATAGCATCTTACAAATAAATCCTTGTAAAACCAATATATATGCATTGACCCTTGTAAAGAGATTAAATTGCACATATCCAGCCCTTACATAGGCCTCCATTAGCTAAACCTACTTTAAGTTCAGAGTTAAATAGATGAAGAAATTCAAAACCAAGTGTTAAACCTTGTGAATCCAGTATTATTACATGTTCTGACTCTATAACCATAGCTTTCTGAGCTATGAACTCAAAAATCAAAATACGTAAGTTGAAAATTTAAATCACATTGCTGGTGGATATGGTCAAGTTATTGTGATGAAGGCAACTGATGCATTACTATATTAAGTAGCATGATACTCCTACAAAGTTTTGTCAGATAGCATTAGAGATGACAACAAACTCCTTTTTATTGACAAATAATTCTATTATCACTGTATTATTTGAAGGAAAAGAACTTTAGGAATGGCCTCCTTATTCCTGATTTTGGAGACCCCAATTTACAAGGCCCAAGTTTCCATCTGCACAAAGAAGTTTCCTATCCAACAAGGTGATTATCCTCTTCATATCCTATAATTCTCATCTTTAAAACATAATGTTTTAACCATGTATTCCATTAAATCCATTTGTTCATGATTACCAAACACCTCCTCACAATTATAACCCTTTGGGTACCCAACATCTATTTACAACTCGGCAAAACCCTTAACCAACAATCCTTCCTAATTCCTTCTAACTGCCCTCTGCCTCCCTAACTGTAATCCATTTTCAAGCAATCAGTCTCCTCATCAAAGTGAAAGCAAATATTTAAGTTGCATTTCTGCCACCTTTAGCCAAACCAAACCCTTTCCCCCTTTCTCTCACACAACCTCATGATCTGAAAAGCCATTTTTAAGACCTTTCCTATTTCCATTCAGCATATGCTCCAAGATCTCTATCAATCTCCCCTTGCCCTCCTTAATAGTAATCAAATTTAAAGTAATCGATGTCCTCATTAAGGTGGGAAAAAAGGTAAATATTTAAGTTGCATCTCTATAGCCTTCAGCCAAAGCAAATCCTTTCCCTCTTGCTCTCACACAACCTGACAAACCCTTTTTTTTTTAACATTTCCCTATTTCTATTTAGCATATGCACCAGAATCTGTTATTCCACCAATCCTACAAGTAGGTAAGCAACAGGCAAAGATGATACTAGTTTGTAGTCCAATTGAAGCATAGAAGATAATTTCAGTATTCATGAGTTGTTTGAGCAATGATATTGGACTTTGCAAACTCCTACTTTCTGAAGACCATTATGTATAAATAATGGAATGAGTGGTTTGAATTTGATTTTCAGACATATTGAAAGAGGGAAAACTATTGCAAAAGATGATTTGTCTCAATGGTGAGTCAATGCCCAAATAATTGTTATCTCATTTTGCATATTGTATGATTCTGATGGGTGCCTAATAAGCAGAGCTCCTTAAGGATCTTTCAGCACTTTCTCATGATATTCATTAGTTTTCTGTTATTTTCCTTGCACTTACTCAAAATTATGCTTTGTACCAACAACAACAACAACAACAACATAATATCCATGCAAAGCAAACTTGAGCATAGAACAATCATTCACAAAGATAATGTCATATAATAGGAAGTGGCTGGAATACATCATCACTTTGGTGTTTGAATATAAGAAGAATAACTAAGAACAGATTGCCCAATCATTAAAAAAGTACTATCATCATGATTGTGCAGACCATGCCAAGGCCTGGCTTTCAGATAAAGGTATTGGAAACTAGCTTAAGGTTAGCACAAGATAATAGCTTTTTTTTTAAAAAAAAAGTTTGTTGGAACTATCTATTTTGTAGGCTACCAAAAACTAACTAAACCAAAGATTTTGGTACTGACCGTCTCATCGTCAATCCAACATCAGCAACAGGAGAATCAACTGGGGGTGCTGAAGGTTTTGGAATAGACACTGCCACTGCAGGCAATGGTTTTATTCTAATCTTTCGTTCATCTATTGCTGTCTCACCATTCTCATCTCCTACGTCTGCTGGAAGCTTAGACACTGCAATCTCTTCTTCATGCTTATCCCTAGGGAAGTAAAGTGGAAGCAATCTGCATAATGAACTGATGTTAGAATGAAAACCAATGAAACAAAAGAAGTACAATGTCACATGATAGGACTAGTTATGGCATAAAAGACAGATCGCACTAATATAAACTTCTCTTGAAACCTGCATGCCTTACTCTAGACGCCACATTTCTTTTTCATATACTAGGCATTTAATAGCAGGTACCTTTTATATATTTCTGTATCAGGTGCTGTGGTAGTACAAAATACAACTGCCGTTATTTTATCTTTCTGCTTCTCCAGAAACCGCCTGACAGTCCCTAACCCATTCTCAAAAGACAGCTAACATCAGTAAAAAGACAATGGCAAGGAAGAAGCTGTATACAAGCATATGCAGAAATATTGCACACATGATGCATGAGCAAGTCTGTGCGTATGTAAGAATGGAAATTAGGTGAAATAAAAACAAAAAGGCACCATGTTCATGATAGACAACTGAACACCCAATGTTAAAGCATTTTGCATTACTCACTTATTGCAACATGTGCAGCTGGCTCACGAGGATAGTTTTTCGCCTCCGTGTATATACAGCCTGTGGCAATGCTGCAGAAGGGTGCCAAACCTATAGTTAATTTCATCTAGTAGAACAAGACAGAGTCTAAGCCTCTAAAATATCCAGATTTGAAGAACTTAAAACATTTGCAGCATTCACCACATCTGACCTCTGAAGTCCATTCTCAATCAGAAGCTCCAAGCAAGAACGATAGCAGTGACTAAGTGCATTCTCAGCAGCAGTGTGGTACTTGACAGCATACTTGGGACCAACAGTATGAATAACTTTTCTGCAAGATCAAGTTGAACAAATGCTAACCTGGTCAGTAACAGTATGCACCCATAAAGCAAGCTTATATGTGGATAGTGGCCAGACCAAGTCAAAATACACAGGACCAACAGCACAAAGTGTTTGACAACAAATCAATAAAAACAAGCTGGAGAAGTCACACAAATAGAGAAGCATGGGTTCTATAAGATAGTTTTAGGGGAGTTATTGTTACTAGAATCACATAAGATGCAAGTGAGATGCCTTTCAAACTTTTCCATGCTATGCCCTGTTGGCAAGAGAAAAGAACAGAACAGAAAGGGGCCAATTGGAAAAAAATTGAAACAGCTTCAAGTCAAAGTGGAGCTACACTAAGTAGAGGGCTTAATATCTCACTAGACTTCTGAAGATCTTAAAGCAGAGAAAAACTTTAGCTTTATTTGTTTGTAGTGTTTTAGGAATTATTTTTATGGCAAACCTCTGAGTGTCTTTAAAGTCCTCAAATTGGTTTTTAATGACACAAGATGTCTAAGGGTACAGCCATTGCAGAAAATTCAGTGTTGAATCAAATGCAGCCTTACATTTGATTTAAAAGGCATTTGTTAAACCAAAGTATGCTAAAAACGATGGTCTGGGAAACTACTAGTAAGATGGAAGCCCTGATGAGACTGGAAAGCATTCGCTTTTTGGGCAAGAAAACATTGTTGCATAGCCCATTTGGTGTCTTTCAATAGGAAGACGTGTTATGACCTTTTTCAAAATAAAATTATTTTTTTTAGTGGCTCATGAAACACTACATGCAATATTGCTCAACAGCTTGTACCAAATCATTGAATAAAGAATTCATGGGACACTAAACCTAACATTTCAAAAAGCTGGGGGAGGTGACCGAGCTAAGAATGGAGGGCAGGTAGAGTTGTAGTTAGTTGCAGGGAGTCAAACAATGTGAAATATGTTTGTTGAATAGGATTTGTAGGCAGCCCAGTTCTAGATTCTGATCTTTAGCATTTAAGTTTTAGAATGATGTCGCAATGAGCAACTTTGTAGGGACAAAGGTCATTGCAGTTTACCATGTCAAGTGGATAACAGGGATGATTATATTGATGACAGTGCATTAATACTTAAATAAACACAGCTGAATGTAAAAAATCATGCTGATCACCATCTCTCACTGGCCTTGAGAAGAAATCTTAACATAGAGAAAAAGATTTAGATTCACTTTTATCATGTTTTAGGATTTATTTTTTACTGAAAAACCTTCAAGTGTCATTAAAATTCTCAAATTGGTCATTTATTATCCAAGATATATCTATTTCAGAAAATTCATGTGTTGAATCAAATAGAGCGTTCAATTGACTAAAAAGTAGCCAAAAAATGCTCAAAAATAGTTTTCGGGAAACTACTAGTAATATGAGAGCACTAATGGGACTAGAAAATGTTCCCTTTTTGGGTAAGAAAACATGATTTTCAAGCCCATTTTGGTGTATTTTAATAGGAATCCATGTAGAGTGACATTTTAAAACAACTAAATCATTAATACAATAAATTCTGTGTGGTCCATGAAACATTGCATGCAATATTTCACAACACCATTCAAAGAAGGATTCATGGGACACATAAACCTTTCATATTAAATTACAAGGCTGAGGAGATGACCAGGCATAGAATGGAGAGGTGGTAGAGTTATGGTTAGTTGCAGAGAGGTAATCAAGGCAAAACATGTCTGTTGAGTAGGGCATGTAGATCAACCTGGTTGTAGGTTAGGACATATAAGATTATGGCCAGCTTGAGCATAGAAGTTACTACAGGAAAAATATAACTAGAAGATATTGAGATTGAGCAATATCAAAGGCTTGAAAGTTCTAACTAGGATATCATACTCACTTCACACTCTCTCCAGAATCCCCTCTTACAGCTACTTCCTAAGTAGTTCCTTATTTTATTTAGAGCTATGCTTGAGCTCACCCAAACCGACACCTCATCCTGCTCCAGCTTCTGATTTTAGCATTTAATATTGAGAATGATGTTACAATGAGTACCTTTTGTAAAGACGAAGGCCATTGCAATTTACCATGTTGAGTGGGTAACAGGGATGATGATATTGATGGAAGTGCGTTAATATTTAAATAAACACAGCTGAATTCAGAAAATCATGCTGACCAATGCAAGAATGAATTTATCCTATCCATCAACTCAGTTGCCCCCAAAGACTTGGCAACGTCTACATTGTGAGCACTGATTTGAGGGATTGCAGAGACCTACCTAGTAGGGAGATCATATGCATTGGTGATTTTTGCCATTCCAGTTCGACATCCACCCTGCAGAGTATACAAAAATCTGATTGCTGTCAATTCTTCAACTAAACGAAGCCCAGCCTAGTTGAGCTAATTAAAATTTTACCTACAGTATTCCAAACTTACCAATGTAGCACATTCTTCTGCAAGACCAGGTCCAGCAGCAGCGTGCAAGCCAGGGCTGCTATGTGCTTCATCGAGGCTCTATCAAGCAATTCAAATAAGAAATCAGTCCTGGATCCAACTGAAAGCATCATGTGCTCCATATTTTTGTAAGATTGATAAACCGTTATTGATGAAATATATAGAATTTCAAAACTAGTTTTACTCAGAGCCAGCCCAAAAATGAATTCAAAGTACATAGGAAAATAATCCAATTCAAAAGCATATTAAATGCTTACCTCATTAGTGGAATTCACAACAGCATCAACCTCAAGATTCCACGGGTTGCCACGCCACAGATATATCTTCGAATTGATTTCATGATCCACGGGAAACCTCGAGACCACCCCATCACCCCCGGCCTCAGCTCCCGAAGACGAGGTGAGAGGATCCGAGAAGTAGGAGAAGGACGATGAAGGATCCCCACCACTGTAGGCTCGCTGGTCCGCATCGCTCCACCTCGGCACTTGATCGAGGGTTACCACGACATCTCCACTGTGCGTTGCCATCCCGCCCCGCGTGGCAACTGTGGCCACGCGCTGGTACATCTCTCGCTCCCTCCCCTGGATCAAATATGTATGCTTCGGCTAGGTAAATTTTCCACAACTGACAACAAAAGACCCACAAGATTCAATCTTTTCTAGGGAACCTCGAGTTTCAATGCGAGAACCAACAAAACCCTAGTTTCGAATCCCTTAGAATAATAAAAAAAGAAAAACGCATCCACGTCCGCATAGGGAGTACCTGGCCGCCAAACCCCAGGCCTCGGTGAAATGGATCAACAACGAACCCTATTGAGCTTCGGATTTGGAAGAGCGAATGAAATTTTGGATCAAAAGGCGGGGCTTACTCCCTAGAAACGCCTTGCTGCTCGAATCTCTCCGAGGATCCGGAAGCTTCGGATGATTGATCAAAATTGAGCTAGATTTGTGCGAGAGGCCTCCGCGTACTCGCTGTTTCCTATCGAGGCCGGAACCCTAGAGTGGGGTTCGCGGTACGGGAGTGAAGTGGAACGAGAGGGGAAATCAGACAACGAATGATTTGGGTTTGGCTGGGTCCAAAAATACCTACAGCTGGAAATTCTTTATACGGCATACTTTATCTGTACTAGTCCGTATAATGCACTGATGTGATCGGCAAGATGGATGATATATATATATATATATATATAATCTTATATCATGAAATAAAATTTTAAATTTATTAAATTTAAATTAAAAATAAAGCTAAGATAAATAAAATATATAACTAAAAAATTAATTAATTTAGAAAAGATTTATAATTTAATCATATTTTTTTTTTTAATCTATCCTTTTTTTTTTTAATAAAGACCTGATATTATTGTCATAATTCTTACCACCAGTAATTTTAAATTAAAAATAAGAATAAGATAAAATAAATACATATATTACGTATTTTTAAAAAAATAAAAAAGTTTAATTGATTTAGAATTGTAGATTAAAAAAATAATAACTTTTATTAAAAATAATAGTTCAACCAAAGTATTTTTAAAAAAAATTAAAAATAAATGAAAATAATTTTTTTTATAATAAAAGTTTAAGCATTATGAAAATAACTAAAGGAAAGTATACTTCTAATATGTCTATGGAAGAAGATTTCTTACTTAAATTTTTAACTCACATCATTACTATTATTAATGCACTATTTTTCAAAGCTACATAACACTTTGCTCCAAGGTTTGGTATGGATCTTTTGATGAGAATAATAGCTAATTGTGTATTGAATATTAGGCATATCTAAAGCTCGTGTTTTGATCATATAAAAAAAAAATTAGCAAGATGTTTTGTTATTATATATAATTTTTAATATTTATTTTTGGTTCAAATTCGAAGATATTGTATAATTCACAGAGTTATATTTTACAGATTATATGGCTACGTACCGTAATAGATTTGAGTATGACAGTATTGGAAACCAATTTGCTTGATCCAACTTGGTCTGACTCCCCCCTTGCGTAAGAATGGTTCACCATGTTGAATTCGGTGTTTCAAGAGCAAATAATCTCATGCTTGTAGTCTAATGTTGTCACCTACACTTAAGACTAACCATACCCTCTAGAAATTTTTATGAGACACTTAAGTATAATCTAAATCCTTGTATCATCTCCATCTTCATGTTACTCATTAGTTTCCTACATCATATGTAACTGGAAAGAGAACATAAGTTGTCTGCCTGAAACATTCTCGGCACTGAATCACCCACAACTGGCTTGCAACACCTAGTCTCGTTGCATAATTCACCCTTGGTCTTCTCAGCCAGCCGACGTGAATTCAAGGCCCTCTCACACAGAGAGAGATCACTCTTGATTATATTATTCTGGAGCCAAAAAAAAAAAAAAAAGAAAGAAAGAAATAAAAATCCCTCCTCCCAGATACTATGCTTGTGATGTAGAACAACGAAATAAATAATTAATTAAAAATCAAATATCAGAATTCGGTACAGTTCCGAGGCAAGCCGGTGCTGTGATCCACCATAACAAGCTCCGATTGGCTGCAGCCGAGCACATCTTGGCCGAGTTTCGCTCCTGCTGTTTTCAAGCCCTTCAAAGAGGTTGCCTGGTTGAATAGATTAATCACTGGCAGCTTCGAAGCAGGAGGCAGCTTCCCCACTGGCAATAATCTCGTGAAGTCATCCATCATCAATGGCACCTTGAAGTCTTGCTTGTTGTGCTTCACTACGTTGCCCTTGGCACTGATGTGCGCCCCGGGCTCCATGTGATTGGTTGAGAAGCTCATTTGGTTGGGAAAGTTTGGATACAGGCTCACGTATCCTCTCAAGTACATCATATCGATGAGAAACTTCTTCCAAGAAGCTTGCCACCCATTGGTCCTCGACTTGGGGATCTGAACTGGGTTTTGCTTAGCATCTTCAGTGAACCTCGAGCCCATGTAAGCATAGAATTCTCTCCAGTGCTTGGGAAAGAAAAGGGCGCCCCAACTGCATGGGAGCTGGTGGAGATATGGAGTGTTGGGGTGGATCTTCTTGAAGAAATCAGTAGCATTCCATTTGGGCCTCTCTTTTACGACTTCGACAAGGCGTGGAGTGTAGAGAGAGATGGAAGAGAGCTCTGGGAGTGAGACCTGGGGGTCGTAGTGGTAGGCCAAGAGCGCATACTTTATCCAGAGGTAGTAGTAGGGAGAGACCTCAATGTCATCTTCCAGCAGGAGCCCATAGTCATCGTCAGAAGATGGGTACCAGCTCTCGCTCACAGCTCGAATCAGCCCCCCTTGGACGATACGCCTCCGTATAAGCTTAGGCCCCTGCTTCCATTGGAAGGATCCTACCACCTTGAGTGTCTCCTCATCCACCTTGCTGTCCATGTTGATGCTCAAAGGGATCTCATCCCCGAGATAATGGGCATTCTGGAGGGATCTGAGGAGCCTCCGAAGAGAAGATGCTCGGTTTTGAGTGATGATATTAACAGAAACTCTCATCTGATTCCAGTCTGCAAGAGATATGATATTTTTTAATCATTTTAAATCGCTCTTTTTATGTGGGTAATCCTTCCTATTTGCGACACCTACCTATTACTGTTCTAAATCTTTGCAAGCTTCTATATTTTTTCTTTTATAAAAAAAAACAAAGAAAGAAAGAAAATTAAACAGAACGGAACAAAATGTAACATGATGCAGAAACTGAGAAATGCTTGCATTCAAGTTGAGAGAAGTGAAGTCGTCAAGATATATGGTTTATAGAAACGGTGAAGTTGTCAAGATATATGTGGTTTAGATTGGGTTATTTTTTACAATGATTTTGGAAATTTCTTTTCGAGAACTTGTTAAAGAGGAGGCTTAAAACAAGTGCAATTCATAAAGCAAGTGCAATCGGATAGGAAAGAACAATCAATGCAAAGGCTCTTACTTGGCAAAGCCGTTGATCGTAGATTAGGCATCCAAAGTACTTTGGGAATCACAGGCCTTGGCAAAAGAACCAAAGCAGAGCGGTTCAAACTAGTTTGAGCAGCCATTTTAAGAGCATTCTTCACATTAAAATCGATGTCAGCTACGGTGATGAGCAAGCTGGGGTTGTGAACCTTGACAAGTCCTTTCATGCTCGAGTATACCGCTTGCAAGATTGGGACCTCTGAGTTGGATACTCCCGAGATGGCTTCAATCCCCAAATCAAAGATCTTAAACCTTCTCTCCTTGCAAGCGGATTTTGGCCACTTGAGAACAACTGCAGCCTCTTCGCATGGACAGAAGCAGCCGCCTGAGACGACAATGTATGCCTTCTTCCCTGCAGTCGATCGAAACCTCTCAAGAAGAGGAGCAAGTGCTTTAACCTCTCCAAGGGAGTGAGCATAGAACAGAGCATCTATCTTCTGAGGGTACATTGCAGCCCATTGAGTAATGTATCCAGTGGAGAGCGCCTTCCACCACTGATCATCTCGGACTTGGACGATATCCTTGAAGATTACCGTGGTCTCAGAGACATACGCAAGCCTGTGCTCGCTATCACCCCAGGTCTCCTTGTCATTTGGATCCACAGGTAAGACATAGGAGCCAGCATTCCTGTATTTCTGAAGCTGGTAACTGCAAGATTATGCACATAGCTCCAAATTCAGGCGTGTGGAAACAAATGAAGATAGTACAATTGCATCAGAAAAATGAAACAAGTGTAAAACCTCTTCAAGCTGAAGCATAGATAAATAAAAATCGGAGCTTATTTAAATCTGACATGATTCATCTGCTAACCCAAACCATAGCCAACAACTAACAAAAAGCGCGGATTGGGCTGTCAAAGAACAGAAACATCAAGAAAAAAGATATCTAGGAGAACATGCGAGATATTATTTGAGAAATTCTAGATTCCTATCAACCAATCTAATGTCAACAGGCATTATTTGCTGCTTAGATGGTAGTTCACAGCTCTCAATGAGTTCAAGCATCCCCGTGGGCACCCCCATATACATTCCAGGATGAAACAAAACGAAAATGGAGCTGTGCTCCAAACGACCACTCACCTGAGGTGCAGATCTTCGCCGGTCGTAAAAGTAAACGGCGTCTCGACGAACAGAGTCTTGACGAGATCGGCAGAGAGAAACCATGAACTCGACAAGAAGTCCACCTGCACGATCCTGTCGACGGTGATATCATAGGCCGGGTCCGGCAAATACAAGCCTGCCTCCTTTGATCGGAACTTTCGGTAGCTCGGGAATGTCAAGTCCTTCTGCCTGAAAGGCAGGATTCTTCCTATGCTTCCGAAGACCGCATTCTTGTACTTCTCCGTCCCTCCCACATGCGACAAGATCTCCAGCATTCTCCTTCCAGGAATCATATCATCATCCAGAATATAAATGAAATCGGCCTCCGTCTGCAGAGCCATCTGAAACCTTCCATAGTACTTGAAATCGTAGCTCGAGCTAATGAAGCTAATCCTGGAATCGTTGTAGCTCTCGACGATTCTTTTAAGCGAAAGCCCGTTTGGGCTTCCAAAAGAGAGCACCCAAACGCGATGGAAAGGCAAAGTCTGATGGAGGAGCGAATCGAGCTGGGCGCAAAGCGTCTTCCTCTTGAAATGGTTTAAGATCACGGTAATTTTTGGAACGTCCGCACCTCGAAGGCTCCACTTGGACTTCATTCGCATGAGCTCGCCAAGTGTTTCGGCTCCCAAATTTCGCGTCTGAAACTCGAGCACTTCGTTGTAGAGCTCCCGCTTGAGCTTGACCATCAACGCATCGTCCGACTTCTTCTGCTGGAAATCGATTTGCTCGTGCTCACACACCTCAGATGGGGAGAATATAACATGATCATGATTCTCTCGGAAGCTTGCTAGCATTTGGGGCTGGAGGATGGCGCGCTTCCAGTTCTGAGCGATGCGAGTGGCCCATGAGAAGTCTGGCTTGGAACGTAGATCAATGGTGGGAGACATGTAATAGAGAAGAAAGGTGGCGTACACGGCGAAAGTAAACTGGAGAAAAGTGAGCAGGGCAACGAAGCGTGAGGAAGAGTTCCTTGGTGTCCGGATTTTATGAGCTTTTCCGGAGCAATATTCACCGATGATCCCTTCCAAGGATTCATCATTTCTTATGCTTGGACTTCGAATCAAACCCATTGGAGGAGGGAATTTAGACTCACTCAAAGAGAGACCTGCATTAATTTATCAGGTTACACAGATGCGCAAATGAGAAATATTTAGATGTCAATATAAATTGGCACTGATTGTGTGCTTTTTCTCCAGAAGAAACACTAAAATTACATGCTAGACACCACATTCTACAGTGAATTTGATAAAATAAATGAAGATTTACAGGCCTCAACATGTATGTAAGTGCTGGTTGGAGGAAAATAGTCGATCCAAAACTAGAAGGAAAAAACAACTCCAGATGTGCGAAGAAGATCTTGACATAGGAACAGAGTATAAAACAATAAAGCATTGAAACAAATGCTAGAATTATGTCTCCTTCAAAAAATAGAAAAAAAGTTCACAGAAGAAACAAGAAAATGAAAGCAAATCGAATAACTGAATAATTATATTTACCTCGTAGACATCAATTTTTATCAAGAAAAAACTGAAATATAAAATATATACTGTATTCTGATTGAGTATGAGAGCAACTGATTTCATGCTAACCTCAGCTATTCCAAAATAAGCATCACCCAGAGATTTTTCTCTGTGATGATATCCACGTTATAGAGCCATTAATTCGATGGAGAACACCAATATCTATGTTTCAGTTCATCTTTCTCTTGTCCAAAATGAAGATAAATTTAGTAATTCTCGATCACGAACGGAGCTTGTCGCTATGCTCTGAAGAGAATCAGAATCAAAGAAATTGGACTGAATTCCAGAGAACTCAAACAAGAGAAGAATCCAATCGACCAATTAGCACTGCGATAAGTTTGAATTTGAAGGGGGGGGGGGAGGAAAGCACCGAATAACGCGAAAGAAAGCTCAATCCAAGTTACTCATTCATAGATATCAGTGCTTAAATATAGATAGACCAAAAGCAAAGTAAAAAGTAATACAACAACGGTTACACTCTTACAGAATGGAGGAGGCTACGGGAATGATGGATGGTTTCGTATGGTGAAGAAAAGAACTTGTGGACAAATTCGGGAAGGAAGAGAGGAGGAGGAGTTCGATGCTTTGGAAGCAACTGATCATGTGGCAGTGCTTTTATATCTATAGACGTGAATATATTAATTACCACGAAGAGACTCAACTTTAAAAGTCGTCTTTCATATTTTAATTTATAGATTTCGAAGACCGCATGATATGACAAGTGCAATGAAGGAAGGGTTCACATGGGGGCAGCCTGTGAACTCCTTGATTACAGTCGCAGCATAAGGTGCTCCCTCCACGCCTGAATCCTCGCGCATCGACGCGCTTCCTGACAGCGATGGAGCGCCAGATTTTGAGGGTGGGAAAAGCGCACTCTACAGTACAAAATTTGAACAACGATAGGATGTACCATGCTTGCATAGCACTAGTGCACATAATCTTTATATTTTCAATCACATTATATTTATATATTTTACAATAAATTAATGTTTAATTTTTTATTAAATTATATTAAGATATTTAATTTTTATTGATCAATCATATAACATCTAATTTATCATATTAATTATTTTTTAATTTTTATTATTATATATAATAATTATATGTATATTTAATTTATTATATATAATAAAAAGATAAGTATATATATATATTTATATTTATTATGTATAGTAATAAAATAATTATATATAATGTAAAAATTATAGAACGTAAGTATATGATTATTTTTTATAGCGTATAATAAAAAAGATTAAAATTTTAAGAGCATTGGTTTGATGGATTAAGCGTTTCGCAAGGTACTCAATGCAATAATACGGCCTAGCGAAGAAGGAGTACACCCCTTTTTTAACCTAATGAAGACCATGATGTCAGTTTGTTGCTCTGGAGCTTGCTCCAACGGGACCTTTTAGGTTCATTAAAACCCATATCAAACATAGGAGAAAAAAAAAAAAAAAAAAAAAAGGAAAGAACGATAAAAAATAAAAAATAAAAAGGTTCCGGAAAAATAGGGTCAGAACGCAGGATCTCAAACGTTAGAATCTCACATCGCGGACAGCCAAGTGACAACGTCACACACCTTAACTGCCGAAGGAGCAGAGAGGCCTTGAGAAGTCCCTTGGTTTTCCTCCCTTTAAAAGAAATAACGAGAGAGAGTGGGGAGGAGAGAATTTAAGGCTGCTGCTGAGCCACCGCCATTGGTGGATCTGAGGGGCCTGAGCAGCGTTGCGGAGTTGGAATAATTTTTGAATGAAGAGACTGTAGGAACATTTATGTAGATTGTACAGAAGCTAGCATCTTTGACTTGGAAGATGGTGACTTTTGCAGAACTTTAGGCAAGTCGGATGGAAAGATTTGCTTAAAATAAACAAACTTTGAATTGAATATTTGACCTGTCGCACCGAAAAACCCAATAGCAGGCAGCTCCATTTATTAACTTAGATGTTTTTAAGATTTTCATCAATGCAAGTCAACTTACCACAGAACGTGGGTTCGGATGGCATAACCCTTATCATCTGTGGCAAGAGAAGGGGTTTAATTCCACTCTTCAACTCCTGCGTTTATGAATCCCTTAGCTCCGCAGCCAGTCGCTTAAACTAGAGGTTGCGCTCCAGCATAGATGCCAGTAGGGTAGGTATAGAGTAGAGAATGCAATCCAGTCCCTTTCAGTACTTCAAATTAATATATAAAATCAAGTCGAGACAGCTCACATTAAAATAGAGCGAGAGAGAGATATCGATGAGAATGACAGCTCTCCATCAAATTCATTCAAGAGATGCTTATCTTGCATCAAATTAATATATAAAAAGGTCTCCTACTCTTTAAATTATTATGAAGTGCCACAGCAAATGAGAATAAGAGAGAGAGGCGGTATGGTAGTTGATACACTTTGCTTTCTTTCTTTCTTTCTTTTTTTTTTTTGTTGCTATTTCCTTGTCAAGCTTTCGAGGAGATGAGATGTCGAGATCTTTTGATTAATTCCTTGCAGTATTTTCACAGACATGACTGTTGTTCGACCTAGAGATCTTGTTTTGTTAAATCAAAGTGTCAGTTAGTTGCCTTAATCTAATACCCTTAACTCTCACCGTTGGGCATTTCCAACATGTCATAGTCTAGTAACGGAACCTGTCGAAAAAAATTTTCAAGCTTAGATCTCTAATTATAATAATGTATCAGTTTTAACATCTTTGTTAGCCTATTTGTCAATATCAATGAGTCAAATGATTTTTGTTAAGTGATCATGCATTCATCTTCTCCATGAAATGAAGTTGGTCGGTTTGCCCATCATTTTCAGTCTTTTCTTTTCAAGGAAGAGTTTCATCTGCTATGGTACTCGTAAGATATCAGCTGTCATCATGCCAAACTTCAGATGATCTAACGGAAAATTTGTCAAAATTCAACCAGATTTTCCAACTTGAAGAAAAAAAATTAAATTTATTTTTCTTACAGCAAACATGCTGTAAAATTTTCATTTAACACCACATCATATGCTAGCAGATCACTCCTGATTTTCAACACGAGACGTGCGCCCAAACAATGAATGCAATTTACTTAAAGACATTTAGTCAACCTGCTCAGGAATCTCAGTGCCGCCTAAATCTCAGGTTTGGGCATTCTTTTGCAACCTATTCCGATAACTTGTGATATTTGTGTCCGTTTCCCCTTTCCAGTTATCCTTAATGATGTTCCTTCATCTATACCCACCACCATATGGATGCTGTGAACCATTGTTGCCCATACCCATCATTGGATTGTAGCCAACGCCTGGCATGTCAGGACCAGGAGGCATTCCAGTGGGAGGCTGCATGGGTGCTCCCTGACCCATTCCCATACTCATTCCCATGCTCATCCCCATTCCCATGCCCATTGGTAATTGATTCATGCCCCCACCGTACCCACCCATTCCCATGCCAGTACCTCCACCCATTCCGATGCCCATGCCCATTCCCAAGCGGTGGTTGATCATGGGATTTGGAGGCGGAGCAAGGCCACTTGCGCCAGTACGGCCCATGCCAGAACCAGCTCCCATAGCTTTGCCCATGGTGATGGTAGATGTCACAGGAGTTGCAGAGCTTTTCGCCTCTTTTCTCTTCTCCATCCGATTCATTGCATCAAAGTCAATTCCAATATCTGCTAAGGGATTGACTTTAGCTGCAGCAGAAACCAGACTCAATGAATAAACAGCTAGCAGCAACGAAGATCACAAACAAGAAATTCTATCTTACATCAGGAAGAATTTATAATAACGGGGAGACATTTACTGCAAAAATGTGAGAAAAAATAGTAAGCACTTACGTCCAGATATGTTCAGATCGATAAGACCTCGGCTCAATGTATCCGCCCAAATGGAAGATTTTGGCTGGAATTTTGATGGCTGAGGAGGTACAGCTAAGGTGGTGGAAGCTGCTTGTGAAACTAGTGGAGCTGATGCAATCGATTGCAAGGGAAGCTTATTAGCTGAAGCTGCAAGCTGACCTGTCTGCATACTAGCTGGAGCTGCAAAATGAGCTGCCTGTGATGTAATTGGAGCTGCTTGTGGAGTTGATAGCTCTGAATGGGGGAGAAAACTCATTTGAGTAGTAGAATGGGTAGTTGTTAGACCAGCAGCAGGTTGAGCTGTCTGCATACTAGCTGGAGCTGCAAAATAAGCTGCCTGTGATGTAGCTGGAGCTGCTTGTGGAGTCGATAGCTCTGAATAAGGGAGAAGACCTATTTGAGCACCACATGCGGCTGTTGGAGCTTTGGGATGAGCTGTCTGCCCACTAGTTGGAGCTGCAAAATAAGCTGCCTGTGATGAAACAGGAGCTTCTTGTGGAGTTGATTGCCCTGAATGGGGGATGAAATTCATTTGAGCACCATATGCAGTTGCTGGAGCAGCAGGTTGAGCTGTCTGTGAAGGGATTTGGGCTGCAAGGGTCGTCTGTGGTAGAATAGCTCCCTCTGATTGGGGAAGGAAATTCATTTGATCACTCGTTTTAGATGTCAGAGCTGCATGCTGAACTGCCTGTGTAGGATTTTGTGGTAGAATGTCTGCAAGAATGTCGTTGCTAGCTAGTGCCATGGGCAACTCTGGAGCCAAAAATGTAGGACCTGCAGAGGAATGTTGACTATTTGCAACAGTTGGAGCATAAGTAATACCACCCAATGCGTCACCAAAATCAAAGTTTGAGAATGCTTCCATGGATGGGGCTATTGGTGGTTGAGTTTCAGTACCACCAGCTGATCCAGGAGGCTGGAAGGAAGGGGCAGGTGTGAAGCTTTGCGGCTGAGCTGGGAAATCTTCTTGAGGAATAGCCTTGAAAGGAGAATCACCAAAAGGATCTTCCTCAGGCTGGGCATAGATCAAAGAGGAATCATGATTGTTCGGCAATGGAGAATGAACAAAAGAACAAGAGATTAGAAGGGAAAGAAACATGTTAGGCTTCTTATAGTAGAAGAATAGAATTGCTAATGAAAATCATTTGTAATTATTAAAATAAATCCAGACCAGTATTTTCAAAGGCAGTTGCTGCATACAGTAGGGCAGCAGACAAAGTAGCACTTCTGCTAGAGATGATGCGTAGATAGATGCCCAGATGGATTATATCAAAAAGTAATAAAAAGTAATTAAGATTCATATATGTATAGAAATACCTGGAATACTAGAATAAATGAGAAGAAATTGAAGGGAAAAATAAATTAAAGAAACAAGGTGAACTTTTATGCTTCTCCTCAAAAAGAAATTAAGAAAAGATGGCTTCTAGATTTTATAAGTCTTGCCGACATATTAACTACTAAAAATAGTAGTTTTCCCCTAAAAATTATACAATAAGATAACTTGATAATCCAAAAAAAACTGTCCAGTATTTCAATTCATCAACAAGCAAACATAGAAAAATCAATACAGTGTTGGAAATAAACAATTTATTACGAATTAGCAATCTTATATCTTGTAAACAAGTTAAGTGTCTAGGCATCACCGGAGAAGGAGATGGATATTGATAATCCACCCACCTAAAACACAACAGGCCTCACTCATCCTGCCTCATACATGAATACTCCAAACTAGAGTCCAACCTAAGCTGTCTAGGCCACTTTAGGCTTAGAATAGGCACCCACTAAGCAGCAGGACCGCACATAGGAGCTGCTACAGAATTAGGCGCTAAACATGGCAGCCAGGGGTTGCCCAAGCTCATGCAGTCACCTAGGCACCCAAAGGACCCCTCCAGAACAGTTATTAGGAAAAATATACAATGTAAAATTATGTTCCATTTCCATTTGCCATCTATACATAATTGGCATGAATAAGAAGCAGATTCATCTGAGTTCTCATACATGAAGTGTTATGCAGTACTTAAAGTTAATACTTTTTTGGGACTGAGTTAAAGGAAAAAAGTTCACTTTTTAGGAGAATTTGAAGAGACAAGATAATGATGAGTCCTAAGGGTACATGATTAACTAGCTCCTGAGACCAAATATGATACTAAGACTTAATCATATTTAAAAATGCCCAACATAAATGACCACGTACCTGGTTCACAGCAGCAGAGGCTGTTGATGGGGCAACAAAATTTGTCCCAAAACCAGAACTCATTTGCATATCAGCTTCAGAACTCATAGTGCCAGAAGGTTCTGTTGCCTGAGCCATTGAATTTGCAGAATCGGGTGCTGATAGGGATCCAAAAATATCTAACTCTTGACTGCTTTCAGCAAGCGGAGCAGCTGAGAAAGAGACAGAAGAAGTCAAAGAAGTAGGTTGGCATGTGATACTTGAATTGCCTTGCAGCTGAAATAACAGTTGATAGTTTTTTATTTCTTTTTCCTGGTACAAACAGCTGATAGTATTAAACAATAAAGAAGCATTCATGCTTTCTTCACCAAATTTACCAGTACTGCTCAGATACTACTACTTGTTTCATCAATTGATTTGCAAATTCATTTGAATCATATAATGCATATCAAGAACACTGAGAAGCAAGCAACCCTTTGACAGCTTGAGTCTTTCTAACAAGGTCAATTCTCATCATCATAGCCACAACCACAATGGTACATAATTATCATCCAACAAATCTCATGATTTTATTTATTTATGATAATAAACTAACTTTATAATATTTTAATACTAGCCTATCCATCAAAAGGAATATCTTTGATTACAAAGATAAAAAGGATCCAAAATGAAGTATGCACCTAGCAAGTGATTCTTTATATTAAATTCTTGCACATGCACCACATTGCTGTGGAAAAGAAATTACCTGTGCAAATTGTCGTTTAAGTGTTTCTAATGTAAAGCGGTTACATGCGCAATACCACTTGGAGATAAAGAAACATTAACAAGCAGAAAAGAAAGGGGCATACAGTTGGACTAGGGAGCTAAGCAGGGAGACTAGGCACTGAAGCACAATGGAAAAAATCGATGGAAATGCCAAACTTATGTAAATCTTTAGGATGAATCAAGCTTCTTTTAGTTTTGGAGAAAGTCATAACTTCCAATACTTGTAAGCAAAACCAAGGAACTGTGTAAAGCAAGAACAGATTGAGCCCATAAACTTCACAACTCTGTAGCAGGAATCTTCAATTTAGAGTGACACACCTGCTTCTGAATTTCCTCAGAAACTCTTCCCTGCATCTGCTTCCTAAGTGTTCGTAGACATACCCACTTCTGCGACCCGCACCCAACATACTTCCAATAAATAAGCTTTATGTAGATAATTTTAATTCTTCAGACATTTAAACGCAAAAGGAATGATATACTTGAACACAATTTTAAGGAAATGGATATTTAGAATCTATAGTAAGTATGATATGATGACAAGCCTGACAGAATCTCAGAGAACATGACCATAGCATTACTTGGATGGACAAAATCTTCAAACTATATTGCTAGTCTCAAAACTATACTATTAGACAAAATTCTTAAAACCATGTTGTTAGCATAACTTCAACTGATGAGTTTTAGAAACAATGATATATAGAATGCTAGATCTAGTTAGGCAAAACGAGCACACAGATCTACTGAACACTTTAGATATAAAAAGCAGATAAAGCATAGATGCAAATGTGGGGAAAATGCAGGAGGAAGTTAAGAGGTGTCTGCAATTTTATTAGAAAAACAGGATTTGTTTATTAGATAGAAGCAAGGAATGATTATAAAGTAGGGAAGAAAATGAAGTCAAGTTTTGACCATTGTCAGCCATTTGTTGGCCACAGTGGCTTAATTAGTCATCAACAAAGTAACAAGCACAAATTTCATGAGACTGAGGGAAATGGCTGAGTACTAATAATAAATAATATTCATATTTTTCCAAATATCCTTCACTTGTGAGCTTCAAGTTCACAACCTGAAATGTTAGAAATCTTCTGGGCCACCTAAGCAGTCTGTGCTAACCTGTCTGATTTCAGGGTTATCGGATAACCTATAACAGTCCTAATCTTTCTTTAACAAAGAACATCAGGTAAATCTAGCATGAACACAAATAATAGAATTTGTCATTGCTCATCAAAAATTGAATCATCCGATACTATCAGTTACAAGGTTATGAAACTTGTGGAATGAGGGGGTATTAGTTTCTCCATAGAACGGGATGTCCAACTATCCCATCCTGTCTCAATGGTCATCCTAATAGAACACGTAGGTACCCTCGTGTCTCTTCCCTTCATTTTTTTTCTTTATTTCTTTTTCTCTTTTCCTTCCTTTCTTCTTTCTTTTCTTCTTTCTTTTTTTCTTCTTCTCCTTCATTTCCCTTCTTCCTTCTTTCCTTCCCTCCTTTCTTTTTCTTCTCCCTCCCTTCCCTTTCTTTTTTCTTTCTCCTTTCTTTCTTTCTTTCCTCATTCTTCTATGTTCTCTGAATGGTTGGGTTTCGATGTCCTAACTTTGTTCTATTCCCATTTTCCCACAGGAAGACCTCCTAACCTGCTAGGACTTAAAACCTTGATCAGCAATTAACAAACCTAAATGGTCAACATGTCGAGCCACTAACCAATTTAAGAAGAATGAAATGGGCAAGAAATGGTATTGCCAGAGCCATTTGACAAGTTTCAATTGCTGAATCTCTAAAGACCACAGAATTGTTTTAAGGCATTAATTAAGATGTTCAAGATGTTTATTTCTTAAATCTTGCCTCTGAGGTCTAGTGTTGAGATAATCTACGCTAAACCCAGGCAGCCATCTTGATGTCAGCAACAAATTTTGGAACAAAGTGGAAGAAAACTCATTGACATTGCCACTGACTGAATCCATTCAGAATTATTCTTCAATTTCAAAAATTTGTTATAGTCCAAAACTTCTTCCTGTACCTCAAAAAAAAAAACTATGATAAACAAAAAAACGCAAGATTCAAGCAAATAACTTTTGAAACTAGAATAACAATCGTGCATCTATCATGGGGTTTTGAATCACTAATGGACTCTATGTCAACTTCTTCATTCCTACTTTATCTCTTCAACCATCGCAAGCTAGACCAAAACATATCACACCATACCAGGTACATTGTATACTATATAAAGGGTGTTCTGGGTCTCGGAACATTGAATCGATCCCATACTGGGCATATCAATATTGTACTAGTATGGTACAGGTACAGGGTCCAATACCGAGATTGTAAATCTTAAATAAGACTATCACGAATGTTGTGCCTTGTATCTATATAGTTGCCTATATTTCTCACACATAAGAGAACAATCACATTGACAGATTAAATTACATGGTCATTCCAAGAGTAACTAGCACTCAACATGTAATTGACACAAGAGTGGAAGAAGGATGTGATGGGTGGCTATGATTCCATTAACTAATGAAAATTTATGAATCACATTTCTATTGCAACAAGATTCTGTGAGAAATTATAAATAAACATATATGAGTGGATCAAGTACTTTTCTAAAACATAATCTAGATAGAGTAAATCAAGAGTGAATAAACTGAAGAGGTTATACTTTGAGGCTTCACAGTGTATGAGGCATACAAGGTATATTCACCCAAAGCATGGGAGATGCAAGCCTCACAGCCTCATGGAATCTTCCACTCACAATAAAGCATTAGTGTCATATATAGTGGAAGATGCATTGTTGATGCTTATCATGACATTCCACATGATCAAATGTATTAAGTTATTTCTGCTGCAAGATTTGGCCACCACTTGCAGTGGTATAATAGATGTCCATTCATGCATCTCACAGCACCTAAGTCATCACAATTTTGATTTAACTTCTGACTTCATAATGTGTTTTTTACACTGTGAACTATGGTGAGGACATACACAATGGAACTTAGCATATGCATAGCAGAAGCTATGCTCATAACGAGTTAATGGGATTCTGGTTGTAATAACAAAACAGCTACAACACTTGGTGGTAATAACATATGCTGGAGTAAGCACAAATATTATAAACTGCAATTATAAACATGAGATGACTTTGGCAGGTAAAAAAGTTGAACCAAAATATCTTTGTTTAAAACCCATGCTAAACATATATTGCACAATTATGGCATCAGTTGAGATGATTTTGGCAGCAGATTTGCAGAAAGACCAGATCTTTACTACCTGCCACTGAACCACGTGGATCAAAATCATCAACCCTGTTGTCTGGGCCTGCCTCTGATCCACCAGTGGCACCAGGGTCTGGACCTTCACTTGCACCTTTGGAAGGAGAAGTTGCTTTAGGTGCAGCTGGTGAAGATGTATCATCCATGGGTGCCAATATGGTTCCTCCATCCCTTAAATTGAGCATGATGTCAGTCAAAACATACTGCATCATCCCTCAGAAGAATATTTTCCCAAACAATGGAAATCCTTACCTTTCATCCTGCACATAGTTTTGGGCATCTCTTGTTGCTTCCTCATAACTGGGTGGTGCATTAACATTTAGCTCAGAGAGCTTGCGCTCGGGTCGTCTGGTGCAACAACTAATTATTTAGGTTTCAAAATGTGGTCCATGTACATGGATAAGAAAAAGGATTAAAGTCTCGGTACCAGTACTTGTCCCAATTTGGTCTTGGGTCAGTACCACAGGGATGGGCCAGGGTGGATCAAAATGACTATTAGCAACAAAAATGAAGAGGGAAAAAAATAAAACAAAAAAAGGACTCTGAGATGCCAAACCATCCCGAGTGTCAGATGCAACCATCCCGACTCATTTGAACTGGCAAACTGGGATGGTCAGAACATCCTGGTTCATAAGCAAACTAGGGCCCCAGGGGGCATTACAAGAACCATTTTCTCCTTGGAACAGCACCAGTGCGACATGCTGGGATGCACCAGGGCATCAATCCTTGGAGGTGAGATTTCCAGGAACTCGACAATTAAAAGATAACAAAAAAGCACACATCACTTGAAAATTACCTTTCATCCTGAAAATGGTCAACAGCTCTTGCACCACCACTTCTGCACCATAAAGAGGATGTTAAGTACTTCTTCGATTAAAAAAAAAAAAATACTTACAGAACAGAGGGTTCACTCTAAAATGTGAATATTCTTTATGATCAAGAATCAACATACATACATACATACAAATGAAGTCAAGCCTAAATCCAATCACATCTCCCACCCTTGGATCCACATAGTTCACGAATTCCAAAGATGAAAAAAATGAAAAAGATGGAGTGACTCCGAAATCCTTGTGGATCCAAGGGTGAAAAAAGTGATCGGATCCTGAACTTGGCTACATTCGAATGTAGTCAAGTCTCTCTCTCTCTCTCTCTCTCTATCTCTCTCTCTCTATCTATATATATATATATATATATATATATATATATATATCTTATTTTGAAATAAAAGGAGGAAGTACAGCATACCGATATGAATAACGGTCATTATCATCAAAGGAATGATTTGGATCAACATCAACACTCCTACTTCTTGACCTAAATTGATAACCATCACTGCCTCGACCTCTAAAATTATCATCTCCATAAGCTTCTCTTCTGTAGTGTTCATCAGAATCCCGACCATAGCGATCTCCACCCTGACTATATGAGTCGCCACCTCTGCCATATCTGTCATACCCTGAATCTCTTTCCCTCCCATACCCATTTCGATCTTCATCTCTGTTTCCATAACGACGACCCTCAAAACGATCATCATCAAAGCGATCACCATGTCCATACGAGTCAGGCCTATTCATTCTGCTACCATGATGCCTATAAGATAACACAAGATATTAAACTTGCAAAGCATGTAGCATAAATCGACATCATCTGTTATAGGACATAAGCTCACTTTTCCTTGTTAGCAGCTGCTTTCTCTCTAACCTCCTGTATTCTTTCTTTATTGTTTATTAGTGCAACAAGACTCTGAGATTTCCTCCTAACATTGCTTCCCTGATCCCTCCCACTAGAATCAGTATACTGGAAGTCGGACAAAGTCTGACAAAGCAGAGAAAGGCTACAATCATAACCACTGCAATTTTGATGAATTCATGCTAAAACAAGTCATATAAGTTTTAGATTCAAGTATAGCAGAAGAAAGAAAAGAATGGCGTAGACTACCGATATTTGATAAGCATGTTCCCTGATTTCATCAATCACACGTTCAGATCCATGTGCTACTAGGTACTCCAGGACGGTCAGTGCCTGAGGCTCAATGTAATGAACTATTAGTGTCACTTGCTAGTGGAGAACATCCAGCTAAAAAGGTCTAAAGTCTAAGGTCTAAACTCTGCATGAAGTACAAAGAACTTCATTAAATGGTTTGGTGTCAGTGCATAATTTATTAAAAGATAGTAATATATTCAGAACATCTTAAACATTTACTGAAAGTCGTTAATAAATACAGCATAACGATTACATGGAAGGCAGCATATCACAAGTTGGAAGGAGATTGTATAGAACCTTATAGACATGACGCCAGTTTTTCCCAGTATCATTGATCCTCTTCCAGATGACTGCCATGATCATCTGATATTCATGACTGCATGATTTTTTGAAATGTGATTAACCTTATTGCAAAATAAAGAATGCAGGTAGCCTAAAGCACATGAAACTGCAAGCTTACTAGCTCCGGGTGGCCTGTGCAATATCTGCCAGATGTGACCCATGAGGACCCCAAGGTTCATTGCTTGTTGCATCAAGCACCTGAAATTTAGAGATGATAATATATATATACACACCCTGGAGGTTAATGAAAAAGAAAATCTTCATCCTTGTTCATAGTATTCTTGTTGAAATCTAGCTTGGAGATTATATAATTCAGGAAGTTTCACGTATCTACTGCATTGTTGTGTTACCAGGATACTTGGTATGGGTATGAAGTGCTCAACACCCCCCCCCCCCTAAGTTCATCATATTAACCTCCAAAAAAACACAACATGGATACTTCCAAATGGTCAAGTTCACAGAAGTATATAACTTTTCAAAATAGCTAGCAACTAGAATAGATTTGACTATTTGTTGAAACTTTTTAGCTAAAGAAAACTCATTCACGGCATATAAATTTTTGATGTGACTCCTTGCTAGAAGAGTCTAGATACCTTAGACTGATAGTGATTAGCAATAAAATAGTTGAGAACTCAAACACATGACTCTCTAAAAATTTTGCCCCATGATGACACATTTAGCTGATGCAAGTATGACACTGTTGTTTTGAGGTGTTTTCAGAGTGTTATGCTATGTCGTCTCCTAGCATCCAAAGGAGTTACCACTCCAAAATTCTGAAAAACTAAAGTGTCCAAGCAACACAGTTGCACCAATGTCAGACTTTGTAGTCTAACGTGTGCAGCCTCAATATAAGTTTTCTCCTTTTGCTTCTTTGATACAGAAGCCTTGGAGCTTAATGGAATTATGTATTTGGAAGTTTTGGGCACCTGTGTCCTTTCACTGGTCATATTTTAGTCTTTTATGCATTCACAAATGATGAAAACTTGTCACTCCATAGAGAGGGGGGGGGCGCAGACAAAAAAAGAAAAGAGTTGACTTCATGATTTAGCATTAAGGTTAAAATAACCAACAAGCCCTGCTCCACCTACATGGAACTGCTATGCAGAACATAGTATTGATATTTCTTTGCCTACTAAAATGAATGTTGCTTAATAAAGAAAAAGCACACAGAACATGAAAACCAAGAGGACACCAAAATAGGATAACAAACCTTCTGCTCTATGCTAGGCACCTTTAATACTTTCTTGTTGACCTCTCTCTTGCTGCAAAATAGTCACAAGAAAAAATACTGAAATAAAACCTCACAAGTCACATGGACTGAAATATTAAAAATGTTTCATGATATAATTGAATCCCTTTATCCAATGTTCTGAACCTATAAGACACTAAAGTGACAAATTTTCATAGATATTCCAATTTTTGGCAGAGTGTACATCAGATGAAACAAAATTCACAGAATCAGATAGTAGAATTTATATATAACTCTTACAGGTCTCGAACTGTTTGATCAAAAGCTTTTTTCATGATTCCTTTGGATCAGACAAAAATTTCTCTTCAGATGAAACTTCCTTTTAAGTATTCCTGCATGATCCAGCAAACAACACTCATCAAGAGCCACCTATATATAAAAATATAAAAGTACAAAGCATTGAGTTAAAAGGTGTGAGAATTCATTAATGAAATGTTAAAGTCACAACCTAACAGAGAATTGCGTAAAGAAAATCACAAACATCAGTTGTTAAAATTTTGAAATGAAAAAACAGTAACCATGTGAAATGCTTTCGAGAAAGAAGCTTCAAGAACAGATCCATGTTATTGAGAACAGAAACTTCTATAAAGCAAAGATAATATACAATAAGACATAAAAAACCATTCTGCAGATCACATACCCAAGAATTCAAAATGATGGATAATATCCAAAAGGAACAAATAAATAAAGAACCCACTATGACAGTATCACAATTTTGTTTTTCCCAATCATGTAAAAAAATCCCATGTGAATACACTTTAAATCGAGAGCTTGATTCAATAAGGACCAGTGAACCAGATCGATGCCAAATAAAAAATTCTTTCAGAGTCCAGAACTTTCTCCCCATCTATAACCAAATTCTGGATGACAACGACAACCATTGGACCCAACCAACTAAAAATTTCATCCAGGAGTCAATAATGCAACCGAAATCACAATATTTCTCTGTAAATATTTGCAGCAGAAGAAGAATGAATGCTTCATAACCATTCAAATGTGCACCTAAAATTCTTCAAAACCTGATAAATTAAAAGGAAAAAAAAAAAAAAAGTCCCGTCATCCCCTCGAGGTGAGCAATGGGAATCGAGACCTAATCCGATTCGATCCGAGGCAAGAAGATATTCCGGGATGGGGACCAAACAAAGGAGGGATCAACCCGCATTGGCCGACAGAAGGGGATCAAGAACCCACCGAGCCGCTAAATGCCGAGGAGTGGGAGAAGGATAGGATCGAATCGAAGGAGACGAGGGAGAGAAGGGGAAGGAGAGGGGGAGAGAGAGAGCGGAGCGGGGATTTCGCGGCAAAGAAAGCGTGGGATTCTGGGAGGAGAGAATGGAATGGAAACGAGGGGTTTTAATTGCTTCAACTGCCCCCCTCCCTCCTCACTCGCTCTGTCCTCTCGGGCCCCTCGCCTATTATTGCATGCATCGAGCGAGAGAGAGAGAGAGACAGAGAGAGAGAGAGAGAGAGGGAGAAGGAGTACCCGACGCGCGTTGGCGAGTGGTTCGCCGGCTCTTGATTGACGGTTGAGGGGTGTGATCGGGAGCTAGCTGTCGCACCAATAGGGTGATCAGACCATGGAAGTTTAGCGAATGGCCCCCCCAAAACACGCGTTCGAGTCCAGCACTCCGCAACAAGCCAGCTTGCTCTCCAATATTTTATATTTTATGCTTTGCTACAGCTGAGGAGTGCTGCAAAATTAATAATAAGTCAGGGTGGAATAAATTAGGGATGGCAAAATCCGACCCAGTCTTCATAAATTCAACCAAAATAAATAAATTTGGGTTGATTTCTTTTAATTTTAAGCTAAAAAATGGATAAATATAAAACGAACCCATTCATAAGAACTGAACATGTCGCTCGAGTCAAATTGATTAGGAATTAATCAGCTCCCAAATTCAAGAAACATGTGGTTCTCTTTATTTTTGTTGTTGCATTTTAGTTGATTTATCGTTAGCTAATTCTAATTGCTAGTTAATTATTGTGTAGAGTCGAATAGTAATTCAAGAGGTGACATGTGACTCCAATTGAAATGCATCCACACAAAAAAACAAAAAAAAAAAAAAAAAAACTTTGTTCGGTATAATTATTAGATGAAAGCAAGTCATCACTGGCTTTTCATGGATTCCTAGCTGAGCTCACGCAATCGTTTCAAGCAAATCTTCGATGGTTACATGACCTCCTGCAAAGTGCACCCAATAATCTCTGAGCTATAGCGAATTATTGGTTTGCATTTTAGTTATGGCATGCTATGTCATGACTAGCAATTGTAGATCTAAGAAAATATCTCATCAAGCAAAATTAGCAGGACCGAGGCCATATGGAGAACCAAGGCATGAACCATGGTTAGAAAAGGTTCTTGTTCTTGCATCAGGAGTAATATTTGCATGTAAGAAACACGCCTCAACATTCATTATTTGACACCCTTTTTAATCTTTGGACAAGCAGCAAGAAATTAATCTGGCGGCAACCGAAGCAAGTCTGTAATGAATCATCCTTGCCGCTGTTAATGGAGAAATATATCAAGATGATGAAATCAACATAAATTGAGCAGAACTTTTAGAGGAAAAGAAACATAATTTTCATTGAAGAACCACTTTAATCACCTTTAACCGTTCATGACTGATTTTTATTTAAATATAGGATCAAAATGCACGCACACGCAAGGACCTTTTCGCAACCTGTGGCTTGGCTTCTTGGAGGATTCGCAGAGAGAGAACGGGGGAGGGTCTTCTTCGAGAGGAAGCTTTACGATTTTTGCGTTATGTAACCACGACTCATTCAAGTGATCTTCTATTATCAAGGCTACTCGTGACCGCAAACCATAGCCATTTATTTTAGTGTTCTTGATTGCGGATGGGCGAGCGTTTTGGAAAGCGGCAGGTTGATGTACCATCGGTTGAGCGGATTACAGGCCGAAAAGATCGATGCCACAGAGAATGGCAAGGAGAACAGCTTGGCAGGTCTGGTGAATGCTGATGAATAGCATGCATCCAGGCTGAACGCGAGAAGACATCACATGCTACACATCGCGGATGTGACTCACATGAAGCTGGCATTTGGATCCTCCTCTCAGCCATTACCGAGGTAACTTGGAAATCGTTCACAACCTACTTATTAAAGAAGATCAACCGGGAAACTAATACCTCTGCAGCAAACCAATCTACCTGTTACGTGATATGATAGGAAGGATTTATCAAAAAAAAAAAAAAAGGCAAACAAAAATGTCCTATTAAACACAACAAAACAAATTCTGCCCCTCAAATATTTTATTAATTAATCTTACCACAGGAGTGTTTGCTTTCCTTTTTATTAACTTTACATCAGGTGGTAAGTTACATTTAACCATCTTGAAGTACAATAGCAATTGCTGAGCAAAGAAAGAAAAAGAATTTATATGGACAATCCCAAATAGTTTGGGATTAAGAATTTGCTGTTCTGATTGTTTATCTACGATAGCAATTGCATATATCCCTTTAGACACCATTGGATGAGTCCTAGCCTAGGGATTAAAGCTTCTGTTTCTACTAGAATTCCACCCAGATGAAAGATCATATGCTGCCATCGATAAGCTTCATGAAAACCAGAGACATGGTTGAAGCGCGCCCGCCCCATGTGCGTCTTTCACAACATGCTCGTCCTGGTATACATTTTCAAATTTCATAATTGATATATGAGGGGAAAAACTTTAGAAGTGTATTAACTAAACAGCAAAAGCTGCCTTCATACCAGAAGACAGGCGCTGAGATTTCAAGAATTTCCTGGATTGTTCTTTTGGTACACAGCTTCTAAACATTCTTTAGCCCTATGAACCTTTGACTGAAGGTAGAAGCTCCCGTGCCGTGCATTCCTCTCGAACAATGTATCATACTTCTGCATGTGTACCATTTAAATAAAAGTTAAACATCAGCGAGACTGTTGTCTATAGATAACATATATAGGGGGAGAAAATCTTAAGAGGGCGCAAGAACCTGCACGACTACTTCCCATCTTGCATGCTCACTGATTCCTAGGATCTGCCTGGCTTCCTGTTGGGTCATTGCCCGGCTTGCTCTGCGAATGTTGCTAATTGCTTCATGTGCAACACCAGTTTTATTGGCATCTACAGGAACAGGAATGTAAGTTATGTACGACACAGAGATGAATTCTTGGGCTTAAATCTAGAAGGAACACAACTCATAGACTCATTAGTTTAAATTTGTTGCATGTAACAGCATCTTGGATGAGGTAAATATAATTTTAGTGGCATACAACTAGAATATAACTAGAATAAATGACCAGAAAAGTAGTTTTCTGTGATTTACTTTCCTTAAAAAGTAGTTTTCTTTCAAATTGTGTGTGTGCGTGAGGAGAGAGAGAGAGAGAGAGAGAGAGAGAGAGAGAGAGCTTGAAGCACTGCCAAAGGCATACAAAAGTTCACTGTTTTCACCAAACCGTTGAAGCTGGGAAATTACGCTAGTTCCACCAGAATACCTTAGACTGAAAAGTAAATACTACTTCAAAGATTCCTCATTGAAAAGTTCTCTAAACTCAAAGCAAAATAGCAATGTCCACAGAATAAAAAGTGGCAAAGGATACTAAATAAACTAGAAAGCCATTATAAAAACAAGGAAATTAGCAAGTGACAACCCTTAAAGATGCAAAGACAGATAACCAAATGTGGACGCATCTATAGCATGAAAGCACCACAAAATTATTCAAAACAAGACAGATTGAGAAAAAGGGAACTTAGGAGCCAACAACAGTTTCCAAGTTGAATGAATAAACTGGATGTCAACCAGAGTTCTCCATGACCTTGCAGCCATCACATGTGAATGGGAGGTTTTTGCCAAGTCCAAAGATATCGAATTCCTGAAAGCTGTTAGAAACATACTTGTCTTCTAGAGTTCATGCTCTGTATCTGAATCCTCTTTGAGACCCTCCTTGTTTTTCTATAGTTTTCCTATTCATACTTCTCACTTCATTTTCTCAATTAAAAAGGGTGGGCTTGCACACCCTTTTCTTTTTGGTTTTTTTGAAAAGATAAGAAAAGGTAAAGTCACAACAGCAAGGAAAAAGCAATCAAATTAGATGGCCCACGTTCAACCATGCAAATCCTCTGGGTGGTAAGGTTTATGCAGCAATTATCAATGCAAGTGCACATAATTGTTGAATAGATCTAGAATCATTCTAGCAAATCGGATGCTTGGAAGTCGCTTACACATGAGGAGAAGCAATAAGAAAACTATCTGGAAGGGCAACGATGAAGAATCAAAATGATTCAAGCATCCTAAGTTCTTAACAAATTAGGTTAGAATGGTACTTCTGTCTCCACTCAGATAAACATGTAACAAGCTTAGTTTCCTTTGCAAGAATTATCATATTATCAAGGTGGAATCTAAAAGGAGGCCAATCTAATAATGTATCTCTTGATCTGCCTCGTATCATAATATGATTCATGGAATCATCAATCAGTTTATATTGAATAACAACTCAGGAAGTAAATGCATAAAAGCAAACCAAATTCTGATAAAGACATTAACCACATATTTAAATCTAAACGAATAAAAAGATTCCAACACAAAAAATACTGCACAGCAGGAAAATAGTATCATGATTCACAGAAGTAAATGGAATTACTAAGTATATAAATGTACCAAGAAAAAGAAAGTTGATCGTATACTGAAAGGTTGCCAGGTAGTAAGAAAACTTGAGTAGCATGGGACTTTGTAAAGAAGCCAGCAAATTTGAAGACTAGACTGAAAGCATGGCGTAATCATTAAGGTAATGAATTGTACTGATTCATTATTGTACAGCCTGAAAACAAGCTGGACACTTTCCGGCATGGTATATAGGTGTGTACCTCTGTATCACGCACGCTGGCAATAAATGCATGCATAACATGGACAAATACAGATTGGGACAAACCTATTACTTCACTAGGTGCCCTGGCACATGACTGGGGAAGTGACTCGAATGGCATGGCACAGTATGATACAGTTTCATACCATGTACATCTGTGACGGATTCAGGCAAGGCCCATGATGTTTTAATCCTTATGTGTAATAACACTGACGATCCAGGCAGAATTTAATCTCGATATGCTTAAGTCTATTGCGGAAGACCTACTCATTCAGTCTGGAGAGCATTCATGCTATCACAATGGAAGAGGCATTCGAAAGAGAGGATGACACTCATCTGCAAGAAAACTGATGCCCATGGACCTAGACACAGCTGTAGCAGAGTATTCAACTTAGTTGTATAGTCAGAAAATATGTGGCTTCTTATCTCCAAAACATATAAGAAATCTACCACATAAGACAGTAATTTGTAAGAAACAACAAAATGTAGCATCACCAAACCAGTCCATATTAGAACACAGCTGAATATGAAGAAAGGAAATGGGAGTTAAGCAAAGGTACGCAGGGGGTGGGACCGGGAATTTTCCCACTAAAAGGGGAAGAAGGGGCAAAGGGCAGATGCTATTTGTCAAAGATGATCATATAGCAAATAATCAAAATTACTATAACTTTTCTTATTCATTTTTATTAACAATTAAATATCAAAATTTTTTCATTGGGCTACTAATATTTAGTTAAAAGCATTTTGCTATCACTTATTGCTATGGCATTGTGTTGCAATGATCATTAGCTCATTGTGTTGAAAAAGTAATGATGTCAATATCTAAAATTAATTACTTCATATTATTTAAATTGTAGCATTTAAGATGTTATAGTTGAATTTTATTTTTGAAGTAAAAAATCAAATTCTTTTGAGTAGTAATATTTACAGATGTGATATTGAATGATAAGAAAAAATATGTACTGAATGATAAGAAAAAATACATGTAAGATATAGAAAAAGCAAACACACAACAACCTATGTAAATGCTTAGTAAGGATATTAGAGCACGAGAGAGAGAGAGAGAGAGAGAGAGAGAGAGAGGAATACATTTAAGATATAGAAAAAGCAAATAACCAACGACCAATGTAAATCCCAATGAGGATAATAGAACAAAAAAGAGGACCCAAATCATGATAATTTTTAATAAAGAGAGAATTAACCAAATCATACAGCTATGAGTTAGGTCCATGCAAGCAAAAACGTGCAAAGGAGAGGATGTCAGAGCAACATGCAAGTGAAAGAAGAGGATAGACCTATAACAATTGGCTTGAGGTATCACTACTTCTCCAGAACTCTATTTAACAATTTTAAACTCAAATGGAGTAAGAATCTTTCAAGCATGAGTGGTAGATGTACAAGGTGAGCATGCTGCCAAATTTAGAAGGAAACATGAAAGCGCCCACAAGATAGGTAGCCTGAGTTATAATGATGGAAGGGAAAGCATGGGGATTTTGTTTTCAAGTGTCAAATCTAAAACCTACAAAGCAGTCAACAAGGCAATCTGGGAAGGATCCATAAATCACTTGAAGTAGTGCTTTTTCAAGCTTGCCCGACAACACCCCCCCCGGCAAAAAAAATCTAGAAAAAAATGGTTGATGAAAAATAATCATTCATTAGAGGCCAAAGTTAACATATAAGAGTCCAAACCACTTGATCATGAAAAATTAATTAGCCCAAAAATTAGTCATTAAAGTACACAATTGTGAAATGATGCAAACCTGATGAGTAATGAGGCAACCCAACGTAACTAGTTAAAGTTAAGCCCAGTTTGAGCATGCATGTAATGAAGTTATTACCACAAGGTCCACTCAGATGGATGACTGATAATTTGCAGACATAAGATAGACAATGAAATGGATAAGAGAATAGCAAACGCATGACAAATAGGCTGACTCATAGGTAATGTCCATAAGATGAACTTCAAGCAAAGAACTTAAAAAAAAGAAGATAAGAAGAAAGGCCAACAACATACAAAATAAAAAAGGGGCTTCAAGTAGACTAAAAAAAAGGGAGAAGGAAGGTAAAGTGAGAAGAACATGATGGGAAGACATGGTTGTGTGTGTGTGTGTGTGTGTGTGTGTGAGAGAGAGAGAGAGAGAGAGAGAGAGGGATCAAGGAAAATTTATCTCCAACAGGTTAAGTTCTGGTTGGATGGAGCAAAACAGTATCAATTAGCTATAAGAAGATTTCAAAAACCCAAGGAAAAAAGAGTGATAACAGCAGGGTAGAGAGCCGAAAATGGGCCAGAGGAGGACTAGAGACTAGATTTCTAAACCATTGTAGCCTAAATAAAGAGACTCACTAGAGATGATGATCTCCAGTACTATTCACCAAAAAGAAGGATCACATTCAAGTCACACCAAAAGAGATTATTAAGACAAGAAACCAACCGACAGTATGCACAAACGCTATCTAGGCCAAAAATTTCTGCACCATAGCAAGAAGGATTGGCTTTGCTGCAAGGTTCAAAAAAGATGAGGAAAAAGGGAAACCTAAATGATTGTTGCCAAAATTTATATGCAATGGTTTGAGATGATAGTTGGTGAAGTTTGATGAAAATAAAGGTGATAGAAGGATACATGAAACAACCTCTGATGTATGAAATGTAGGCTTGAAATTCATGATTACAGAGATATATTTATATTCAACAAACATATTTACACTTGTCCCCAATTACTATTGCAATCCTTCACACAAACTGGCTCGATTTATTGGACAAGTGCTTTTGTTATTAAGATATAGATACAATGAATCAACTAAAAATGTATGTATTTGAACTGTAATTTTTTTTTTTTATTTACAACAAAATGAGAAGAATGATGATAGCAAGAACTAAAAAACATCGAAAAACCTAGGGCTCAGAAGAAAGGAAAAAAAGGAAGAAACTTACTCTCAATTGCTTTGCGATATGCTTGCAATACAGCCCTTCCCAATATTCCAGAGCCCATTACAATCAAGTTGGCAAGAAGTTTTGCAGCCTGTTAAAGAGTAAAAAAGGAAGAAAAGAAAAGAAAGAAATACACTCGATAAGATGTGTTGCAAAATAGTACATCTTCATAAAGAACAAGATATCTACTACAGGAAACGACATGTTTTTTCTACTGTGAAGAACAAGCTTCGCAAAATCAAACAAAGATATTACCACCTCTTTACTAAAGTGGACAAAAAAAAAAAAAATTATTACAAAATACATCATATGAATTGGTGAAGGCAAAGAATGTGATCTTTTGAAACAATAAACTTCATCCTGTTATGTTCTTAGCTGTCAAAGCTTAACCGTCTAAAATGGATACTAGATTTATAAATAATATATGCAAAGAAAAAAGATTATATACCGTTACATTACTTCCCCACATCACACATAAAATATAGAAATGGTAATCCACTTTCAAATATTCTGAAAAAAGAACCAAGAGCAGCCGGCAAATCCTTAAACACTGGATTTCAAGTTTGGGCCTCCATAGTTATGAATTCATCATTCATATTAGTTCATGAGAAGAAATCAGGGCTAATATATACATGACTCTGATGGATGAAGTTGTGGTCGATTTGTTATTTACCTCTATAGGCTTAGTAGTTGCTTATGAGATGGAGCAAGCACATCCTCTCTTTATACACACCAACAAAGGATGCATACAGAAATGAATGCATCATATAATTGTTGCAAAAATATTACAAAAATATAAGGAAATGCAATAATGAGGATAAAACATATAAATTACATAAATAAGATCATTTGGAGCAACAACAGGCAAAACTAACCTGGTCAAAGTACTGGCTCACTAAGTTGAGGAAGCTTGATTCCCCACTTAACGACATGGGCCTTAACTTGCAAGCATTATTCCATTTATGCAATATTAGCTTAATGGATGAATGTTTAACAACAAATTTGAAGAACTCTCCACAGTTACCTTTGAACGCAGCATCAACCCTCTACAGGTAAAAGCAGCAAGGCAAGATAGGGGCCTGCCTACAAACTAGAGGACCATTTGGAGGCATAGATGACAAGGCAGGGAGGAAACCAGGAACACTATGTCATGCAAACAGATAGATGTTTATACTGACCAGCTATGATCTCCTAATCATTTACATGTCATCAATCAAGGCATTTTACCACCTATTCCAACAATACTCGCAGACATGATAACGAGGCTTCCAAATACTAGGACACCAGTCCGAGGTTTAGTTACCAGAAGCTAATGCTGATGCGGAAGCATAGATATGGAGAAGCAGCTCTCATATAAAAGTTTTTAATACCAAATGCCTAGGAAGTGGGTGCAGGGACAAGTTTCTAAGGAGATTCCAAAGCAAATGAGCCACCCTAAGTGGAAGATTCCTGCTGCTAAGGTCCGAGGGCATTACATCAATATATTTTTCAAGTAATTTATCATAGTGCCGATCCTCAACACATTATTGCCTGAACAGGGCATTTCTATACGAATCAGCTTATGTGCAAACCAACGAAATGATTTCACAAGAATTCTTTTCATCAAATTAACATGCACTGATCTCTAATAGTAATCCAAGGGCATCGCATGGATACTTGGCCATTCTTCCTAATAGTATGTGCGTATATTAAAAAGATTTCTGAGCCATGGAAAGGCTTCACATTATCACCGATTTCAAAGATATAATTGCCCAAATTGGACATCTCTAAACGAGATTCTGCATTTATGAATCAACTCAATGGCTTCAAAAGCATTGTTTTATCAATCGAATTATGCCAAATAAAAATGTAGTAAAGGGGATGAGAGCAAGACATCGAATTTATTGACGAACGATTCCTAATCAGCAAGAAAAGCACTAAATTTGATCATCAACATTTATTCCATCTACATGGGACCGGCTTAATAGATCAAGGAACGACCCATGAAGATTTGGGATCAAATTCCTAGGCAAAGCCAATCAAAACATCAACAGAAGCAAATATACAAAGAAAAAAAGGGTGGGGTCGGGGGAGATGTAGACCTCGAAAACAAGATTCTCAACCCAAATTAAATTACAGAAAACGAATGAGAAAAAGGGACGAAGAAGGATCAACAGGAGCATTCGATTAGAAAACTGACCATTGTCTCTGGATTCTTGAAAGCCGGTAGAAGGAGCTCTTGATTCGTTCGCCAAGAGCCGAGAGAGAGAGAGAGAGAGAGAGAGAGCGAAAGAATCCCCGGAGGCCGGAGGAGTCGATGAGGCTTCCGGAGGTCGCTAAATCGGGGTCGAGACCGTTGCGCTCTCGGAATGACTGGGGCCGTTTGGTTCGCCGAAATGACTCAGTTTGAAATCACTAGCTTCAGTTTCAAGTGTTCGTTTGAAAGTTATCGGGATCGGATTCCAATTTCTTTTGGAACCTGAACACTAATATTAAGTTGGATTTAAAATCAAGATCCTTCACTGAGGGAACAAATATAATATTATATTATATATAATTAATATTATTATATTTTAATATTATATTATGGATAATAATAATAAAAGAGTTATTAGTAATATAATACTAATATTATATATTATAATTAGTAATAATATAAATATAATATATGTAATATATAGTTAATATTAATAACCGTTTTTTTTTTTTTTCTAAACTGAATTTTTCTTGTAAAATTTTTAGTTGAAACCTTGCATGAAATTTTATGCTTGTCATTGAACAATCAATTGGAGTGGGTTCAATCTTTCCTTCAAATGCAAATTTGTTATACCACCTCTGGGATCAAAGGGAGAATTTAAAGGTAAATATTTGAAATGAGTTGAGCAAACAAATTGTAAAACAAATGTAAATCTTATCTTGAAGTTCCCCAATTTTAGTTACAATCTTAATCTCCTTTTAACAGCATGAATTACAATACCTGCCCATCCTGTGAACTTTGCCTACAGGAATGCAAACATGCCATAAGCTGTATATAAAATAGAAAGTAATTCTCCAATTGTTTGAAGATGTCTGTGTTTCCATTTCTTACTGAATCTTGGCATGGAGACTTCTTTTTTTTCCACATGACTTTCTTACTGGTTAATGATGAGTGTACTCTAACCCTCCAGATAAACTTTTCATGGCTGATTCTTTGAGCTTTGGTGTTGCTTAGAAAGACCATATAGAGATGGCTTCTTCTGTAATAAAGAGGGTGGAGAGAAGGCAGGCCCTGCTGTATGTAAGCAGGCCTTGACTTTGATGGATGATGCTCCTGCTGCTGCTAGGATGTGTCACCTCCTTAATCTTCATCAGTGCCCATCCCTGTGGTTTCAATGGTTTATCCTACACCCTCAATTATCCAGGTTTGGGTTCTCTCGCATTCCCTTCCGCATCTGGTTGATTTTTTTCAAGAAAAATATGAAAAAAACGCATTGATTCATTTTGACAAGAAAATGAAATGCACTCTGCATGACAAGCAAAGAGGCCACGCCCTAGTACATGGAAAACAAATTTTACTTAAGTAGTTCAGATTCTTTCCATAATTCTTTTGACCAAGAGCCAAAACAGTTCCACCTCCCTTGTTACCACATCTACATGAGCAGCAGCATGAAATCTAGCTATATTCCTGGCTTCAAAATTCTCTACCAATGCACATGGCTAGAACATCCCATCAAACAATAACAACAAAAGGCTTTAATCCCAAACTAGCTGTAATTAGCTACATGAATCCTTCTCCTCCATCCTTCTCCTTCATCCTTTATGGGTATACTTTCAAGCCTTTGCTTAATTAGCTAGAACATCCCATCCATTCTCAAATTAACCTCCACATTCTCCTTGAGCTAATGCACCTGAAAGGACAAGGGAGACATTGATGACCTTGGACAATCAGTTTGAGCTGTCAGTGCCCCTATTAGTCAAGTGCTGATATTACCCTCTGCTGGTATGAAGCCAACCCAGCTTCTGTCCCCAGAGGTGAAGGGCACCGACAATAGTTCATTAATCATCGTAGGCTGATGATTTCTTGACAGGCATGCATTCATAATACTTAAGAGTTACTGTATGCGGATGAATATGTTGAAAGACAAGTGATTGATAAATCTGTGCGCATTTGAAAGCAAATATATTCACTGCATTCACTAGTGGGTGGATGGTATTCGAGAGCTATATCTGTTGTTGGGTAGTAAAACTTCAGTTGCACAGTTAGTTCTGGTAAAGCTAGACTATTGAGCATCGACTTCAGTTAAAGTGTTACATGGAAAAGAAATCTATAAGGAAATATCGGGCTAATGCTTTGGACAAACTGGAACTTCTTATTTGGGGGAAAAGCTCTCCTTTCAATTCCTTTAGCTCAATGGTTCCAACTCAACCATTCCATTCTGGTGACTCATGAAGTTGAATGATGTTTCCTTCCCTCCAGATGATAAATGAAAATTTGATGAGCTGGTGGATGATAAGGGCGTCATGATATTAGTTGATGGCAGGCAGCACTCTGAGATGCTAGACCAGGTGGTCCATAATACACTGGGGAGCAACTGAACAAGAAATTGAGACTGGTGAGTGCTTATCCTCTGCAGTTGCCGGATGTATAAATTTCAACTCATATAAATTAGCATATTGGACGCAATACTAAGGTGCAAAATGAAACTGATAAACCATTCCACTTCTGAATTTTGACATTTTGCTTTGGATCAACTAAACATCAGCTAATCTTTCGTAAGAACCAGCTGTGTACTACAGGCGGCGGTTCATGCAGAGCAGTTTCTGTAGTAGTCTATAATCTCGTTTACTGTTCAATTATAGTTGTAGAAATTGTTGTACACCTGGTTGTAAGCATTTTTCTTATACATTTTCTACGCAATGCCATTGTTGGATGTAACGCAAGTTTTCATTTTCTGAGAAGTTTCACCTCATTCATGCTGGATTTGTGTTTTAATTCCTGTTTTATTGGTAAACTGCATTTTAATATTATTCATGGACATAGTGGTGGATACATGAGTTCAAATGAAAGCTGTTAAGAAGCTGACCTGTTTTATCTGTTAGTAATAGGAATGGAGATGAAATTAGCATTCACAAATGCCCTTGTGGTATATAGACAACATGCAAATTCTATGATGCAATAGACAAATTCCATGGTATATATGCAAATTGAGAGGATGGATTAAATAATATGATCAGCAAACATACTGCATTGAGCTACAGTTGTTAAATCTCCAAGTGCCAGGAAATTTTTTAGAATATGTAAATTTCAGCTTTAAATTGTATAGGACGCTCAAGCAATATAAGAAAATAATGAAAATAAAACATACTTCACAAGGCACAGAACATATGCCAAACATAATAAATGTCAAGCCACCAACCACTAGAAAGATAACAACACAAGATTACGCACCACGTCATCACCTGAATGTTAACTATGGCTTCAGAATATCATGTCTTCTTAGTTAATCCAAATAAAATCAGGTTGTGAATCATAACATTCCTTTGAATCCTAATTTTCATTTGGAAAGACGATGTTAAATTGCCTAGCATGAAAAGAGCATCATCTAATTAAATGTCAAGTTTTCCTACTTGAGTAAAGCTGAAGCAGACCTCAGATCCTAAGTAAAATAGAAATGCATCCTTACAAGAAACAAATATATGGAAAATAACAGCCTTCACTAACTTAGGTAACCCATGCTGTCAACAACGTAAGGAAATGATGCTGAAAGAAAAAGAAAAAAGAAAAGAGAAGAAAGGTTGAGAAGTTGAAGGAGACGAAGAAGAAAAGATAGAACACAGTCTAGTGAAAGGGCCCTACCATTGGCCAGGAGGATCAGTAGAGACAGCACCATGCAAATTCTCCATCAGGTGAGGGCATAAACAAACATGTCAATCAGAATTATGGGCCATGATGAAATGGAGACTGGTGTATGGCTGAGTTGCTAATGGATTTTATCTTGTCTAGAACTTGCACACCTTAATTGGCTGTGTTGCATTTTAACAAGCGGAAAAGAAACTAGCTGCATGCTGGAGAACTTGAGATACTAGATAATCAAAGATTTGACTTATAAATTCTGAAAAGGGAAGTCAGACTTTAATGTATCTACTTTTTAATAATGCTTCAGTTAGCTGAATCCTAATTCCCAACAAACACAACCAACTGTGAGATATGAGACTTGAGCTCCATATCAATTCTAATTCAGTACTCATTTCCCGAGAGCTGTTGTGGCTCTACGATGCCCCTCAACAAACCTTTGTGAAGCCACAACTTCTACAATCTGCCATTGACATATAGTGGAAAGACAGAGGGCATTGCCTCATCCAAAAAGATTCTCAGTAGCAACATTGTAGGTGAGATCAGCAGCAATGTTGGTTGATTGATCTCATCATGATTGATTGATCTCTATCTTGTATTAAAATTTTTACCAACTTGTCTTTCAAAGGCTTACATGACTAGGTATTTATAGAAGACTTCGAACAACCCTCCGAGCATAAGTAAATTCTAAAATTAATATTAGCTAATGACTTCAAGATATTATCAGATTACTATGCTCAATAAAAATCTTGAAGAAATGAAAAGACTTGAGAAGATAAAAGAACTTTTTCCTATTTTCGAGTAGATGAAACTGCATGATCCTTCTTGAGAAAATCTATCATAACTTTCTGAAGAAAACTCCAAATTGAGATCCGTAAAATGCTTTGGAATCCTGACTTGTTAAGCTTTCCAAGAATATATTGCTTGCCTGGTAAAAGTTTAGGAAATAACTCTAAATTTAATTTGAAAGTCAATCCTTGAAAAAGAGTCTTGAACACTTGGAAAACTAAGAGACCATTGAAAGCATTTTTAATCCTTTTGGTTCCCAAGTCATTACCATCAAAGAGGAAACTCCTGTGTCACACAAGGTTGGAGAGGATGTGGTGAATGTCCTGGATGTAAGAATGATAGGAAAGAGAGCTAGTGCCATTGATTCACTGGATCGCTGTGGAGGGTCCCCCTCTAGCCAGAATCGATTGGCTTCCAACTGATTAACAGCATATCTAAGAACCCTTAGTTTTTTGTTAAAACTGCAGATGGAATAATTAAAATTATGATCCTACAGGCTAAATCCTGAACCTAATTTTTATTTCAATGGTATTTCCTACAGAAGGACAAAAAGGAAGAGAAAGAATAAGGGAAAAAAAAAAAAAAAAGGACAGGTAATTGACACTTAAAACTGCTTCTAAAGACCAAACTGTGAGCCGGAAAAAGCTAATCTAAAGGGATTGAAGTAAAGTGGATTTGGGGCTTTTCCTTACAAAAAAAGGAGAGAATAAGACATATCCATCATGGGTGAAAACCTTCTGAGAGAATTTTTTTAGGGGGCAGTATTACCTAAGTTTTATCGTCAAGACTCGATAAATGTCAATGGAGATCAAACTTTGCAAGCATTCATCCATTTGGCAAGAGTGAGGTTTGCAAAACAGTGTTTAGGCAGACACCTGATTCCAATGGTTATGCGGCTGGAATTTCTACTGTATTATTGTTTTCTTCTCCTTAATCTGTTATGTGTATTTGTTTTTGTGGTAAATAAGCTATTTGCTTTTCTGTCCAGATACCAATGGCTTAGTGTAAGGTTGTTCATTCATCCCCTCCATGATCAATTTATGTTATCTTGGCCTACTCTAACCATGTCAATAATATGGTAGCATGAAGGTTAACCATTAAAGATGAGGCAAACTGAGGAAATATGAAAGAAATAAGAACAAAGGAAAATTGCATAAGATAAAATAGATAAACATGGCTTCTTTTCCTATTTCTAGCCAGCAAATATGAATTGGAAGAAATAAGATAATGTCATGCCACCACGTCCAGCTACAAGCAACAAATTAATTTGGACTCATTGGTACAGTACTGAGCCTTATATGCATCATCAAAGTCAATGAAGAAACAAAAGAATGCTGAACTGCATAAATTTTAATCTGAGTGCACATAGATGTTTTTTTTTTTTCCATAAATGCAAGTTCCATTGATGTTTTTTCCATCCAATATTGTCCAACTTCCATACCAACGAGAGAAGAAAGAAATGGTTCTACTAAAGGCTCGGCTACTCTAGATATATATTCATTTTTTTAAGTTTTAATTAGATGATGTCCTTTCAGCTATGGCATGATTAATTATTTATCCATTATCTTCATATTCCCCAGTTTTGATATGTTACATATTTCCACTTGTTTAACTGATCTTGCACCATGACTACCAGTGCAGAGTATTGTACAAATCAATAAAAAGTTCAACCAACGTTGAAAAGAAAAGAAATATAAAGCAACCAAGATGTTTAGCCAAACCACTTTCTCACTCTCTTAGGAGCCTTCTTTCCATCAGTGTAGATGACAGCAGATGGCATGTTTGACTAGAAGTTTCCTGTCTTTAGAGTTTCAAACCAGGAAAACAAGAGAAAAGAGGATGAAAACCAAACAATCTAGCCTGCAAACTTGAACAAGACCATAGCATTAACTAAATATTCTTTGCACACTGTTTACAGGTGTAGCGGTTAGAAATTTTGGTAACACTATGCAAGGATTTATAACATGGATGGTATACAAACACAGTTTCAACAGAGGGGAATTTTCATTATCCCTACTCAAATTGCAGTTTTGCTTTAACCAGAACCTTCACAAGTAACAAATTAACTCATGCAATTTTTTTTTTCTATGTAATGCATGAAGCAGGGAACTTTGTGGGGAAAGTTCTGAACATGGTCAACTTCAAAAACCAACAAGCTTAACACTGGGAGTGAGAAGTGTTTTAAAAATCAGTAAAACCAGTGCTACATCACAATTCTAAAAGGTGATTTATCCTTCTTAGTCTTCTGCAAAACTACTATCATTGCAATCAAATATATTAACTTATTGCAAGTACCAAAGTTGCAAACACCATGCTCAGAAATTAAATTGATGTATATATATATATATATATATATATATATATACACACACTGTCAATTATAAGCAACAAAGTGGAAGGCAAATTTGAAAAATAACTACAAAAGCACTTTAGATAATCAAGGACATGTGCAGGCGTACCAGCTGTCACAGAGCCACCCGGTGAATTAATGAACAACTTGATGCGTACCAGCTGTCACAGAGCCACCTGGTGAACTAATGAACAACTTGATGTCCTTCTTTTGGTCCTCTGCATCTAGAGATAAGAGCTGGCTGATAATCAGATCAGCAGTCATGTCGTCCACCAGCTCATCATTTAAAAGAAGTACAAAAAAAAAAAAAAAAAATCAATAAGCAACAAAACACCTTAAATTCTCATGATTTAACTTAAAATAAAAGATTAATATTTCATCCTGAATCGGTACAATTTCTTCAAAAATGAATTAAAATTGACCAAAAAATCAGCAAATCATAGCAGAATACCCTGTCTCTATATTCACATTCAAAATTTGATAACAAACATTTTGAACTAGCAGAAGTTTTCACTGGCAGTTTGCTTATGGTTTTACACTCTGGAGTTACATATAACTTCAACACTATTTCTTTTCCAAGATCCCTGTAATTCAAATGTATCATGAGCCATACTTCATTAATTCCTAGTCAATACCATGCGCTCCAACTCAAAAAATGGCTTTAAATAATTTTTCACTACTTTCTTTTAGTTTTTCTCCACTTCTTGGACCTTCATGCGAGCCATTTGTAGTGAACCCTCTCCAATAGACATTCCAAATTGGCTCGCTCTTATGTTTCTTGGATGAAACAATTGGTTTCTCCATCCTTTGCAGGTTGCAATGCATCAAATCAACGCATCAATCCTAAAACATCGTAAATATAAATTGTATTCTTCTTATACCCCAATATTATTATTCTTATACCATAGAAAAATCTATTCCGGGTTATGGTACATCATGTGAACAAATAAACTGCAAAGCTTGCGTCCACAAGTCCGCTCCTTATTTCCAGTCTTCAAATCCATAAGGAATCTTTTTAAAGTGATAACTTTTAGCTGGCTTCAGAGAAGGATTAGGATCAGGTCTGGTCCAATTTGAAAGTGATAACTTTCGGCTAGCTCCAGTAAAGAACTGGGGTCAGTTAACTTAATCAATCTATTATGTGGCTAATTCTTTTTTTGATAAATCTGTTAAATTGGTTCTAGGGTTGGACTTTGTTTGCACAAGAATTTTGTAAAGAATGAAAATTATGTGCAGCTTTGCCATCTGATTCTTTAATTAATAAGTGACACTTATTTAACAACTTTCCTCAATATTCTTTGAGTGTTTTGTACTTAATAATGACAAACATAATTAGCTAGTTAAGTAAAATAGTTGTATATATGTTGCTTTTTAAGTGACAAATCATAAGGCAAATACTGCACCAAAGAAAGTTTTGCCCCTTTTTTTATTTTTGTAGAAGCCTACCAATCTTCTCCCCTCTCCTGTCTTCTATTTTCACCTCCATAAAGGAAAGAAGGAAAAAATAATAATATTAAACCTTAAGACTTTGTCATAGATATTTGACAAAATTGATGATTGGATGGACTATCTTTTAACATAATAAAAAATTTACCTTATATCATTCGGCAATAGAATTATGTTTCAAGATTGAGCAGTTAAAATTCTTCATCCCCATTTTTAAGTTTTTTTTTCTTTCAAGTATGAATGACTCTTTGCACTGAAAGAATATAAAATCCTAGTGTTCATTTCTCACATCTCTGGCCAAATGATTATAAGACCGAAGTCTTCCTCTTTTTTTTCAAATAGCATAATAAAGGAAAGGACTGTAATCCTTAAGCCTTGCTTAAGGAATGGATCGTGATATTAATGCTTAGATATCTTGTAATAATAAACGAAAACAGTGCCACAACTGTAGGCAACTTATTGAGGTGCATGCTTGATAAGAACGCTTCATTTCACCAAAGAGTTTTATCCAAGAAGAAACTCTAGATTATATTTCAAAGGTTGATTCTAAAATTTGAACATAGGCAAAACCATAGATAAAATTTGAAGGAACGCTTTACATGTTGAGGTGCCTTGTGATAATTACAAAAGAAGAATCCCTAACCATTATCCCTTACAACAAAGTTTTGGTCATTTCAACCTGCCCCTAAGAGTAGCCAAAATGTGATTTAAATCTCTCCAAAGCCTGCCTGCTTGCCTGCCTGCATTACCCTTGTTCTCCTTATCTAGAAACATCACATTGCTGGGAGTGTCCCAGAAGCTCCGTCTCCCAGTTCAGCTTGGAAGCAACTCTTTCATGGCGAGGGAAGTACTCCTAAAGAACACACAAGCATGGAAAATTCAATGGTTGTAAGTCGTAATATGAGAGCACTGCATGAAAACTGGTCTTATATATTTCCAATATATTAACTGCACTTGGCTGTAAAGTTTTCATGGAAAATTCTTATTACCTCTAATTTCTTCACCAATTCCTTGGCTGTTGGAGCTGAAACAATGATGTGGCGGGCACTGGGCTTGATGAAACCCTCCTCCACAGCCTTGTCGATGAAAGATAACAATGAGTTGTAGTAGCCGTCTACGTTCAGCAACCCCACCTGCAAAATGCTCGAAAATTTAGCAGATTTTGAGAGTGTTGCAGCCGGTGACACTCAAATGCAAAGATACTTACAGATCCAAAAAAAAAAAAAAAAACATTCGCATTATCAAAGTTCATAAAAAACTCAGCTCATTTTCTCACTAAATAAAATGACAAAAAAATAAGTAAGCATTTTTTTTCGGCAGAGTTGTCCAAATCACTTGTGTTTGAGGTGAGTCAACCCGACAAGTTGGATGAGTCAGAAACTGACCTTGAAACTTTTGACTGTTGACATTGACTTGGGGCCAAAATAGAAGGAAAAGTCTGGTTGACTTTCAAGTCAACCAGCCAGACTTTTAAAATGTGCAAAATATTTTAAGATATGAAAAAAAGAAAAAGTAAACATTATCAGCAAAACTGACCTAACTACTACTTGAAGTTGCGGAGTGGTCAACCGAGCAAGCTAATAAAATATCCAGGAAACCAGTCATCTCGCAACAAAATTGAATGAAAAATAATTCAAACCCTTTAAAGAATATAAAAGTCTAGGAGGAACTTAAAATTATCTCATGCATCCATTCCATTCCCCCCCCCCCTTTTTTTTTTTTTTTTTTTTTTTGGAGTAAAGATTATAGTTGGATGCTAAGGGCTTTACTCGCCCCAGCAAATAGGCACAAGCTGGACGAGTTCAATACCTTAACCTCCGCCAAATGGACGATAACAACCCCTTCTATCAAAGCCCCAATTAGATTTGTGGATTTTCATACATAGAGTAGTCCATCCATGCAGTTGTCACACTATTTTTTTTTTTTTTTTGACTGAAACAAGCATCGAAGCAAACAGTAATCCAAGAGATAATTATTGGAAGAGAGCAAGTCATTACCGGCTTGTCATGTATTCCTAGTTGAGCCCATGTAATCACTTCAAGCAACTCTTCAAGGGTTCCATATCCTCCTGCAAAGTACACTAAATTAGCTTGAGCTATAACAACAATTTACTGTTCTGAGACTGCTCTAACTTCTTCATGATAGGTTGTTTGACATTTTCCTTGGAGACTTATAAAACTTGAGTATTCACCATTTGGAAAAAATTAAGATGCCATGAGCTTTTTTTCGGTTGTTTTTCCATCAGAAAACACGTTTATGATCCTTTTATGCTAACCAGGGGAGCAACAGCAACTTATAATAAAGTTTAATTTCTTTATCAAAATGTTCAGAATTATCTCAGTAATGACAGATTAGAGGGAACATAATTTTTATTTGCAGTTATTCAATTCCTTAGACCTCTATCATATTTTCAGAAAATTATAAGGAGCTTTTTTTTTTTCTTTGACAATTTGAGAAATTAGAAAAGGATCTTAGCTGTACTTTTCCTTCAATCTCATGAGAATATTTTGACAGTTTCAGCACCCATTCACTCGTTCATTTAAAATCCCATCTGAAGTCTAAACAACAAGGAGCTTCTTCTGAAATATCCAACCTGTTAAAGTCTCGCCTTCACGAGGCAAACAGTATCTCTGAGAAAGATCAAGTTATCCAGCATTTTCTCAGAGTACAACTACTACATTATACCTTAAAAAAAAAAAAAAAAAAAAAGCAAATTAGTCGTTCCATGAAGGTAAAATAATCCAAGAATTTTTTTTTCCTAGATTTAATTAAGGGGATCTATGTAAATGGAGTTTGAACTTTTGAGAAAACCTAAAACTATAAGAATAGGCATCCTGGTCACAAAACTTAAAAACAAAAAAAAAAAAAAAAGAAGAAGAAGAAGAAGAAGAAGAAGAAAATTTCAATTTATTTGCTGGCAAGTCGGAGAAACTAACTTGTGCTCTAACTTGATTTTAGCTGATATCTTGTTCTAGACTTTGAAGTCCTAAGAGTATCCATTTTGTTTACTTTATCTCTTGGTTTGAGATAGCAGTTCACTGATAAATATGCAGGCCTTACACTAACCAGGTAAGGCAATAAAGGCATCAGAGCGTCTGGCCATCTCTGCCTTTCTTTGGTGCATGTCTGCAACTGCCTTCACCTCTCCCACAGTCTCACCAGTTATCTGCCAAAAGTTACCAACAAAACCATATAAAGATATTATCTTCGCATGAAATATGAAGATTGAATGAATGCAGAGAGAACGAGAGAGAGAGAGAGAGAGAGAGAGAGAGAGAGGAGAGGGGAGGTTTGCTTAAATTGCAAGTACTTCGCCAAGGTCATATTAGTGTCTTGTGTGCAGAGAAGCAATGATGATTGTTGTCAGAGGAGGCAAGAAAATTGAGACCTTAGTTTATTAGTATCTGTGAAAGACTCATAGAAAAGGACAGCCACAAGTGAACAACCAGAAGAATGGAATATTAAATTCTTGCTTGAAGGGAAAAAAAATTCTTATTTTTATGAAAATCAAAAATAACATTAAATATTAATTAGGAGAAAAAAAACCTCAAAACCTTTCGAAAAATATATAAGAAATCATCTTGGAGTCTTGGACGCAACAAAATGAAAACCCAGTGAAAGAATTAAGAGGAGGAATTACAAAAGACTGGAGAAACTCCATTAACATGTGAACTTATTCAAAATTAAAGATTTAGATTTCTTTTTACACACGCTAGGAGAACTTTAAAATGAGGATATTAGATTGCAGAAGACAATGGAAGTCTGCTTGGGAAAGCCAGCCGCTGGGAAAATAAATAAATGTTAATTAATTATTAACAAAAGATAGCCAATTCAAACAGATCATAAGAAACAAGTTCTGGAGTTTTTTTTAAAAAAAATAAACTATTTATTATTAAAAATGTTAATTAATAAGAACAGACATACCTCTCGAGGCATGAGAGTCTTGGGAATAACACTGCATAGAGACCAATGATATGTTAAAATAAGCTAAATGAAAACAAACAACATGATTTCATATAAAACTCCTAAAAATATATTCAGAAAACCATGAAATAAGAAAGAAATAATACTCACCCAATCACATGCCTCCCACCATCATAAACAGCTTGAGAAACCAAACCCATTAAGCCAACACTGCCACCGCCGTACACCAGATCAATGTTCCTTGACACCTGAAATAATCCAAACCATTTCGTTCAGGGGAAAAAAAAAAACAAAAATCCAAACCGTCACAACAATAATCCAACAAAAAAAAAAAAATCAAATAAAATGAAACCCAATAGCGCATTAATGGAAAGTGGAATCCTATAAAACTGTTTAATGTCGCATTTAAATGGAAGATAGGGAGGTGGGTGGGGGCCTCTTGCACTTTCCATGGGCAATGGCTTTAATCCCGAGGTTTTCTAAAATGAGAGGGGCCGATCGATTAATGGCCATGTATATCACCATGTAACATGTTGGAATAGTAAAGATTAAAACAGAGAGAGGGAAAAAGAAAAAGAGAAACAGAGATACATGGCAGAGACTCCAACAACTAGTAGAGACAGAGGAGGGAGAGGGAGAGGGGTGGGGGTGCAAAAAGGAACGTCACCAAAGAAACAAAAGCGATGCCTGAGGAATCAAAAGGAGCGAGGGAGGCGCACTCAGTTGCCATTATACTTGTATGAGAAGAAACTTTCGTCAAAAAATTATATTAAGAAATTAAAAGTAGAAGAAGAAAGAGATGATGCGAAATGACGAGCACCAAACTGGACCATCCCACAACAATTACAAACCCATGTAACACGACAGCACTTGAGCTTTAAACAATAACCAGGTAAAAGTCAGATGGACATAAAGTTAGTATAAACGAAAGAGAAAAGAAAGAATACTTAAGCTTCAAACATCCCAATCTTTACATATCTAAAGAAGAACATGGGGATCTTGTTTTAAATAATAACCACCAAGATGCACTCGAAGTTCGTAGCAAGGAAAGAAAGAAGTCGGGAGAAGGCAGTATAGAATACCAGCTCCTTGCCAAGCTCAATGGCAGCATCCTGGTAGCTTTTCTTCTTCCCCTGGCTACTCCCACAGAAGACGCAAATCCTTTTGAATTTGGACCGATCCATTTCCTTCTCCTTATCCATTCCTCTCCCTCTCCCTCTCTCTCTCTCTCTCTCTCTCTCTCTCTGTTTCTACTATGGTAATTCTTAGCTGGTGGCACAGCGGAATACAAATATCCACTGCAGCCTTGATCCCTTGACCACTTCGGAGTGCGCCACCACGCGCTTATATAAAACAGAGGGAGGGAGGGGGGGGGGCACTGGCACGTGCTAACAGCCACACGCGCGCCCGCCGTGGGGACGCTAAAATAAATAAATAACTCGGAATGGTGTGTCCGGCTGTTTCCTCATCAATGGATTTATTTGCTTCCATATTCCCCCTTCCATGAAAATATTTCGCACACTTACACGTGTGTGCGTGTGTGTACGCGCTGACATCCAATAAATAAATCAGCAAATAGCGTGCATCACGTGAGGCATATTAATATTTGTACGTGAAAAAAAGAAGAAGAAAAAAAAAAAAAAAAAAAAAAAACCATAGGGAAAACTAGAAGATTATCATATTATATTAAATTAGAAAGATATACAAATTAATGTCTTAAGGATTTATTAATCTCTTTACATAATCAAATGCAAGGAAAAAAATGTTTTGCTTAAATCTTATTTTTCACATTTTATGACTTACTTTGCACCAAAAAAAAAAAAAAAAAAAAAAACATTTTATGAGATGCCAGTTTTTGTTTATGATAACTTCTACTAGATGAGTATATTACTAATGCTATGAGAAATAAACTTCTTGAATGAGTTATTTGTTAGGGAAGCTTGGAATCCACAATCTCTGTTTTCGGAGAGTAATGATGCAGGGCTTTTGCAATGTGCAAAAGATAATTACCTTGCCATGTAGCAAGAAAGGGTTTGGTGTAAGTTCTAAACTTCGTTATCATATCTATGTTGATTAATTATGAAGTTGTCAATTAATAATTACAAGTCCAATAAACTTTTCATGTACGCATAATAGCTGCCCTAAAATATTTTTATTTTTTTAAATTTGTGAATGTAATATTATAATTAGAAAATTTGTTTCTTCTTACTTTTTTTTTTATTTTAATCCACTGTTTTAGTTTTCTAATTGGGTTGGGAATTGAAGAGCCTGTATGCATTTTTATTGCTCTCTCTGAAGAGACACTTATTCAATTTGATTATGAATCAAAATTTTTATTTTAAAAAAATCATATATCTACTTCTAAAGTAATGGATGATCAGAGCTCTCTATCAAATGTTCCTTGTGTAAAAGATGAACATCATATGCGCATGAGATTTAATTTATACAGCATACATTTTAGAAATATTTTGTGAAAATTTATTTTGACAAAACTTGACAAACAAAACGCTCACTTGCCCACTTTGATTATCTCCTGACTATGTTGCAATTACCAAATTTTATGTTTCGAAAGTGAAGGCTTACATATTAGCTAATTAATTGGCATCACAAAAGTTTGTTATGTTTGAGCTATAGGTAGTCATCTTAAGTTTTAACTGTACCATCCCATCAAAATTTTTATTGTGCTATAGCATGGAGTAACTGGAAACATAAATGATTAGTTTGAAAGGTAACATTTCTCGCTTTGGATAAAAGATGGGATTCGGTAGAATTGAATTAGGGTTTGTACGGCCTCCTTTATCTAAAAAAATTTTAATTTCTTTTAATCCAATCTATATTTAATTTCTCCTTGGCCCTATTATCTCTTATATATTCAATAACATATTTTCTTTATACGATGGCCAAAACATATATGATACAAAAAATTAAGAGTTAGAGGAGGAAGTGGATATGGAGGTGAGTAAGGATAGAGAGAATGAGAGATATTAATAAAATAGTGACGAACATACAAATATTGGAACAAGTGAAGCAAACAATGATGCCAATAAGGGGGCACACATTTCTATTGTTGGGGTAAAGAAAAAATAAGAAGACATGGAGTTGGTGATGAGTTTGAAGGATATAATATTTGCATTGATACATGTAAATCAATACACACATACTACTAGGATTGATACATATATACGAACTGATACATATCTATAGCCTATACTAATACATACATTTTAGGAGATGGCAAATATGTATAAAACATCCATACCTTTCTAAAGGCATATCTTTCCATTTCATCCACCCTCTTCAACTACCAAGAGATCAATACAAATACTGATGGTCTCCTTTTTCAACATGCATTTATCAATTTGATACACATCATAAAATTTGTTACTACAAAATTTATTTATCTTCAACAATATAATCTAATAAATATTTATTGGATATCCAATACTCATAATATGCAAACACATGTATTTTTTTGTCATGCTAAGTCCAATCTTTAGCACATGCTTGTTCTTTGCTTCATATATGTATACCTTTTCTTAGTATATAATTATGTTTGCTATCTAATCATTCAACTTATACTTAACTAATGTGGCATGTATGTACCGTTACAAATATGTTCTTATTATATATATATATATATACACACACAAATATATTCTCAATACACAACTATAATATATTGATACTTAATATTTTTACTGTCATCATAATACCTCTTTTGATTCGTAGGCAGCATCCAATAACAAAGAGTAAATCAATATCTCCAAAGTCAAAGTGTGGTGCCTCCATTATGATAATTCTCCTCAACATTAGAAAAAAAAAAAAGAAATTAACCTTGAAAAAACTAGACATTGAGAAGAAAAGCCTCTCATATCTTTCGAGCTGGTCTTGATTTTAATATTATATATATTCTTACCCCTATGAAACAAGAAGGTTGGAATGGATATATAATAATATAAATAAAAATAAAATAAAAAATAAAATTATTCATAAAAAAATAGAGGTAGCATCATTTGAGGATAAATTAAAGAAAGAATAACTTAAATGGTGTAGCCATTTGCAACGTGGATTTAATGATACAAATTTAAGCATACAACGGTGAAAAGGAGTGACTTAATGCATGTAGAAAAGAAAAAAAAGTAAAGATAAATCAAAAATTAGATTAAAGAAAGTAATAAAAAGTAAAATTTTTGAATCTTATTAAAAATATGATTCAAAACTAAGTAAAATAAAGCAAAGTTAATATATATATATATATATATATATATGATTCAAAACTAAGCATGTGTGTATATAGAAATAATATGAGCTAAGAGAGTTTATACATAGACTTAATTATGAGGTGTTTTTTACATTTATTTTTTTATAAAATTTACTAAGCTTTTTAATTTAAACAATATTATTTTATTTTTAAAAACTAAAATTCATTCCTTGATGATTGAGCCAACTGCTTTTGTAGGCAACAACAGAGATCTCTTAAATTTCTTTTATGATCGTATCATAGTTCTCTGCCATACATTCTAGCATGATATTTATTTGCGTACTAGCATCGCATAATAATTGCAACTGTACAATAACAGCACCATCACACTGTTATCATTCGAACAAAGTTTTGCTGGTACTTGTCTTTGTAACATGAGGCCCTTTACCATTTTTACGCTAATTCATAATAATATGTAAGCAGTACCATCTACAGAAAAAAAAAATAAAAATAAAAAAATAGAAAAAACATGTAAATAGTACCACATTGTACTTGGAACTCTATTTCTAATGCATCAATTTATCAATGATGGCTATTTATTCTTAATATGCCCAATGAAATGGTAAGATCAGTCTTAAGTTCAAAACTCCAGCAACATAACTTACATATAAATGATAGCCATATAAAATCAAAGCTTTCTTCTTCTTTTTTTTATTTTTTAACAATGCTTTCTATAAGGAATTGAAGCTTAAAAGTGTGTCGAATTGATGCTCAATTTTTCAGAAATACTACAAGGAAGTAGTTTAGCTGAATCTTAAAATCAACCGTGCTTTGCCTCCAAAAATTTTCAGACATATAAACCTTATCAAAGAACTACTATTTTGTAAGTACTCTCATGGACACCCGGTGCTTGCCCATGATGTCCTGAAACTAGACTCTGAATGGTACTCATTTAAGTGTAGGTGCTTTCTTTCAGACTTTAATGCCCATTTTACTCTTATTTCTGCAACCAAAACCAAGCGTTGTTACGGACATTGTGACTTCCACCAGGGCATGTGAATCTTTTTCTTAATGTACTGAAATTATTGTTTCACGGACACCGGTGCCTACCCATTATGGGTGCCGAATTGCCCTTTCGAATGACACGCATGGGTGCAGGCGATTTTATCCAGCTTTTAATATCTATTTTACTCCTGCTAGTCTAGAAAAATCCTAATACATGGGAGAGGTCTTACATTAGGAACTGAAATACTATTTTTTTTTTTAAAAAATAATATATTAGAGAACATTATGAAAGAATATAAATTAATTATTTTAAAAATTTCTAATGCCCTCAGACTCATGATGAGATTGAATTTATTATTTAAAATCATAATAGTACTTTTTTTAGTAGCTAAAGTCATTTGTTTGATATTAATCTTGCAATGATCAAGTTTTGAGAGGATATTTTCTATATAGCTAATAAGCTAAAGGTTATCGAGTTTGTTTTAAAAGAAGACTTTAAGAGAATAATTTTTTGATTACAATATATGAAAAATTAAATAAAAAAATCTCTTCTTTACCATGTAATATCGGGCAACTATTAATTACTCAATTACATAGCTAACCACTAAGATAATATGCTAGTTCTTTTATTTTTTTGGTATATACGGATATATTTAAACAAAAGTTAATAAATAAGTAAATAAAAGAAAGAAAAAAAAAGAAAAGAAAAGAGAGAAATGTTTGCTAATGAAGGTAGTCTACTTGCATATAGGAGAAGAAGACAAGGGATGGGGGACCGCGCATCATGCTTTTTATTCATGGGCATGAAGAAGACGGTGATGGGGACCATCGATGATAGCGCAGCATTAAAGAAATGGAAGGACATCACCACATATCAACAATAATATTTTATAGTCTTCTCATCTATTTGCACCCTTGCTGCCGCATGAAGAGGAAACAGAGTATTTTTATTCCACACGCTCATCCGATTCCCCATGCCCCTAGCCTTCCTTCCGGACCAAGCATGCTTTCCATCGCCCACGCCGCCCTCTCTTCCATTAATTCCGGCCCCCTTGCTATCATTCATTTATTCTTTCTTCCTGCCTCTCTCTCTCTCTCTCTCTCTCTCTCTCTCTCTCTCTCTCTCTCTCTCTCTCGAACACAACTACTTCATATGCTAGTTCTATTTATTTATTTATGCCTCACATTACCTTAAATTGTGTCATAACCTCTCCAAGGTTCCCTTCATTGTTTTCTACTTCCCAAGACTGCAGGAGCTGCGCTCTGTCTCTTTTAAAATAATGCCAACGCTCGTATGATGTTTGGAGATCCCAAACTCCTTTCTCTACGGCTCTTCCTCTCCTTTTAGCTCTTCTTTTTCTCAGTTCGTAGCTTTTCTGCCGTCAATCCACAGCATACCAATAACCGAGAGAGAGAGAGAGAGAGAGAGAGAGAAATTTATTTCAAGCAAAACTCGCACTAGTTTGGATTCATCATCCGCCTTTGGATTCCTTCTTCCCAGTTAACAAGAGCACGCTTTATAATAATATATTCGTCAATTCATCGTCCTCAGCAACTCGACACGTGGATCATCCATTAAAGCAATTATCCTTCAACCCATAATAATAATAATAATAATAAAGAAAAAAAGATTTTTTTTTTTGAAGCACCCATCAATGCGTACTCTCCATGCTTGCATCATTCTGTCATCCGTTAATTAAACAAACAGAACAAGGATGGAGGGAATCCATCATGCGGAGATGAACCTTGGAATGGGCCCCAAGAAGACAAAGAAAAGAGGAGGCGCCTCCATCCCTCCCTCGAACGGGCCCAAGTGGTCCATAGCGCATCTCGGCCGATCTCCACGCAACGTGGATGATCGATCCCCACTTCCAGCTGCCGGAGGCCCAAAGTCTCTTCCCATACGTATCTATGGCTCGCGTGCATGGATAGAAAGCTGGTGGATGAGAAAGAAATGGCCGCCCGGCCGGCCCCTCTCGCCGGCTCCGGTGGGGGTTTTTTTGCAGCATTCGACACGTCATTCTCAAGATGTGACGCTTGATCCAATGGGGCTGCTGCTATGCGTTACAAGTATTCAAAGAAAGTTTATCGATGCCATCGTCGACAAGGATTACGCGTCTCCGTCGTCATCCGCTGAAAGATTTCCAGCTCATAATGGGGCACTTCTTCTTCTCTTTGGAAGTCAGCTTCTTAGTCCTTCGATTGCCAGTTAAATGCTTGAACCTTATCATAATGGTCGTGATGAGGGAATGAGATTTGACAATAATTTTCTGAAAGTTTGAGGGTTAAAAGTTTGAGGTTTAAAATAAATTTTTCTTAAAAATTTAAGAACTAAAAATATATTTTAGTTTTTTATTTTATTTTATTCTATTTTATTTTATTTTATTTTACTTGTGGAAGGAACCTTGACTTTAATGTAGAATTTTTATTTTATTTGACCTTATCTTATCTGAGTTAAAACTATCGTTCTGCATGCAAGTAGATTGGGTTAATTTACTTTTGCATTGACCTAAATTTAATCTAATCTAACTCAAACTCAAACTCAAGCTCAAGCTGAAGCTATTTAGATTAGGCTTAAATTCAAAAATATAATCCTTTCGTATATGAATTGGATTTGCAACAGTAAATGTCCAATCCAAATTAAACTTATCCAGGCCAATTCAAAACCAGGGTACCATACATTTTAAAACCTTTCCTAAATATAAAAAAATTAGTTTTCCTTTCATGATATATTTTGACAATAGTTTATAATTTCTATTTAGATTATTTTTGACCTAAAAAAATTTGATAGATTAATAAAATTAATATTAGATTTCGTTCAACCATCTAACCGAGAAGAAAAATAAATATTAGTAGATTTGAATTCAAAATTTCGATCCAACTCAAATATGAATTGAATTTGAATTGTTCCATCTTCCATTCAATTGACTTGCCTGTAGTCTTATTGACGTGCAGCAAGATGCATCAGTAGCTCGATTCGTTGCTCCTGGATGGAATGTGGAAAATTCAAAGGCAATTGCTGAAATCCAGTTGGCTACTGTTCAAGGGACAAGAAAGATCCTTCCCATTTTGTCACGTAGTGTGACATCATCAAACCCAAATTACGTCCGGTCTCCAAGGCCACAAGCTGCACCAAGATAAAAGTTTACAGATGGCGTAGTAGTGGGATCCAAATCATACAAACTTTTGATTCCCGACCATGTTCTCAGCCTTAAAAAACAGCTTTCATCAATGTCCTGAGACCAGTTGAGTTGCGTGTCGCATTTGGCCGTATATTATCCACATAAACAAATATCATCCTATGTCGGCTGCCTTTATTTGACCTACCCCCTTTTTTTTTTTTTTTTTTTTTGGGGGGGGGGGGATTGGGATGTATCATTGGCTAAATCCTCAGCATTGAAACAAG